>OY282588.1:36473561-36931583 GCA_958298965.1 Chrysolina haemoptera | reverse complement strand
CTGAGTCTTGCATTATACCTTCATCGCTTTTTGAACCATATAAATAACCATGAACTATCAAATCAAGAATTACTAAACTATTTTGTAGTTTTCAGTCCATAAAGGATAAAATTAACAATAATGATAATAAAACCAATAGTTATTTTTGTATCTAGTGCGCGAAATGCTCGACTATTTTTTTTAACTCGGCTGCGCCTCGATCACCAACGTATTTCGCGCACGAGATGCAAACAAATTTTTTTCTATAAACGTTAAAAAAAATAGGTGACTAATTCAGATGAGGCTGGTACACTGCAGAAATGCAGTGAAGGCCACGAAAAGGAACACGAAAAGTTACGAGAAACTGTGGAGAGCGCTATTCCCCACTGAGCGCCATTCCCACCCTCTTCCCTACCGAAAATATTCCTGATAATTTTAAAACTGCCGCAGAAAGGTAATTGTGAATATATTACCGAATCAATCTAAGATAACGATTTTCATATTTACACTAGTATCGTTATGAAATCTGATATTCACACTCGTGCAAATACGACTGTTATTTTAACCTTCAAAATGTAAACAAAAAGTTACCATATTGAAACGATATTACAAAACAAAATATACAGGGTGTTTCAAATTATCCGTTATTATTGATGCTACGAATTCGGTTAAATGGGCAAACTAGTAGTATTTTTAATGGCCTTCTCGACGCCGAAAACAAAAAAAAATTGACAGTCGCGTTTTCGAAATATTTCATAAAATGATATTTTTTTAAATGGAACACTCTATATTTTATCATGCATTTCGACTCGTAACCACATCCTCAATAACAAAGCTCCCATGACTTTTTTCTTAAAGTTGAAAATAAGTCAGTTTTGTCAATAGGAAACATTTATAAAAATCGGATTTGATAAAGCGCTATAAAATATCGAGTAAATGTTCAAATAAACACCGCCTTCTGTTTGGTCTAGATGCTAAGGCTTCTTCACCTCACGTCAGCCTCAGCCTTTTCCGGGGTTTGTCATCGAAATAACCAACCTCACAAACGCATTACAAGGATTATCTACATGGAATAATACTTCACCACACGCATAAGCAATGCAGGAGGCGTGTTTCTTATCAGTCGCCGCCGCAATTTCATGAAATGTCCGGTCATTCCGTTAACATCAGCGGGGCCGGGCATCAGCGCCCCCTTCTTGGGGGTTTCTGTGCCCGACTTGGCAGGGCGCCCTTCTAGCTCCCCTGAAAAGGAGCGGAAGGGTCGCTACTTCTGCGCCTTTTTTCCCATCCTCCCCTGACCCCCCTGGGTTAAGAAGCGTGGGACATAAAAAATGTGATACGTCATGAATTGTGAAATTTTTAATCGTCAACTTTGAAATAAAAACCCTATTTATTTATTTATTTTACCTCACGTCAGCGACCCGTGTTCAAATCGTGGTCGAACCATTTTTTTTATGTGTTAGAGATATGGATTGTATTGCCAGTAATTTGGATACCGACTTTGGCTACATCTATTAAAAATTGTCAGAATTGTACATTCAATTTTAATCTAGTAAATAATAAAAGAAATGAATATTATTATAAGGTAATCAATGATCAAAAAAGTATCGAGTGTATTGTCTGTATCTGAGATCTGCGTGTGTCGAAAAAATATTGTGTGTATTTCGAGCACAAAGTGTAATTGCCGCTCTCCAAAGATTAACTCTCTTTGTTCGAGCGGCAATCCATCACTTTGCGCTCTAAATACACAAATTGCTATTTCCAACCGCATTAATATGACGCTCCAGCATTTTCTGTTCTGTACAAAAACGGCTTCAAAGTTATCATTATGGCAGAAATATTTTGATTCACAAACTAAATACGGCTAGTGGAATGGTTTTAAGATGGAAATTATCGTTTTGTAAATTAATACCAAATAGCTCAGTTGTGTCAATTGACGGGTTTCACGAGTTCAAATCCCAGCGCAATTTTTTCTTTTTACTGTTTTATTTTGCTGTTAGTAACAAAATATTGTCATTGTATGGACAATCATGAGGTTTTATTCGCCAAAACAAAGAAATTTTTTGTACTAGTGAAAAAAAAAAATATTTCCACATAAGTCGCTCATTTTCAACTTTAGGAAAAAAAGTCACAGGAGCTTTGTTATTGAGAATGTAGTTACTAGTCGAAATGCATGATAAAATATAGAGTGTTCCATTTAAAAAAATATCATTTTATGAAATATTTCGAAAACGCGACTGTCAATTTTATTTTTGTTCTCGGCGTTGAGAAGGCCATTAAAAATGCTACTAGTTTGCCCATTTAACCGAATTCGTAGCATCAATAATAACGGAGTTGGAAATGGTGCCGACTTAATTTGGAACACCCTGTATATTCTGAACAACTGATTGTACTCACCACCTTGTTCGCTCCTGAATTCTTTATCATATATATGCCAAGCTGCAGCGTGTGCTTTCAACAAATGATGAGCACAGATGTAATCAGCTACTCCGGATTGATTGATTCCAGGTGCTAGCATATCGCCTCCATATCCACCCGCACAAATATAGTAAGGTTCGTTGAATGTCGTCCAATATTTCACATCATTTCCGAACAAGTCGAAGGCAAGTCTAGCATATCTTGCGAACCAAGAGACCATCGATGCGTTCAGGAAACCTCCCATATCTTGAAGATGTTGGGGGAGGTCCCAATGGTAGAGGGTGACGAATGGCTCGATGTGATTCTTCCTCAGCAGTTTGAAATGGTTTCGGTAGTGTTCTACTGCTTTTGGGTTGACATTTTTCGACAAACCTGAAAATTATCATTTTGTTACTAATCCAGTAACGACAGACAAACTCGAGCAAAAAGTGAAGAATGAATTGTAGCACTCTGAAACTCGGCACATGACATCTCGACATCATGCATTATTAGAAAAAAAATTGTTTACCAAAAAATCAGGGGTGGAACCTAAAAAAATTTTTCATTTAAAAAAAATATATATTTTTTTGTTGTTATTTCAGAAAATATAAGATTTATCAAAAAACGATTTCAATAGGTTGAGAGATAATTCAATTCTCCACAAGAATAATTTTCAGTTATACCTTATGAAATACGCTCGTTTTCTCAGCAAACGAGGTTTAACGCCGACGTCACATTTCATGCTCGCGCTGAACCGCCACTGTTAGTTCAGGTAGGGCCGAAAATTAGATTTGTTATAACTTTCCTAAAAATTATAGTAGAAAGAAAAGAAAAAGTGCATATCGTTGAAGACTTCTACTTCCTCATGCAAATATAACATGTGAGTATCTGAGTACCTGAAGTGTGTTTTGTCCCACTTCACATAACCCTTCTACGATATTTACGGAGGATACGAAAGTCATGGATACTTTAGTTGATGTGAAATAATTATACTGGAGCAGGAATCAGTATCCTCTTTGGACAATATGCAACGATTTAAGGCTACTGAGACAAGTCTCACTCATACATGCCAAAGAAAAAACTGGGTTTTACTCCTGCCTCAGTTTTCAACTCACTCATAATCCCGGCAGTTTCTTCACTAATTGTTGAAAATAATCGCTCATACACATCCTACATAAAAAAAGAAGTATCTGATTTCAAGCTTGAGGTTTGCACTTTACAAGTGTTAATATATATATATATATATATATATACAAAGGAGAAAAGTAGTGGGTAAACCCTCATAATGCAACCGTAGACGGATCCGTTTCGGACTCATTAGACCTCTTCAGTACGGTATAGCCAAGTGTAAAGTTGTGCAACACTTGAACGCAAGATCACACAAATATAGGAGCCAACCACAGGAGCCAGCAACACATTTGTGGTTAAAGTCAGAACACCTCGTGTTTACAAGGCTTGAACTAACATTATGAGGGTTTACCCACTACTTTTCTCCTTTGTATTTATTATTCCCCTCACAAGCCGTTGTATGGTTTTTTACTTTATTTATATATTCCTGGGTTAGGATGTCACGCAGGTAGCTATAGTTGCCTCCGTGGTAATGTTAGTTCAAGCCTTGTAAACACGAGGTGTTCTGACTTTAACCACAAATGTGTTGCTGGCTCCTGTGGTTGGCTCCTATATTTGTGTGATCTTGCGTTCAAGTGTTGCACAACTTTACACTTGGCTATACCGTACTGAAGAGGTCTAATGAGTCCGAAACGGATCCGTCTACGGTTGCATTATGAGGGTTTACCCACTACTTTTCTCCTTTGTATTTATTATTCCCCTCACAAGCCGTTGTATGGTTTTTTACTTTATTTATATATATATATATATATATATATATATTTATATATATATATATAAATGCAGGATATGAATAAGCGATTATTTTCAACATTTAGTGAAGATAATGCCGATTTTATGGGTAAGTTGAAAATAAGGCAAGAGTCTTTTTTTTGGCATTTATAAGTGGGACCTGTCACAATACTTTAAAATTGTTGCGTCTAGTCCAAAGAGGGTATGGGTTGCTGGTTCAGTATAATAATTCCATATTTACTGAATTATTCATGATTTTCGTCTTCATAAACGATATGAACTTTTCCTTTTTCTTCTCCGATCATTTTTAGCAGAGTTATGAACAATCAAATATTCCGCTCCGCCAGAACTTTTAGCGGCGGGTTAGGGTTAACCTGAAATTTGATGTCGTTCAATCACGTTTTCATAATAAATTACTAAATATTAAAGAATAATTTCTGTGGAAAAATTAAATGTTTTTCACCCTGTTCAGTTGTTTTTTCGAAAAATCATATACTTTCCAAGATTACAGCAAAAATCTATTTGATTATTTTTAAACGAAAACGTGTTTATCATGGTTCCAAATACTAGCATACCAAGTTTGGTAGTGATACAAATGATTCTTCTCTCAAAACCCAATCGTACTGGATTATACTAACAATTTCACTCACTATATGAAAGTCGCGTCTCCTGCGATATGAGGACCAATCAGAATGGGATTTCGCGAAAGTACACGCTTCCTTTCGCTTCCTTTCTTTCCGATCCGGAAAGATCACGTCGTCAAGTCAACCACAAATATAAACAGCAATGATACATCTTGTAATCTAATATGACATAAACGTCAGGTTGACAGACTTCATGTTTATTATTCATTAGTTGCAACTATTGAAGAATTCACTTTGTTTACTCGATCAAATTTCAAATAATAACTTGGTTGGTTCGTGAAATTATCTCAATAAATACGACTCGTGCTCACAATACAATCGATAATTCTGTCAGAAATCAACGAGATCAAATTGTTTGGTAACACCACGAGTCCCGTAGGGACGAGAGTGGTGTTACCTCAAAGCAATTTGATCGAGTTAAAGAATTATCGATAGTATTGCGACCACTCGTGGTATTACCCCCGAAATACTCTTTTTCTACGAGCGTGCGGAAAAGTTACTTTTCCGCACAATTTTTCGTTTTGAAAGTTGTACTTTTCCGTACGATTTTTTCTATTTCGCAAAATTTCAAACAAATATTACTTAATACTTCTCAATGGCGATGGTGCTGAATTTGAAGCGAGCGAGTTTTTGAGCGAAGCATCGACAAGACGAATGGCTCTTTTTGTGACATGATCTGCAAGTTTCAGTTTCAGACTAGTCGCATTCTTGCAATTTTCCAGTTGGACGGAAATACCCCCAAATCATGAACAATAATTATTCTTGTTCAATGTGTTACAACAATCAACCGAAAATAGAGTTCCTAGACATTTGGGAAACAGCCACGGTTTTGATCATTATTCCTTGTAAAACAATTCTGCCGGATGTTCATTATAGAACTATCAAATGAAGACCAGTACCCATAATGATCGGAAAATAATGATTTCAGTTTACCGAATGAAAAAATCAAAAATAATAAACCATGTTAGTTCGGAACACTGCAAATGGATATATTTCAAATAGACTACAAATATATACGTTCTTACCATTTGGCAGGATTCTTGTCCAAGATAGCGACATTCTATAATGCCTGACGTTCAGGAAGTTCAGCAAATCAACATCTTCTTCGACTTTGCAATATGCGTTGGCAGCTACATCGGCGTTGTCACCATTGGCATAGTTAGGGTGTGTATGCACAAACCGATCCCATATACTTTCACCTTTGCCATCCTTATTCCAGGCACCTGTAATTTCGATTAGGTCAAGGAAAGGAATCTCTGCTATTATCAACTCACCTTCTGTTTGATAAGCCGATGTTGACACGCCAAAACTGACGTTTCTCGAAAATTGTACGCTGCGAAGGGCGTGAGAATCGCGGTATTCATCGTCGTAGGCTGTGTAAGCCGGATACGCGTCGTCGTTGGTTGGGTAGACGTCATCGTTGATTGGGTAGGGACCGTGACGGAATGCATTGCTGAAAGTGAACAAAAATTGTTATGAAATACCCTTCTGCATGTCCGTGTACCGGAAACACAACGAGAAGAAAATGAAGAACGAAGGCGTGAAGGGAAACAAGAAGAGGAAGGACGCAAAAAGAAAACGATTACCTTCTTTGGAAAGTTTTTCGAGAAAAGAAGGGTGAAAAATGTCGATAGTAGGACCGTCTGAAGTGAATGGACAAGTACAGTGATGTTGTTGATGCTATAATTCAAAGCGATGGAATTAAAATATAGATCAAAGCTAATAAATTACTGAAAAAAAAAATCAAAATCAATCAATAAATCACTGAGAAATAGATTATTTAGGTTTACGTATTTTAGCGCGAAACGTCTGTGGCCTTGAACTCGCTTGTGACGTCATATGATTCGAGATCGCTACACCACAAATTACCTACTTATTACTTCCGTAGCAGCGCTAGGACACTCGCGCCGTTTGTTGTTATTTGAAGACAGTTAATTGTTTTTTGTCTAAGAGTATAGAGTATTGTAGTTTTTATTTCGCCATAATAGAAGAAAGCTTGATGAAAGGACAAAGTCATAATTTGCCTAAAATAGATATATATTGTTATAATAAATAATACTTATAATTTTGATGATGAATAATATCTTTTGTATTGTATTTTTTTATATAATTTAATTTATTTCATTCACGTTGATTTCATTAAATGTTATTTGATTTGCTTTTATTTAATTTTGTTCTATTAAATTTTGTTCAATTTTATTTATTTCTTTTTATCAATTTTTATTGATATAATTTAATCTCATTTTATTTAATTTATTTAATTTATTTAATTTATTAAATTTATTTAATTTATTTAATTTATTTTATTTATTTTATTCATTTTATTTATTTTATTTATTTTATTTATTTTATTTATTTTATTTATTTTATTTATTTTATTTATTTTATTTATTTTATTTATTTTATTTATTTTATTTATTTTATTTATTTTATTTATTTTATTTATTTTATTTATTTTATTTATTTTATTTATTTTATTTATTTTATTTATTTTATTTATTTTATTTATTTTATTTATTTTATTTATTTTATTTTATTTTATTTTATTTAATTTAATATATTTTCCATTAATTTTTAATTATCTAATTTAATTGAATTAAATTTATTTTATTTTATTTTCATTTACTTTTATTTACTTTTATTTATTTAATTTAATTCAATAGAAGTAAATATTACCTTGTATATGATTTTTTTAAAAATTCAATTAAAAAAATAACCACAAAAATTGTTATACATATTTTGTTTTTGATTTTGTTTTTCACACACTCGAGTTCCACTTTCAGTTCTCTCTCCAACAAGAATGCAAATATAATGAAAATATTCTTTAGTAAGAATAATGTTCTCATTCATTCTCATTCTCATTCAGAATCCCACTCTCAGCAGTTGATTGGTCTTAACTTCATGATTTCATGGTGTGTCGCCAGCCAATAAATCAAAAACATTTTAACGCAAAATGTTTTTGACTAATTAAGTTAGAAGTTGTTTTTCCTCCACGGATCATATGAAGTGACACTCACTGCATGGTACGGCAAAACAGGGAAACACCTTCAGGCTCTTTAAAACTGCTCGAAACAAACTGTTTTCGGATGAATCTGTTTTGTGTGATTCGTGTATTTCAAAATGTTTTGTCTTGTTACAAAATGTATCGAATGAAAGCGTTTGAGAAATCTCGTTGTACACAATACGTTGAAGCGCCGGCACTGTTTTGCTGTACAGCAAAACGTTTTGCATGAAACCGTTTTGCTTTCAGGTGTTTTTGATTTATCGGTGTGTGGTCAGCCTTCATTCCTAAAAAAGTTTATGGAAAAAATATTTTTTATATCCCCAAGAACTCATGAGAAAAATTAATAATTTTGAGGATAAAAAGAAAAATTTACCAAACTTGCCATCCCACTAAGAATAGTGAAAACGCTGAAAACATTTTGATTCGAGTTTGAGTTACAATACAAACCACTACTGATTTTGATTTACGAATTTCCGAAATATATACCTAAGGCTTACAAACACGTAATAATTGATAAAGTAGCGTGTTCACCAGCACAAATCTGTATTATCAGTACATGCATAGTTTGAAATTCAATAAAACTTTAAATCACCACAAAACTGTAAAACGATAAGTCAACGGCAATGTTATTTTGTTGAGTCATATTGCAGTTAATGACACGAAATTATTTCATATTAAATCTACCGTAATTTTTTCAAGAACTATTGTAGCTAATAATGTTACGAGATTATTATGCGATTCATAATAATCGATGATGTTGCCAGCTTCCGAGCAGAAAAAAGCTTTTGCGAACATGTATTGGGTATACAAGGTTTTTTCAACGACAAATATCACCTTGGAAATAGTATCGTTTATTCAACTTTTAAATTTTCGCATTATCAACTGATGAAATTTTAATAGTGCGGAAAATAAGTTATTTCATACAAGTGTGATAAGATGATGAACCACCGGAATTCATCATTTCATAATACGACAACAATTCATGACATAAAAATGGTACAATTTGGCAATTTAATAACTGTTGTAGAAAAAACTTTGCATGAAACACTTTCGTAATAAGCTTTTTTGTACTTGCATGGTTGCTATGCAATTAGAGTTATACCAGATGAAGTCGGTGTATCTATCGCCAGAAATACATATTACGTTTCACTTATAGAGTCTTACATAAAGTAAGTGGCATACCCTTTTGGGGTTTCTGTAATCAACAGTTGCTGTATTCTGTGTTTATACTACACAAGAGGACCATTAGATATACCGGGTGACCACGAGGTGAGGTACCTACTATCCCAAATTTTTCTATAGTTTTGAAGATATCAAATTCGGTATGGCTCTATAGTCGACATCTGCATTCGGGGCACAGTAGACGTCGTTTGAGTGGTCGTCACCTCTGTCGGCGATGCTAGTAGCATCATACGAGTGTCTTCTAAAATGTTTTTGCGAAAGACTTTTCTTAGTTTGAATGCATTAGCATTTGGTGGAATTTCGGCCTTTAGCACAGACAAATATCCATCGTTCATGAGATCTTGTGACATTTTAATCCATTCGTTTATTTGTTGCTTGTTTTGACCGAAAAAAGAAACGAGACTTGGACTAATATAATATAGTACGTTTGACAGGACCAGCTGTAAAATTACATAGTCTGTCAATATGGTGGTAGTTCGGAGTACACTGTTAGGAAAAATAGCATTTTTAGCTCTCTTCAGGAAAGAAGTCTAACCCTTTTTGAGCTTTTACTGTCTTTTGAAAAATGAAAAACAGAAATATTATACTCATGATCAAAAGATTGCTGCTCACGCAAAATGTTCATCCGATTGAATTTTTACTCATTATTCACTTTTAAAAAGCGTTTCTTCAGCGTGAGTAACCATAGGCTTTTCTTCAGCATGAGTGAGCATGGGCTTTTCTTCAGCACGAGTGGCCAGAGGCTTTTCTTCAGCACGATTTACCAGAGGCTTTTCTTAAGAACGATTAACCATAGGCTCTTCTTCAGCATGATTAACCAGAGACTTTTCTTCAGCGTGAGTGAACGTAGGCTTTTTTTCAGTGTGTGAAGTGAGCTATTACTGTCTTTTGAAAAATGAAAAATAGAAATATTTTACTCAACATGATCAAAAGATTGCTGCTCACGCAAAATGTTCATCCGACTGAATTTTTATTTTTCATTCATTTTCGTGTAGGTGAATGCTTTTATTTAGCATGAGTAAAATTTTCGGGATTTTCTTCAGAACGAGTAGCCAGAGGCTTTTCTTCAGCACAATTTACCAGAGGCTTTTCTTAAGCACGATTAACCAGAGGCTTTTCTTCAGCGGGAGTAACCAGATGCTTTTCTTCAGCATGAGTAACCAGAGGCTTTTCTTCAGCATGAGTACCCAGAGGCTTTTCTTCAGCGGGAGTAACCATAGGTTTTTCTTCAGCATGAGTGAGCGTGGGATTTTCTTCAGCACGAGTAGCCAGAGGCTTTTCTTCAGCACAATTTACCAGAGGCTTCTCTTAAGCACGATTACCCAGAGGCTATTCTTCAGCGGGAGTAACCAGAGGCTTTTCTTTTTCAGCATGAGTAACCAGAGGCTTTTCTTCAGCGAGAGTAACCAGAGGCTTTTCTTCAGCATTAGTGAGCATGGGATTATCTTCAGCATGAGTAGCCAGAGGCTTTTCTTAGGCACAATTTACCAGAGGCTTTTCTTGAGCACGATTAACCAGAGGCTTTTCTTCAGCGGGAGTAACCAGAGGCTTTTCTTCAGCATGAGTAATCAGAGACTTTTCTTCAGCGAGAGTAACCAGAGGCTTTTCTTCGGCATGAGTGAGCATGAAACTTTCTTCAGCACGAGTAGCTAAAGGCTTTTCTTCAGCACGATTTACCAGATGGTTTTCTTGAGCACGATTAACCAGAGGCTTTTCTTCAGCGGGAGTAACCAGATGCTTTTCTTCAGCATGAGTAACCAGAGGCTTTTCTTCAGCATGAGTACCCAGAAGCTTTTCTTCAGCGGGAGTAACCATAGGTTTTTCTTCAGCATGAGTGAGCGTGGGATTTTCTTCAGCACGAGTAGCCAGAGGCTTTTCTTCAGCACAATTTACCAGAGGCTTCTCTTAAGCACGATTACCCAGAGGCTTTTCTTCAGCGGGAGTAACCAGAGGCTTTTCTTCTTAAGCATGATTAACCAGAGGCTTTTTTTCAGCGAGAGTAACCAGAGGCTTTTCTTTAACATGAGTGAGCATGGGATTTTCTTCAGCATGAGTAGCCAGAGGCTTTTCTTAGGCACAATTTACCAGAGGCTTTTCTTGAGCACTTTTAACCAGAGGCTTTTCTTCAGCGAGAGTAACCAGAGGCTTTTCTTCGGCATGAGTGAGCATGAAACTTTCTTCAGCACGAGTAGCTAAAGGCTTTTCTTCAGCACGATTTACCAGATGGTTTTCTTGAGCACGATTAACCAGAGGCTTTTCTTCAGCGGGAGTAACCAGATGCTTTTCTTCAGCATGAGTAACCAGAGGCTTTTCTTCAGCATGAGTACCCAGAAGCTTTTCTTCAGCGGGAGTAACCATAGGTTTTTCTTCAGCATGAGTGAGCGTGGGATTTTCTTCAGCACGAGTAGCCAGAGGCTTTTCTTCAGCACAATTTACCAGAGGCTTCTCTTAAGCACGATTACCCAGAGGCTTTTCTTCAGCGGGAGTAACCAGAGGCTTTTCTTCTTAAGCATGATTAACCAGAGGCTTTTTTTCAGCGAGAGTAACCAGAGGCTTTTCTTTAACATGAGTGAGCATGGGATTTTCTTCAGCATGAGTAGCCAGAGGCTTTTCTTAGGCACAATTTACCAGAGGCTTTTCTTGAGCACTTTTAACCAGAGGCTTTTCTTCAGCGAGAGTAACCAGAGGCTTTTCTTCGGCATGAGTGAGCATGAAACTTTCTTCAGCACGAGTAGCTAAAGGCTTTTCTTCAGCACGATTTACCAGATGGTTTTCTTGAGCACGATTAACCAGAGGCTTTTCTTCAGCGGGAGTAACCAGATGCTTTTCTTCAGCATGAGTAACCAGAGGCTTTTCTTCAGCATGAGTACCCAGAGGCTTTTCTTCAGCGGGAGTAACCATAGGTTTTTCTTCAGCATGAGTGAGCGTGGGATTTTCTTCAGCACGAGTAGCCAGAGGCTTTTCTTCAGCACAATTTACCAGAGGCTTCTCTTAAGCACGATTACCCAGAGGCTTTTCTTCAGCGGGAGTAACCAGAGGCTTTTCTTCTTCAGCATGATTAACCAGAGGCTTTTTTTCAGCGAGAGTAACCAGAGGCTTTTCTTCAACATGAGTGAGCATTGGATTTTCTTCAGCATGAGTAGCCAGAGGCTCTTCTTCAGCACAATTTACCACAGGCTTTTCTTAAGCACGATTATCCAGACGCTTTTCTTCAGCGGGAGTAACCAGAGGCTTTTCTTCAGCATGAGTAATCAGAGGCTTTTCAGCGAGAGTAACCTGAGGCTTTTCTCCGGCAAGAGTGAGCATATGACTTTCTTCAGCAAGAGTAGCCAGAGGCTTTTCTTCAGCACAATTTACCAGAGGCTTTTCTTCAGCGGGAGTAACCAGAGGCTTTTCTTCAGCATGAGTACCCAGAGGCTTTTCTTCAGCGGGAGTAACCATAGGTTTTTCTTCAGCATGAGTGAGCGTGGGATTTTCTTCAGCACGAGTAGCCAGAGGCTTTTCTTCAGCACAATTTACCAGAGGCTTCTCTTAAGCACGATTACCCAGAGGCTATTCTTCAGCGGGAGTAACCAGAGGCTTTTCTTTTTCAGCATGAGTAACCAGAGGCTTTTCTTCAGCGAGAGTAACCAGAGGCTTTTCTTCAGCATTAGTGAGCATGGGATTTTCTTCAGCTTGAGTAGCCAGAGGCTTTTCTTAGGCACAATTTACCAGAGGCTTTTCTTGAGCACGATTAACCAGAGGCTTTTCTTCAGCGGGAGTAACCAGAGGCTTTTCTTCAGCATGAGTAATCAGAGACTTTTCTTCAGCGAGAGTAACCAGAGGCTTTTCTTCGGCATGAGTGAGCATGAAACTTTCTTCAGCACGAGTAGCTAAAGGCTTTTCTTCAGCACGATTTACCAGATGGTTTTCTTGAGCACGATTAACCAGAGGCTTTTCTTCAGCGGGAGTAACCAGATGCTTTTCTTCAGCATGAGTAACCAGAGGCTTTTCTTCAGCATGAGTACCCAGAAGCTTTTCTTCAGCGGGAGTAACCATAGGTTTTTCTTCAGCATGAGTGAGCGTGGGATTTTCTTCAGCACGAGTAGCCAGAGGCTTTTCTTCAGCACAATTTACCAGAGGCTTCTCTTAAGCACGATTACCCAGAGGCTTTTCTTCAGCGGGAGTAACCAGAGGCTTTTCTTCTTCAGCATGATTAACCAGAGGCTTTTTTTTAGCGAGAGTAACCAGAGGCTTTTCTTTAACATGAGTGAGCATGGGATTTTCTTCAGCATGAGTAGCCAGAGGCTTTTCTTAGGCACAATTTACCAGAGGCTTTTCTTGAGCACGATTAACCAGAGGCTTTTCTTCAGCGAGAGTAACCAGAGGCTTTTCTTCGGCATGAGTAACCAGAGGCTTTTCTTCAGCATGAGTACCCAGAGGCTTTTCTTCAGCGGGAGTAACCATAGGTTTTTCTTCAGCATGAGTGAGCGTGGGATTTTCTTCAGCACGAGTAGCCAGAGGCTTTTCTTCAGCACAATTTACCAGAGGCTTCTCTTAAGCACGATTACCCAGAGGCTTTTCTTCAGCGGGAGTAACCAGAGGCTTTTCTTCTTCAGCATGATTAACCAGAGGCTTTTTTTCAGCGAGAGTAACCAGAGGCTTTTCTTCAACATGAGTGAGCATTGGATTTTCTTCAGCATGAGTAGCCAGAGGCTCTTCTTCAGCACAATTTACCACAGGCTTTTCTTAAGCACGATTATCCAGACGCTTTTCTTCAGCGGGAGTAACCAGAGGCTTTTCTTCAGCATGAGTAATCAGAGGCTTTTCAGCGAGAGTAACCTGAGGCTTTTCTCCGGCAAGAGTGAGCATATGACTTTCTTCAGCAAGAGTAGCCAGAGGCTTTTCTTCAGCACAATTTACCAGAGGCTTTTCTTCAGCGGGAGTAACCAGAGGCTTTTCTTCAGCATGGGTAACCAGAGGCTTTTCTTCAGCGGGAGTAACCATAGGCTTTTCTTCAGCATGAGTGAGCATGGGATTTACCAGAGGCTTTTCTAAAGCACGATTAACCAGAGGTTTTTCTTCAGCGGGAGTAACTAGAGGCTTTTCTTTTTCAGCATGAGCAACCAGAGGCTTTTCTTCAGCGAGAGTAACCAGAGGCTTTTCTTCAGCATTAGTGAGCATGGGATTTTCTTCAGCATGAGTAGCCAGAGGCTTTTCTTAGGCACAATTTACCAGAAGCTTTTCTTGAGCACGATTAACCAGAGGCTTTTCTTCAGCGGGAGTAACCAGAGGCTTTTCTTCAGCATCCGTAATCAGAGGCTTTTCTTCAGTGAGAGTAACCAGAGGCTTTTCTTCGGCATGAGTGAGCATGGGACTTTCTTCAGAACGAGTAGCCAAAGGCTTTTCTTCAGCACGATTTACTAGATGGTTTTCTTAAGCACGATTAACCAGAGGCTTTTCTTCAGCGGGAGTAACCAGATGCTTTTCTTCAGCATGAGTAACCTGAAACTTTTCTTCAGCGGGAGTAACCATAGGCTTTTCTTCAGCATGAGTGAGCGTGGGATTTTCTTCAGCACGAGTAGCCAGAGGCTTTTCTTCAGCACGATTTACCAGAGGCTTTTCTAAAGCACGATTAACCAGAGGCTTTTCTTCAGCGGGAGTAACTAGAGGCTTTTCTTCTTCAGCGTGAGTAACCAGAGGCTTTTCTTCAGCGAGAGTAACCAGAGGCTTTTCTTCAGCATAAGTGAGCATGGGATTTTCTTCAGTATGAGTATCCAGAGGCTTTTCTTCAGCACAATTCACCTGAGGCTTTTCTTGAGCACGATTAACCAGAGGCTTTTCTTCAGCGGGAGTAACCAGAGGCTTTTCTTCAGCATCAGTAATCAGAGGCTTTTCTTCACTGAGAGTAACCAGAGGCTTTTCTTCGGCATGAGTGAGCATGGGACTTTCTTCAGCATGAGTAGCCAGAGGCTTTTCTTCAGCACAATTTACCGGAGGCTCTTCTCAAGCACGATTAACCAGAGGCTTTTCTTCAGCGGGAGTAACCAGAGGCTTTTCTTCAGCATGAGTAATCAGAGGCTCTTCTTCAGCGAGAGTAACCAAAGGCTTTTCTTCGGCATGAGTGAGCATTTGACTTTCTTCAGCACCAGTAGCCGGCTATTCTTCAGCACAATTTACCAGAGGCTTCCATTAAGCACGATTAACCAGAGGCTTTTCTTCAGCGGGAGTAATCAGAGGCTTTTCTTCAGTGAGAGTAACCAGAGGCTTTTCTTCGGCATAAGTGAGCATGGGACTTTCTTCAGCACGAGTAGTCAGAGGCTTTTCTTCAGCACTATTTACCAGAGGGTTTTCTTGAGCACGATTAACCAGAGGCTTTTCTTCAGCGGGAGTAACCAGATGCTTTTCTTCAGCATGAGTAATCAGAGGCTTTTCTTCAGCGGGAGTAACCACAGGCTTTTCTTCAGCTTGAGTAACCAGAGGCTTTTCCTCAGCGGGAGTAACCATAGGCTTTTGTTCAGCATGAGTGAGCGTGGGATTTTTTTCAGCACGAGTAACCAGAGGCTTTTCTTCAGCATGAGTGAGCATGGAATTTTCTTCAGCATGAGTAACCAGAGGATTTTCTTCAGCGGGAGTAACCAGTGGTTTTTCTTCAGCGGGAGTAACCAGAGGCTTTTCTTCAGCGGGATTAACCAAAGGTTTTTCTTCAACATGATTAACCAGAGGCTCTTCAGCGGGAGTAACCAGAGGTTTTTCTTCAGCGGAAGTAACCAGTGGCTTTTCTTCAGCATGATTAACCAGATACTTTTCTTCAGCGTGAGTGAACGTAGACTTTTCTTCAGTGTGAGTGAACGAAGGTTTTTCTTCAGTGTGAGTTAACAAAAGCTTTCTCAAATTAACTATAATATCAAAACGTTTCTCACTGGTAGTAAATAACTTCAGAATCATCCAGAACAAATTTGGTAACTGTAGGAAGAATTGCATTTTTAGGTCTTTTCAAATAAGAAGTCCCCTTTGGAAATTTTTTGTTGATGAATTAAAAATTGATTTGGTGCAAAACGTCACCAAAGGAGGACTTTGACTCGCAGAAGTCGAATATACAATCGGTTTTTCCATTCTCAACAGTTGTCAAAATTTTAAAAAATTATTTGAAACATCTCAGCATCATAATGACCCTCCATCTCTTGGCTAATATTTAAGGTAAGCTCGGATGGCTTGTCAAAGTGATATGAGGTCGAAAATAATACTATCTCTTCAATACCTGCGTCCATTTGCCATCATCAAAGTGTATATTTTGGAAGTGCTTGAAAGTCTTTATGTTGCTCTCATAATACATACATATTCGGCCACTTGACACTTTAACATTTTCAGATTGCCTAGGTGACGGTGTATAGAGTCTCTGGGGGCACTGCTGCTCCCATATCACTTGTTGATTCGAGACAGTGAGTACCGTGAGAAAATATATTTCTAACAGTATTTTGCCCACACCACATACATTTATATGGAGAGTCAACAAAAATCGAAAAAAAACGTAGTTGGCTGCTGTTCAGCTTCAAATAGTTGTCACAACTATCAGGTTATAGAAGTTTTTGGAATTCTTAAGGTAGTTTTCATTCGTGCTTTGAATTATCAAGTCTGAAGTTTTAGAACGATCTTTTTACCTCTCAGCAGTTTGTTTTCTCAATCAACTTGTATTGAAGTCCTTATGGTTTTATTCTATTGAATTTAATTTATGTTTGATTATTGTTAAATAAACGATGAGTTATCTAGTATCATTTCTATTATTCACTTTCAAATCATATTATATTTCAAAATTAAGATTTTCACTATCAAATAATTCCTAAAATTTCCCTAATTAAAGTATTCGAATTCTATTATTTATTTATTTATTAGTTCTTTGTTACAGTTTCAAAATCGATCCACTCTTTCAGAAAATATGGAGCGTTGAAACTCCAACGATAATGTGTGACGAAAAATACAAAAATTGATTCAATTGTACTTTAAAACTCATTTATTAGTCAAGTAAATGTTCGAATTGCTGTCCGTCAACCTGCATACAGTGGTATAAGTTATTTTCAAACCGTTGTCGTACATTCTGAAGCATTTGGGGTGTCACTTCGCGACATACGCGGTAATGATTCTTCGTTGCAACTGTTCTAATGTGTCTGGTGGTGTTTTGTAAACAAGGCTTTTGATGTGTCCCCACAAAAAAAAAATCTAAAGGACTTAAGTCGGGTGACCGAGGTGTTGGTGTGTGGAAAATCCTTGGATTGGTGTCAGCCCAGTACCGGCAATTGTGGCGATTCACTAAACCATGGAGGAGGAACACTCGTCCGAAAAAAATTACCATTGTCTAACGCTCGCTCACTCATAATTTCGCAAAATTGCAAGCGACGATCAAAGTCGTCTTCATTCAGTTCGTGCACTAAGCGAATTTTGTAAGGATGGAATTTGTATTTTTTCAATACCCGTTGGACACTGGTACGAGACTCACCCGTCGCAATGGCCAATTGTCTTGTATATACTTAGCGTACTATCTAGCAACTACTAGACCTAATTCAAACGTGAAGAAATGAATCCTATTCATTTTTTACTCTCTAAAATGAGCATAAAAAAATCTGTGCATCGGCAAAAACAGATAATTCATTTGAAGGAACTTATTGCAATTATGTACAATTGAACCGATTTTTGTATTTTTCGTCCCACATGATGGTTGGAGTTTCAACGCTCCATATTTTCTCAAAGAGTAGACCGATTTGAAAAATCTAAGCAGCACAGTATAGGGCATGACAAGCCCCTTCTAAAGAGGTATCGCTTGACCCTCCTTCCCATTTGAAAAAAATTTTGGGGTGACACCCCTACTTAGGGGGTTGAAGGTTTTACTATGCTTGTTACGTCAAAATGTGTCCTCCTGACAAACAAACTTACCTGTTTTCGGATTTTATCGAAATGTTCTTTCCCAGCCTGTAATGCCTTGCGGTACGTTTTCGATGGGCCACCCTGTATAAGTGTTGTTAATTCCTTTTGTTTTACTTATTTTATAATTCACACATAGGCTTTTGTAAGCCTTATCTAGTGGAGACTTTCAATTAACAAAGTTTGAACAGAATAAGTGCTATTTTGAGAATAAACTAAATTTCACGAATAAAATAAAATTCGTGAAAAGTCCACTTCTAGCCAGTGAAGAAAGGAATCGATGGAGTTGCGGTCCAAGGCACAGGAGAGAAGGAATTAGATATGATAAGGTAAGAGAATCATCTGAAATTTTGTGAGGTATGATTCTTAATTCTTGACTTCGCTCGGTCAATCAGTGGTGACAGAACGCTATTCGTTTATTATAATAGCGATTTGTTAGACTTTTAATACGTTAATTCCAAATTGGTTCTAGTACAAACACACAGCTAATCAATTTTTCTTGATCCGCATAGCCACGATGAGCCAATGTGGACACACACTTAGACCGCCCACCCGTAATTGTTAAAATATGAAACACATTCTTGACATGATTTTTTGGGTTTATGACCTTCCACAATTTGCCCGAAAAGTGACTGCGTTCACAAGACTGCTATCTTGAAAGAAATTAATTTTTGTCAGTAACGTACCCTACACTGAATTTGCCTATCTGAAAAAATGAGATCGTATTAACAAAGAATACTTCTCTTTTTTTGAAAACTGTTGACGTTTCGGAGGCTGTATCTACCTCCGTTATCAAAACTTCTTGGAAAAACGCTGAAGAAACTGAATTTGAATTGTGGTTTTGGAAATAAGATCTTTCTTTGACAGAGTCAAATGAAATCTCATGTCAAGAATCGGATTTCCTCCACAAAATCAAATTTTCAATCAATATGAAACACATGTTTGATTAATACATTATTTATTCAAAAATAAAGAAACAGCCTTCAGTATTCTTTTTTGTGAGGGCGTATTTCGCCAGTGTATCCCGTTGAACAGACTTGCTTGTACCATAATGCAGATGTTCTTGGTGTTCTGGTTCTTTTAGGATCCTTGAAATCTACTCTATAAAGACCATATCGTATGCTGAAAAAACGAAATCAATCAGAATTCCACCAGTAATTATAAACAGTCGATTTGATTCCATATAACTGCTATGGACACGTTTGTAACATATTCAATAAGCATTCATTATATAGTTATTTTCCTAACAAGTGCGCAAAGTGTTACTTTTCCGCACGCAAATACAGTTAGACGCGAAGCGGAGTTCGGATGAGTTTTTGCGTGCGGAAAAGGCACTTTACGCACGTGTTAGGAACAACATTTTTCCTACGAGCTTCATATCAGATAACAACAAAAATAAAAATAAATCACTCAATAATTTTAAATCAAACTTGAAAGAAACTAAACTATACAACAAAAAATTAGAAAAAATCAGTAGGTTTGTTCTGGTTTCGAAAATAACAAGTCCTGGGACGCCAGGATCATACGCAGTTCAACAAAAGTGAACAAATAGAACTTTTTCCTACGAGCGATTTTTCGATTTGAAAGTTGTACTTTTCCGTACGATTTTTAGTTTTCCGTACGATTTTTACTTTTCCGCACGATTTTTGTATTGTTGAAAATGAGGATATTTAGGACTAACTAAATGATCTAGGTAACTATTCTGTCATTTTGTAGCATTATTATAAAAGCTTGTTTATTAAAAACCTTTTTTTGTCATAAATAAGATGGACAAAAACACTCGTAGGAAAAATATTGTATCTAACTCTTACGGAAAATGTCTTTTCCGCCCTCAACGGCTTGCCCGAACTCCGTTCCGCGTCGTTCGTGCAACTACCGTCGCGTGCGGAAAAGTACTACTTTCCTCACTTGTTAGGTGAATAACTATAAATGAACAGTTTGCATCTACTGCGCATGATCCTGATGTCCTAGAAATAATATTTTTCAGAAACAGAATAAACCTCATATATAAAAGTCGATAGACGTACGTTTGACAATATTAGGTATACTGATTTACCACTAAATAAGGTAGGTACTTAAAAAAATATTAAATTTTTTTTGTTTAAAGCTGAAATACAACTATCGGAATTACGATTGAAAGGTAAAACGGTTTCTCATATTGCATATAATATCACCAATGTTTTTAGTTCGAAAATATGAATAGGAAATTCATAAAATCTTTTGTGGAATCATCTGCGACTGAAAGAAAAACTTTAGTCGCTATTTTCCATCGTTCAAGATAACCTCTTGGGAGGTATTCATGTTGAAAAGGGGAACATTCTCCATGAAAATTGAAAAATGTGACTTATTTGTAATATCTAACAGAAAACAACTACTTCCCCGGCACAAGCCACGCTGGACATTGAACTACATCTGATAGATATTGTGAAAAGACTCTAACTGAAAAGGAAAGAAAAAATCTGAAAGTGAAAATTTGCATTTTCATTCAGATAGCTGACTTTTTTAATTCTTTCTAGTTTTCCTTGAACAAATCATTAAATAAATTATATAAGGAGAATGTTATTAAAAAAAAAAAAAAATATCACTCACAGAAATCGTTCATTTCATTGAAGCAAGGTTCGCTTCTCTCGCATTTAATCCCCAATACATTTTGGTCGACAAAAATTAAATGCGAGAGAAGCGAACCTTGCTTCAATGAAATGAACGATTTCTGTGAGTGATATATTTTTTTTTTTTTTAATAACATTCTCCTTATCTAATTTATTTAATGATTTGTTCAAGGAAAACTAGAAAGAATTAAAAAAGTCAGCTATCTGAATGAAAATGCAAATTTTCACTTTCAGATTTTTTCTTTCCTTTTCAGTTAGAGTCTTTTCACAATATCTATCAGATGTAGTTCAATGTCCAGCGTGGCTTGTGCCGGGGAAGTAGTTGTTTTCTGTTAGATATTACAAATAAGTCACATTTTTCAATTTTCATGGAGAATGTTCCCCTTTTCAACATCAACAATGTTATTTTCGTGTAGTGCGGAAAAGTGCCGGGCGGAAAAGTGTAACTTTGCGCACGCAAATGTATACAGAAAAGTACAACTTTGCGCACGCGCACGCTCTTAGGCAAAAATCTCTCTTCGTCGTTTTCGAAATTGCTGAAGTCTCTCACCTGTATCCTTCGGCCCATTCAAAGCTATCCATTACAGGTGCGTATGTATATCCATAAACTCTCACGTCATCAAGGACCAATGAATCGTATACGTTGTTCAGTATTTTCTGTAAAATATTTATTTTGGTTTCAGAGTCAGGTATTGATATTATGCAACACTATATATACAGTGAGGACCAAAAGTCCGTCGCCCCCCCTGTAACTTCTTCATTTTCCATATTACAAAAAAATGTTAAATACATAAGTTGTAGGGTTTCATTCGATCTCTTTAATGGTTTAAGTTTCATTCATACAGAGTGTCTCAAAAAAGCACGGTGACATAGAAGTTAATTTTTTTAAATGGGACACCCTGTATTTCATTGCATTATTACATTCTACGTTGAATTCTGAACAAGTTTTATAAATGGTTTTCTATCAAAAAAGTTAATAGTTTTGGACTTATGAACACTTGTAAATAATTAATTCGACTACTTTTGCACCAGTTCACGAATAAATTAATGAGGTAGGCTATGCACGCTAGGCGCGTTTATTTTATCCATGACAACGAAAAAAAACTCTTATTTGTTTTTGCCAAATGTCATTGACATTTTGTAGGTTTTCAAAACTTTGTTTCAAACGGTTTTCAATTTCTCTTGTTGATTAATATGGCTCGTTCAGTAGCAGACAAAGTTGAAGCCGTTATCATATTTGGTGAAGCTAACCGAAATTACCACGCTGCTATTCGCATTTTCAATGAACGGTTTCCAGAACGTCCGATGTGTCGAAAATATCTGCAGAAATTGGTGGCAAAATTTAACCAAACTGGCACCGTGAAAGATGCTCCGAGATCTGGGGGGCCGAAAATAATTACGGAAGTTGTTGAAATTCAAGTACTAGCCGAAATGGTAAATAACCCACAACAATCAACTAAGCAAGTAGCTGAGACATGTGATGTTTCTAAAACATCAGTAAAGAGGGTTTTAAAACAAAATAAATTCCATCCTTACAAAATAAAAATTTTGCACCGCAATTGGTTGAAGATGATCCAGACCGGCGACTTGAATTTTGCGAGACCATGGCAGAAAGAATTGTTGCAAATCGACTTTATTTGCAACACATCTGCTTTAGTGATGAAAGCACTTTTTACCTAAATGGAAATGTGAATACCCAGAATTGTAGATATTGGAGTGATGAGAATCCCCATGAATTCCGCGAGGGGCATACTCAATTTCCCCAGAAAATTAATGTTTGGGCTGGTATTTTAGGTAACCACATTGTAGGTCCCATATTCTTGGAAGAAAATTTAAATGGTCCCAGATACCTCCAAATGCTGCAAGACACAATAAGTCCCAGTATTGATGAGATCGTTGCGCAAAACCCACATGAATTTTACTTGGATGTAACATTTCAGCAAGATGGAGCGCCACCACACTATTTTCGGGAGGTGAGAAATTACTTAGATGAAAGGTATCCAGGTAGGTGGATTGGACGTCGAGGTACAACAGAGTGGCCAGCTCGCTCACCGGACCTCTCACCGCTTGATTTCTTTCTCTGGGGCTATGTGAAATCCGTAGTTTTTAAGACAGTTTGTGGGTCGTTAGATGAACTGCGCCGTCGAATTATTGAAGTGTGTTCAGAAATAGCACCTCAAACCTTGATTAATGTTAAGGAAGAGTTTACAACCCGACTATTTATGTGTCAAGAAATGCATGGTGGACATGTCGAACATCTTTTGAATAAAAAACTCATCGTTTTTAGTTATAAATTAAAATATCTCTTCAGTTTTTAATGATTCTTGATCTGTATTTATGGACTACCTTATTTGTTAATAAAATGTTTCAACTTCATTTGTACTAGTTTTTCGTGAGATTCAACAACTCTAACAATTGTAAAATGGTATGACGAGGTAGTTACACATGGTGCCATCAGCAGTTTGCAACATTGGATAGCTTTCAAAAAGTTAGGATAGGAAAGTGGAATACATTGTGATCCATTTGTTACGATTTTCTCATTGAACTGGCGCAAAAGTAGTCGAAATAATTATTTACAAGTGTTTATAAGTCCAAAACTATTAACTTTTTTGATAGAAAACCATTTATAAAACTTGTTCAGAATTCAACGTAGAATGTAATAATGCAATGAAATACAGGGTGTCCCATTTAAAAAAATTAACTTCTATGTCACCGTGCTTTTTTGAGACACTCTGTATGAATGAAACTTAAACCATTAAAGATATCGAATGAAACCCTACAACTTATGTATTTAACATTTTTTTGTAATATGGAAAATGAAGAAGTTACAGGCGACGGACTTTTGGTCCTCACTGTATAACGATTTTTCGGAGGAAGGAGTTATTATAAGAGATAATCTGGCAGTAGGTTTAAAACTTCCTGAAAAGTCTTTTGGAGGTAGTGATTGGATACTGACAAAAAATATTACCCTTATGTACGTGATACGTTCTGGATCTTCCAAAGCTGTAGATTTCATACCAAAACCATTTCCTGTTAAGAATATCGACGGATTTCCGTACTCCTCCTTTATCCATGAGAGCAGTTTTCTGACTCCATAAGTGTTATCCTGGAAAGTTGCAATAGAATTGTTGGAAAGTAGGTAGTTGAAGTTCAATTCTCATTACCAATACTAAGTTTTTGGAATATTGTTCCATGTTTTTAGGTCGAGTGTTAGAACATGACTGTTAGAACATGACCTCACTTTGTCGTGAGCTACTGAACTTAGTGTTTAGGGTCAAATTGCAAAGTTTTGTTTTGTGTTTTCTTTGATTTCTGATGATAGAATAACAGGCATCGACTGCTATGGTTGTGTTCTGGGTAGGCTACGAAATTCAATTATTCAGACTCCCATATTTTTGTACTTTATATTTATTTATATGTATTTATATTTATTTGTATGTATTTTATATTTATTTATACTTATGTTAGTATTAAGTCTATGTCCAGTAACCTTGATTGCTGTGTAATCTTGACCAGTATTTGCATTTGTGTGAATAGTACTTAAGTTCTCCAACGCTTTGTCAATGAGAATTCATTTTTCTTCAGGCAATAAAGTACATTTTGATTGATTGATTGATTGAAACTACATTAGTTTCGGTTTTTTCTTGGCAATAGTAACAACAAGACTTTGTAAAAAAAAATATTCACAGATCAATATTTAGAAACATTCACTTACACCCTTCTTGGGGTAGACTTTGGTACCAATATCATATTGAAGGCTAATTGGATGCAACGGGGCGTCTATTGCTTGGACTCGTAGGACTCTGTAAACATTGAGGGAGAAGTAGTCGTGGGTGCCTTTGATAAACTCGATTTCTGCTTTGGAAAATTCAGGAAGTCTGGACTTTTCTATTCCTTGTAATCCACAACGTTCCCTGATGCGTTCTCGCATTACTTCTGGATAGTTACCATTGTATATTGGATGAGCAAACCATCCGATCTGAAATAACAGAAAAATAAATAAATAAGATATAAAGAGTCAAAATTGTTGAAAGAAGAAGTGGGTCCCTTCATCAAAATGATTGTGAGAATGCAAAGTTGTTTTTTTTTAAGTTCATAATAAAACATATTGATCTACATACAGAGATTCACTACTTGACTTTATTTTCTAATTACTTGACTTGACTTGACTTGAAAATAAGACAAGCTTAAGTCAAGTATTTACTTTTGAAATTCAAGTCGTCTGGTAGTCACACATCAAGCACTTGTAAATCAAGCTACCTACTTGATTTTTCTTGTAAAACTAGTACCATTTTGTATTAATCTGATTAACTGCCAAAACAGAATAACAATAAAAAAATGTGGATGCAAAATAAACGAAACTGTAGTTAGTAAAATACACTAAAATTATCTAAGATATCTGGGCCACATCGGGTGTTGCAGCTATAAATGTATATAGTGAGGTTCTTAAGTAACGTATAAATTCATTTTCTAATGGGGCTTAAGTGATAACTCAATCCAATTGTCTATACAGCTATTTCTTTTTTTAAAATTTCTTTAATGCGTCACAAAAAAATAATTTTAAAAATTTTGAGAGGTATCACGTATCTTATTAAATTCGCTGTATATTCAATGCATCTCTTTTTTTGGTTCATTTACCAACCCTTGTTTGTCATAAAGTATGACCCATTTATGATGGAAGAAGCACCTTTATAAAACTTACATTTTTCAACCGATTGGAATGATTTTTTCTCTATTAGCATTCAAAAAGTCCACTACGACCCCAAAATTCATGAATAATCCTTCATTTCCAGGACCAACTAATCTTATATTTCAAGCTCAAAAATCTAAAAAATTACTAGTGACTTTTTTTAGAAAAAATCTGACTACACCACTGGATTCGCGACATTTTCAAATGGTTCATATGCGAATAACATTGAAATGCGTCAATCAATAAAAAATGTATGAGGGAATGAAATTTGAAAAATATGCTGTTCAATCAAACCACCAATTCAATTTCAAAACTTTTATCAGGACTTAACTACACCACTGGATTCAGGGAGTCTCGAAATATCATTGACTATAATTACATCAGAATCTTTTGATAAATAAAAAAAATAAAAAATATGAGATGAAATGACATTTTCCTAAAATTTCATTAACATGTTTTTCAAATTTTATTATCTAATGATTTTTTATGAACAGATTTCGATGAAATTTTCGCCAGTGGTATATGGAGACCTCCTGAATGTAGTGTTAAATTCCGAATTTTGATAAAATTTCTGAAATTGAATTGGCGGGTTGATTAAACGGCATATTTTTCAAATTTCATTCTCTTGTAACTTTTTTAATGATTGACGCATTTTGACGTTATTTACATTTGAACTATTTGAAAATGTCGTGAATTCAGTGGTGTGGTCGGAATTATTCTGAAAAAATTGCAAGTAATTTTTTTAGATTTTTAAAAAATCAGATTAGTTAGCCCTGGAAATGAAGATTTATTCATGATATTTGATGTCCTAGTGGACTTTTCAAATATCTACCTAACAAAAACAATCATTTCACTCGATTGAAAAATGTAAGCTTTTTAAGGGTGCTCCTATCTTAAAGGGGTTACACTGTATGTGACAGTAGAGTAAAAAAATATGTGTTGAAAAATTAAGGTGCATTGAATTCAATAGTATACGTGATACTTCTTAAAATTTTCAAATTTATTTTTTATGACACTTGAACGAAATAAAGAAAATAGACATGGCTCTAAAGACAATTGAATACCCTCCGAAATGACCCTCTATTTCATTTAAAAAAATTGGTCGGGGGTGCTTGTCACTTTTAGGTGGGATAGGGGGGGGGTGATTTTTTTAGGTTACAGAGTGTTTTTGAAAACATAAATAGAGGTGTTTCAGGGTTTTTCTTGAAAATGGCTAATAACGTAGAAGATAAATGTATCCATTACTTTAGGACCTCACTGTATATAAATCCCGTTTCACGATGTTAGTCCCAGCTAATCTCCGAAGGGTTAGTCGTCGAATCAAAAATGAACAGATCAGAATGAATTCATGAATAATTGTCCATGTATTGTCATTTTCATTCTATTCAATAGGACATCGATGTGCGGTAGCAGAAGAGCTCAGTACATTCCGTTAAACCAAAAATATGAGTTACAACTGGTCATTTCTATTGTATCTGTCGCACTGTAAAGTTAATTGATTGTTCGATTACTGAATGTCCAATTTATACTACCCTCTTTATCGATATTCATTGCTCGATTTGCCAAGCTGTACTTACATTTTTTTCTACATTCATGCAAAAAGCAAAACTTTATTGAATTATATTTAGTGGAAAAAGAAGCTCTTTATTGCACTAGTGCAATAAAGTTTGTATTGCACTCATCTGTCATTCTACTTCAATGTGCTGTCATCATGGCAAACATAAATGTTCAAACCCACTACATATTTAGCAGAGATTCTGTGAGATTGGCAATACGTTTTAAACAGTCAAAAATCAATTCTGACAATTACAGAATTAAAAGTTTTAAAATGAGTATTATTGATGGAAAATAAATAATAGTGCTCTATTCAAATTCAAATCAATAGTAATAATTAATTATTTAAGTTGCGCTTTGCATTTTCCTACACCTAATGCCGCACCTTAATAAACCATTTTTGCTTTTGCATGAACGTAGAAAAAATGTTGTATGCAACTCGTGCAAACATTGTTTATTGCACCTACTTTTTGCACTTGTTGTTGCATAAATAACTATTATGTGTTCTTATACAATTCATCAGATGATCTTCAATAATTTTACTTACGGAAAACTGACGTTGTGTTTCTGCAGCAAGCCTATCTTCTTCACTATCACTTGCTGGTTCTATCCACCCGGAGCCAATATTGATGGAAACACGTCCTGCAAATTTTTCAAGTTAATTAGGATTTTGAGAACTTCTTTTTCCATATTTTTTTTTATTGCTTATATGGACAGTATAAAGAGGGTCAAACATATATACAGGGTTATGATAAAGTAATGCACAAAATTCATAAAACGTACAACGATCACTTTTGACAAAAATGCAAAAACACGTCAAACTGTTTTTTTTATTCCGCATCTTTTGACATAAGATTTATTGGTCCTTATTACTTTCGCGGGAATTTAACAGCTGAACGATATTTGGAACATCTTCGTATGGCAGTGCTTCCGGACCTACTTGCGGCATTTTCGGATCCAAATAATGGGGACAACTTGGATCCCAGTATTTGGTTCCAACAAGATGGCGCACCACCACATTATGGTCATACTGTTCGAAGGTTTCTGGATAACCAGTTTGAAGGACGGTGGATTGGAAGACGTGGACCAATGGAGTGGCCACCTAGGTCACCTGATTTAACCCCCCTTGATTTTTTTCTGTGGGGACATTTGAAAAGTCGGGTCTACATTAACCGGCCAGACAATTTAGAAGACTTAATGGAACGAATTAGACACGAAATGACTCGTATAACTCCGCAGATGATCGAAAACTCTATAAATGCGGTCTACCATCGTCTTGGCCTATGTCAGTTAGTAAACGGGACACAGTTTGAACAATTCCTATAAGAAATAGTTTTGGTTTAATGGACTGTTTAGTTAATTGAAAAGTTATTATGAAACTTACGTTTATTTCGTTGTTTATTCATTTTCTCGTTTTTTTTCTTACGTGAGCCCTACTGCAACTATTTTTCCCTTGTGTAAAAACACAAGCTCTATCACATAATGCTTCCCATTAAAAAAAATTGTTGATGACGTCATAACTTTGACAACTTTGACGTGTTATTTTTGTAACTTATGTCAAAAGATGCGGAATAAAAAAAACAGTTTGACGTGTTTTTGCATTTTTTTTCAAAAGTGATCGATGTACCTTATCATAACCCTGTATATATATATATATATATATATATATATATTTATATATTTATTGCATAAGTGGAAATAAAATGAATACGTGACAGAATTCTGTACGATGGTAAATCGCTATTTTCTCCTACCCCTATAGAAAGTACACACTTTCCTCCCTAAAACCACGCAGGAAACTCATACTTTTCCTCCCTAGGGAGGAAAGTACTCTTTCTTCCCCTAATTTCAAGTAAGTTGTAAACGATGAAACTTGTGAATCTACTATAATCAAATTGTTTCCGTAATTTCTAGAACATCTTATAAATCCTGTATTCTGGTAAAAATCGACCATGAATGTCACTTCCACTTTAGTTTTTTAATAGCTATTTGTGTATTTAGAGCGCAACGTGATTGACTGTCGATCGACAAAAAGATTAATCTTTGGAGAACGACAATGACACTTTGTGCTCGAAATACACACATTATTTTTTCTACAAGCGCAGCTCTTCGAAAAAAAATGATCGACACTTAATTCAAATAGGCACATAACATTACTTATGAGAAAATCACTTAATAGCAATCCGAAATGTATAAGCTATCTTAATGTACAATAATTCAAATCACAACAAGAAAAAGGTAAAATCACGTTCTTAAAAAAAAAGTTGCAATTGCCAGGAGCTGAACCCGGGACCATCGGATTACAAGCCCAAGATAAATAAATAAATAAATAAATAGAGGTTTATTTTGTAAAATTAATGACTACATGTCACGAGTGATAACATGCCACATAACTCATTATCCACACACTTCTAACCCAGGGGGGAAAGGAAGGAGTGGGAGATGGCGCAGAAGTAGCAACTCTCCTGATCCCGATCAGGGGAACAGGAGAGCGCCCTGCCAGACCGAACTTAGTCATCCCCGGGGAGGGGTACCGTTGTCCGGCCACGCTGATGTTAACGTAAAGCCGGACATTTCATCACTCGCGGAGATATTAATCAGCAAGACACACGCCTCCTGCAAAGCTTATGCGTGTCGTATCATTGTTATTCAATGTAGATACTTGCTTGCAATAAGTTGCTGAGGTTGGTTATTTCGATGATCATCCCGGAAAAGGCTGAGGCAAAAAACCGGGTCGAGGTACTTGCGCTTAAGAGTTGACTTTCGATTTGGTTCCCTAAGGAACCGGTTCTTCCCTTCTCTCCTGGAAGATATCCAGCGCTTGATATATGAGCCCGCCGTGTTTGCGGGGCTCATTATCGTACACCCTAAGCTTAGTAATGTCCTTGGTGAGAGGACTTTTATCAATGTAGTATTTATAGAACTTGTAAGACAAGTTTCTAATGTATGTCGGAACTGAGTCGACGCCAGCAAGCTCCCTAAGAGTTTCCAACCGAATGTATCTTCTGCTGTTGGTTATGATACGAAGCACTTTGTTCTGCATCCTGTCCAACCTCGCTAGAGGTGTGGGCTTAAGGCTGCAGAACACCGGACAAGCGTACGTTAACGATGGCCTTATGATTTGCTTGTATAGCAGGAGTTTGTTCTCCGTACTCAGTTTTGAGCCCCTAGCTATCAGAGGGTAGGTGCGCTTAAGAGCACCACCGGCCCTCTGTATAGCCAGGGTAATGTGTCTGCCGAAGTTAAGTCGCTTGTCCAGCTGTACTCCCAGGTACTTCGCAGTGCTCACGTTCTCCACGGCTTGGCCATTGATCATCAACTTCCTGTATAGTTTTGAGTGTGTATACTTCTTGGTGAAGTTGATGGTCTCTGACTTCGCCGGGTTCACCACGATCTTATTCTCCTCCAAATAGGGTACGACCTTCCTATCCAAGTGAACTTGGATCCTATATTGGGCAGCGACGCTTGAGAATGAATGGGCAAATATGGCGGTATCATCGGCATATATCGCCGTGCCCATGTCCCTTCTCTCGCACTGAGGAAAGTCGTACGTATTTAGGGAGTATAAGTGTGGCGACAAACTCGAACCCTGCGGAACACCTGATTCGATAGAAAACTCCGCGGAGCGAGTGTTATTTACTCGCACCATAAAAGTTCTCCCAACAAGGTAGGAGTCAACCAATCTTACTAGATATGAAGGCATGCCTGCCAACAGCATTTTAGAGATTAGACCTTCCACCCATACCGAGTCAAAGGCCTTTTTCATGTCCAACAGGACCATGACCGTATTGAGTCCGCGATGAGCTGCCTCTTTCACCCCGTGTACAATTCTGACCACTTGGGAAGTGGTACTGTGGTTTTTCCTAAACCCGAACTGCACATCGGGGATCATTTTGAGTTTCTCCTCGAGACTCAATAGCCGTCTCAGAAGGATCTTCTCGATCACCTTGGCGATCACGCTCAAGAGCGAGATCGGACGATAACTGTCGAGCTTATGGCCATCCTTACCAGGTTTAAGAATGGGTATCACCAGCGCCTTCTTTAGACAGTCTGGGTAACACCCCCATCTGATAATGGCATTTATCAGATATATGAGCTGGACGAGGACCTTTCTCGGCGCGTTTTTGAGTAGAATGGCATCCACACCATCCGGCCCAGGTGCCTTATTCGTCGGAAGCCTTTTTATGACTTCCGTCAGTTCCTCATAGTTTGTCATGATTTTGGCAAACCTATGAGGACCAATAGGGAGGGACAGAGACTCTCTAAAGTCTTCCGTTATCTTAGTATTACGTTTCTGTCCCTCACTAACGTCAGGCACCCTTTTGTGGACGCCTGCGAAGTATTCCCCAAATAACTTGGCCTTCTGAGGGTCCGTCACTAGCGACTCGTTACCATTCTCCATGGCAGGAATCGGCGCGAAGCGTCTCGAAAGTCGCTTCGTCATCCTCCACAGCGAATTGTCCCGAGTGTCTAGCTTCTCCAGCTTATCCTTCCACACTTTGTCGTTATTTTCATTGATCAGTCCTGAAATCTCTCTTCCTAAACGGATCATGTCGTTTTTATGTTCGGGATTATGTGTTCTTTGCCACTTTTTCCGCAGAGAGTTTTTCAGGATGATCAAATCCTTAACTTCGGGTGGAACGATATTCCGGTTACTCCTAACCACTATCTTTTTGATAGTGCGGTCTCTAGCGGCCTGAATGTTACCAATAAGAGCAAGGGTAACCTCCTCAATGTCATACTTCGAAATGTTTAACTTGATTGATGTCCTAGCATTCAAAAGCCTTCGGTATTCTTTCCAGTCAGCATTCCGGTAATCGTACTTAGTCGTAGGTGGCCTTTCGTCCATCCTGCACTTTAACCGGAACATGACTGGATCGTGATCCGAGGTCATTTCGTGTATGACCTTGAGTTCGCTCATATTCGTGACATTCTTATTCACTACCAAATCGACGGTGGTCGGAGTGGTCCCATTCCAGGGGTAATGTGTTGGCTCTTCAGAGTGCACAATTACCGCGTTGTTATCTAGGGTATATTCCCATAGCGTCTTACCGTTGGCATTTGGTTGTGTGTTACCACTCCACTCGGCACGCTTCGCGTTGAAATCCCCCGCCAGCAACACCTTATGTCCGGTGTTACACAGATTCTCCAAGTCGGCGCCGGAGAACCTTACATTCGGCGGATTGTATACCGCAAATACGCAGGTCCCGTCAGCCAATTTGACACCAACGTGTTCTATCGAACTTTGCTGTGGCGGGATCCGCGCATGCGCTATACCATCCTTGATAAGGATGGCCACTCCCCCCCCCCTCACTGCTTGAGGACGATCTACCCTGATAGTCGAGAAGCCCTTCAGACTGAATCTATGATCCGGTCGAAGCCATGTCTCGCATATGAGCATAAGATCAATCTTATGCCTGTCAATAAAGTCAATAATAAGCGGTAGCTTATTATTGACCGAACTGGCGTTGAACATGCATACCTTCATAGCCTGCTCAAAAGTTGTACCGCTGGCTATCTCCCAGAACGTCTAGGGTAGCCATGGCCTTTTCCAGCGGAGTTTTCGCCTGTGCCAGCCTGACGATCAAATCGTCTAAGGCTCTGCACAGCTCCGAAAGATTGATCATCGAAGCAACCTCGTGTATCTTACCGGTTAACCCCGCTAAGTTCTGAAGACCGGCATTCCCTTCCCGGGCATGCCTATGGACCGGAGTCTGATTTGGAGGTGTATATGGGATGTTGGGAGACCCTGGGTTATTCTGTATTCTTCTATGTTCGGGTGGACCAGTACGGTGGGCGTTACCCTCCTCTTGCTGGGAGTGGCTAGCCTGCTGCCTCGTGGCGTGACCACCCTGTATTGAGGCGTGGACAAGCCCAAGACGCTAGCCATTGCACCACCGCAGATTCTCAGATGGACATGACTGTATTGTCTATACTTTCCATCAAGCAAGTATAGGTCCGTTTTAGACAAAAGCAGTTTTAAATTTACAAAAAAAGGTTCATTAAGTGGGTAGGAAGAAAAATCATATGTATTACATGGGAGTGAAGTGCCTTTTCCTCCATTGGATGTTTGGAAAACTACATCCTGCGGTTCGATCGAAGAAGAAAAGTGGCACTTTCCTCCCTAGTATTACAAGTAGCTATTTGAGAGCTTGTAAAACGCATCTACTGGGTGTGTGCGAATTTTCTATGAAATACTAAAATATGTATTTTTGAAAAATTTATTGTACTCACCACCTTGTTTGCTCCTGAATTCTTTATCATATATATGCCAAGCTGCAGCGTGTGCCTTCAGCAAATTATGACCACAAATATAATCAGCTACCCCGGATTTATTGATTGCAGGTGCTAGCCATTTGCTTCCATATCCACCCGCACAAATTTGGTAAGGTTCGTTGAATGTTGACCAATATTTCACTTGATGTCCGAACAAGTCGAAGGCAAGTCTAGCATATTTTGCGAACCAATCCACTATCAATTTGTTCTCAAAACCTCCCATGTCTTGGAGATGTTGGGGAAGGTCCCAATAGTAAAGGGTGACGAATGGCTCGATATTTCTTTCTCTCAGCAGTTTGAACTGTTCTCGGTAGTGCTTTACTGCGTTCTGGTTGATATTACTGGTCAAGCCTGAAAATTGTCATTTTGTTACTCATTAAGTAGCAGTACTGTTTCCAAGGTAGAAAATTGATACAGTATCAAAGCCTACTTAGAACGAGTCAGTTGAAGACAGATGACTAATGGTATTATTGAAAAGCAAGAACTCCGTGAATATAATGGAAACCCCCTCGAAGGAGAGCTTTCGGGAATTAACAAAATGATTACAAAAGATTGTCATGATATGGGATCTCTTATTGAAAATTGATTGTTATTTCAGCAGGATGGTGCACCAAACTAGTAGGATCGTGATGGATTACCTTCGTGTCCGATTTGTGGAAAAGTGGATCGGAACACATGGTCCTGTTAGGTGGCCTGCAAGATCACCTGACTTAACCCCCTTAGGTTTTTTTATTTGGGGTCACTTGAAAAACATCGTTTACAAAACCTACCCAACGACACGCGATGACCTAGATTTACGAGTTAGACAAGCCATTCAAAGTATAACGCCTCAACAATTGAAATGCTATTCGAAATATCGCCAAACGAGCTCGAAATTGTTTGGGTGGGTGGTGGACATTTTGAACATCTATTATAAGATTTCTCTTTTTCATTTTGTTTCGTTCTTAATTAAATTGTGAGAGAAAACCTAATTATTATTATTTACTTACATTTGAACCAAGGTTTTGAGCCTTCGAGATTAAGGAGCTCTATCGGTTGGATGAAAACTGACTAGATCTCCGTGAAAGTCGAAACGTCAAATTGTTGTTTGTGTTCCATAGCCACGTTGATAAAATTATTGTTATTGAACCAAGAAGATACTTAATATGCAAAACTACCTGTGTCTGGTACATTCTGTATAATGAACATTCCAATAACATATAATTTTCATCAGTCAGATTTCAAATGAAAAATCTGAAAAATGTCAGTTATCATCTTTGTAGTTTCTACACTTATCAGAAAAAAGAGTTTAAAAAATCTCCCGAAATGTGAATTTTAGGGTATGGAAAACCAAACTAGACAGATTTCCCATATTTAAGAAATTGAATATATAAAAATTCATTCTCTTATGTTATTTCCTAGTTTTTCGAATAAGCCGAGAAATTCACTTTAAAGAATTAATGAGTAGGACGTCAAGTTGCTTTCCATGCTGTTGCCGATTTTCTCACCACGGTTCGGGAAATTAAGTCGGCTGTGGTTATACAGAAAAAAAGTTAATATGGATGGATACTCCATCGATGGTACTTTCGAATGACGTCAAAGTACCATTATGGTACCATTTGAAAAAATAGAGTTTCGAGTGAAAAAAGGTTTTGGTTTACTTTTTTGGCACGTATTTCGAACGACGATACTTTTTAAATCGAAATTACGATAGTGTAGTATTATTTTGGTTATTTGGGATAATTTTACGGAGTTCATGGCTCTCTAGATCGAAAAATAAAATTGGTGTTCTAATGAATGAAATAACAAGTATGAGGTATCACTGGATTCTGAAAATTATTTTCAAAAATGTAATAATATAGAGGGTGTCCCATTTGAAAGCCGAAAGTTGATGTCATTTCTAGAAAAACAAGACGTTGGATTTTTTTTCGAAGTATGCCAAAAAGTGCCCTATAGTGCATATTCAATGTTCCAAATTTCAGAATAGAAACAAAGGACAAAAGGGCGTGTACCATGGGTCTGTTTTTTTTGTATCGTATGCAAGAAATATCCACATTAAGGGGTTTAATCTGGTTTTCAGGTGAAGATCTTTTAGAAATGTTCATAAAATTAGATTTTTCAAAATTCGAAGTCAACTTATTTTCTTTCAACCATAACGAAATAAAACTGAGGTCACCTTCAATTTGTTCCTCTATTTCTTGAGCACTTTTTCCATTAAGGGTAGAATCATCGGCAAATAATTTCAAATGAACTTTCAAATTCAGGGAAGCTATCGAATTTATGTAAACAAGGAACAAAATAGGCCCAAGGATAGCCCTTGGGGTACCCCACAAAAAATGGCTCTCCTCGAGGAAGTTGAGTCCCCCATGAAAACAAATTGCTGTCTACTACTGAGGTAATTTTCAAATAAATCATGGACCCTTCTGCCTCTGATACTAATTTGTCTTAGTTTAACTAGTGAAATATCACGATTAATTGGATTAATTTCATAAAAACTACGTTCTTACCATTTGGCAGGATGCTTGGCCAAGATAACGACATTCTATAATGCGTGACGTTCAGATTATCCAGCAAATCAACATCTTCTCTGAATTTCCAATATGCGTCGGCAGCTACATCGCCGTTGTCACCATTGGCATAGTCAGGGTGTGTGTGCACAAATCGATCCCAAATACTTTCACCCTTGCCATCCTCATTCCAAGCACCTGAAATTTTCGATTAGTTCAAGGAATCTCTGTCATTGGCCACGTTTATACCGTCTCTTGGTAAGCTGACTAATTACTTTATTTCAACCAAATAGTTTTGGTCATCTTGGTGTATACAGTACGCTTGGTCAGGTAACCAGCTTGGTTTGGTACCGAAAATTGTTGCGTACCAGACCAAAATAGTTATATGACCACAAGATGGTGTAAACACCTACGGCCTTGACTTTCCAGAAATATGCAAAATTTGGTTTGAATTCTTGTTAAGCCCTAAGTCTAGTTTCTAAGGTACTAAGAGTGCCCTAATATCCATTTTTCTAGCAACACAACTTTTAATAATAATGTTTATAATTTTAACTTGAATATCTAATTTGGATTGCCATTAATGTTTTTGTGTCATAAAATATGGGTTAGTAGCATAGAAATTATAATATATTATATACTTACTCTGGAATGCCAATTCAATGGGACGAAAGTGTTGTAAAAAGTTCGATGTATTATTTAGTGCGCATGATCAGGACCAGTTTAATTCATACCAGGGTGGGTTTCAGTGAGATAATACGTTGGTGTCAGGGCAGTCTATAAGGCACGAAAAGTTTTGGTTGGCATACCTATGTTGTGAAACTGATTACATCCGAGAAATTCATCGAATAAAATAACAATGAAAAAATATATCTTCAGTAGGTAACTATTGGTGACGTTTCTGAAATATTCCTATTTTATGATTTTTTTTAAGTCCTGATTCCCACGGAAAGAAACCTCCTGTATTGTTCAGATGTTCGGCATGTCTCCAAAGTGACGGCATATGGATGTGCTGAGGACTGAGCTCGACGGGTCAGTCTCGAAGGGACCGCTAACGGTGGAACAATTGATGATATTTCGGAAGAGCATCGTCCATGGAAATATCTATAAAACACAGACAGATCGCCAACCTTTCTACGATGTTCCAGAGGAGTGAGCTAGCTTGTGAGTGAAGTATCACCGACGAGACGAATGGCTTTCTTTTGGACATAATCTAAAAGTTTAAATGTGTCTTTGAGTGCTGCACTCCATAAATGGGAACAGTATTCCAGAACAGGTCAAATATGTGCCTTATAAATCATAATCAGTTGATGGGAAGTGAAATACTTCTTGGTGCCTTTTGAGAGGCACCCTTGTCAATGAACCTCACATGGTTCTTCCATGAAAGGGTACAGCTGATGGTAATACCTAGCATTAAAATATAAGATTTCATTGGTATAGATACTCTTGACATAGTTAGGCTGGCCACTGTGAGTTCGGCCTTTCTAGAGAGAAGATATGCTTGGGTTTTATTCGCATTGAATTCCACTAAGTTGTTGGATCCCCATTCTAGAATTATTGCCAAGTGCGTATTTATTTCATTCACGATTTTTCCCTGTTCTGCATTCACTGGCTGATATCGGAGTTTTGGAAGAGAAAGAGGTATGAAGAGTACTATCATCTGCAAAGCTGATTACTGGACATGAGGTAGCTCCCAACAAATCATTGATGTGAAGAAGGAACAGTGTTGGTGCTAGAACTGATCCCTGCGGAACACAACTGGGGAGGCAAGCCATAAGATGAATGATTCATCCAGAAATATCCCAGAGTCCTATTGTCAAAATATCAAATTGGAATCTGAAATGAAAATAGGATACAACATTCAAACTATTTCCTTTCCTTTATTTCCACACCATAGAACCAAGCACGTCAACATTGTCAAAATTAAATTTCACTACAGAAAAACCCGAAAACCAATAACATACACACTACCGATGAATAATTGAAGTAAACAACAGTAATAAGAAAAGCACATCTAAAATAAACACAATAACGTTATTGGTTAATTTCACACTGAACACACATCGCCTAAACCACCAAATTAACCCAAACCGGCTCTGGCAAACTACCAGCCTTCCTCTGCGGCAATTGAAAACTGTTAACACTGTTGCACGATCCTAACAATTCAACGGGAATTTGGGTAGGCTTCACAGTAATGTTGGATTATTTTCGACAGAATCTCGACTACAAAGATAAAATTTTCTGAAATTTGTCAACGCTGCAGAGCTAGGATACTGGTTATGGGCATGCGCATTGATGAAAACATTTGGAATTTTACAACACTTTTCAGTGTCCCACGAAGAGGGGATTCGCATTCTAGAGTAAGTATATATATATTATAATTGAGAGTGACTCCTACACGGTCCGACTGCTCACTAATTTGGCGTTCGTGGCCGGTGCGACCGTACAATACCATTTTGTTCGGGGCCGGTCCGACCGTACAGACAAGAAGAAGGCAAACTTGAAAATGGGTGAATTTGTTTTTTTGCCTTCTTGTCTTGATACACATTCGAAAAAGTGCCCTGTGGTGAACTTGCAAGCTAGGTTAGTTTGCTCAAGTTAAGTTTGTGTGTCGAGTGCGAGCGAAAAACAAATTCACGCATTTTCAACTCAGTTTGCCTTCCTCTTGTCTGTACGCGGTCGGACCGGCCCCCAACAAAATGTTATTATAGGGTCGGACCGGCACCGAACGCTAAATTAGTGAGCGGTCGGACCGTGCAGGAGCCAGTCCCATTATAATTTCTATGGTTAGTAGAGTTGCAAACCTTCTTATAGGTTAGACTTGTGTTGTCTAAATGATTACCAAACAAACCAAATAAGTACCAAACTGTTTACTGATTAAACATGGTGTAAATAGGCAGTAACTTATTCCATTGGTCCGAATTTGCTAAGGTCAACTTGGTCAGAGTACCAAATTCGCGCACGGTATAAACGTGGCCATTATGAACTTACCTTCTACTTGATAAGCCGATGTTGCCACGCCAAAACTGAAGTCTTTAGAATATTGTACACTGCGAAGGGGGCGGACATCGTGGTGGGATGGGCGGACATCGTGGTGGGTGGGGTAGGCACCCTTACGGGATGGGTAGACCGGGTAGGCGTCGTGGGATGGGTAGGCCTCGTGACGGACGGCGTAGCTAAAATTGCACAAAAAAAACTTCCATTTAATATTCTGAATATTATTCTCTCGCCGGTGTGAAACAAAAATGATGGTACGAAATACTCTACGCCTATGCACGGCGAACGGTTGCTTAGCGACGAATACACTTCCCAGAATTCAGGCAACGGCTAGTACGAGTAGTACGACTCGGATGAGTTGTCACCATCGGCGAGTTATCGAAGCGTGGAAGACCGACAGAAATTCTAGATCGGTCGATGCTTCTGAAATAGACGATTCTAGGCGTGCTAGTTGCCGCAGTTCTTGATGCTTCCATTGGATCATATGAGTACGGCGATTCGTGCGGACGAAAAAGTTAAGTTAGACGAGTTTATGGAGTTTATAGAAGTTGATTCAAAGAGAGGCTGAGTTTTGAAGTATAAGAAGTTGAAATCTAGTGAAGTAGACAGATTCTTCTATTAGTGTATTCGAATAATTCAATTGATTTATTGGATTCAATTGTTGATTTTGGAGCTGTGAATAAACGAGTCGTAACTGTCCAGTATTTTTGGCTACAAACGGTTTCCAAGGAAACTGTTGTGTGAACCCAAGGAGATGTTTGATTTTAATTGTCGGGTACAAGAGCTCAGATTCAGCAGGATATTTTTTGTGGTTGTTTTCGAATATTTTCTTCCATTGGCGATTAACTAGAGCTTTTCTAACAAAATCACAAGAGTGTAGCTCAAGTGATGAAAACAAGAGCAATTTTGCCAATGAAAAGAAAAAACTTACCAGGCTTGCCATCCCACTAACAACAGTGAAAATGCTAGAAACATTTTGATGTAAAGTTCAACCTGTAGTTTGAAATACAAACCACTACTGATTATCATTTACGAATTTCCAAAATATATACGGTTTCAAATCCGTAATTGCTGATGAAGCGTGACCACCAGTACAAATCTGTATCGTTAGTACATGCATAATTTGCAATAGAATGAAACTTTAAATTACCACAAAACTGTAACTCACGATAAGTCAATGACAATGTTGATTTTTTTGAGTCATGTTGCATTTAATGAACACAAAAGCATTCCAGATTTTGTTCAAGAATTGCTAAAAACGATGTGCAAATCACAGTTGAATGGCTCAGTTTTTCAGAAGACATTTTTTTTCTCAGTAGAATTATCATCAATTATCAAAATGCAGAATTCACCTTCAACATCTCTCCGAAGTAGAAAAATCTTGAAACAATTGAAATTCCCGTTGCTGGAGATTTTTTGACAGAAATAAATTATTCTATATCTACTGAATACGATCTATAGGGTGAAATAATGTGTGTACCAAAAACTACCCCTCAACAACCCTCCGAATTAGAAAAATCTTGAAGCAGTTGATAAATTATTCTATACCTACTGAATATTTCTATAGGGTGAAATAATTTGTGTAACAAAAACTACCTCTCAACAACCCCCCGAATTAGAAAAATCTTGAAACAGTTGATAAATTATTCTATACCTACTGAATACGTTCTATAGGGTGAAATAATTTGTGGACCAAAAACTACCCCTCAACAACCATCCGAATTAGAAAAATCTTGAAACAGTTGATAAATTATTCTATACCTACTGAATACGTTCTATAGGGTGAAATAATTTGTGTACCAAAAACTACCCTTCAACAACCCTCCGAATTAGAAAAATCTTGAAGCAGTTGATAAATTATTCTATACCTACTGAATATTTCTATAGGGTGAAATAATTTGTGTAACAAAAACTACCTCTCAACAACCCCCCGAATTAGAAAAATCTTGAAACAGTTGATAAATTATTCTATACCTACTGAATACGTTCTATAGGGTGAAATAATTTGTGGACCAAAAACTACCCCTCAACAACCCTCCGAATTAGAAAAATCTTGAAACAGTTGATAAATTATTCTATACCTACTGAATACGTTCTATAGGGTGAAATAATTTGTGTAACAAAAACTACCTCTCAACAACCCTCCGAAGTAGAAAACTCTTGAAACAGTTGAGAAATTCCCGTTTCTCGAAATTTTTTGACAGAAACGAATTATTCTGCACCTGCTGCATACAGTATATAGGGTGAAATAATTTGTTAACCAAAAACTACCCCTCAACATCCCTCAAAAATAGAAAAATTTTGAAGCAGTTGAAATACCCTTTGCTCGAGATTTTTTGACAGAAATTTGTTATTGTACACCTGCTGAATATGGTCTATGGGGTGAAAACATTTGTGAACCAAAAACTACCCCTCAATAATCCTCCACAGTGAAAAAATCTTTAAACAGTTGAAATACCCGTTCCTGGGGATTTTTTGACAGAAATGAATTATTCTATACCTGTCGCATACGTTTTATGCGGTGAAATGATTTGTGAAACAAAAACTACCCCTCAACACCCCTCCAAATTAGAAAAATCTTGAAACAGTTGAAATACCCGTTGCTGGAGATTTTTTAACAGAAATGAAAACTTTATACCTACTGGATACGTTTTCTGGAGTGAAATAATTTGTGAACCAAAAACTACCCCTGAACAACCCTACGAATTAGGAAAATCTTGCAACATTTGAAATACCTGTTGCTCGAGATTTCTTGACAGGAATGAATTATTTTACACCTGCTGAATACGGTATATGGGGTGAAATAATTTGTGAACCAAAAACTACCCCTCAATAACCCTCCAAAGTAGACAAATTTTGAAACAGTTGATATACCCGTTGCTCGAGATTTTTTGACAGACATGAATTATTCTACACCTGCTGAATACGGTCTATAGGGTGAAAAAATTTGTGAATCAAAAACTACCCCTCAACAACCATCCAAATTAGAAAAATCGTAAAACAGTGGAAATACCATTTGCTTGGGATTTTTTGACAGGAATTAATTATTCTATACCTGCTGAATACGTTCTATGGGGTGAAATTATTTGTGAAACAAATATACTACCCCTACATCTTTCCGAAGTAGAAAAATCTTGAAACAGTTGGTATACCCGTTGCTGGAGATTTTTTGACAGAAATGAATTTTCTATATCTGCTGAATACGTTCTATAGGGTGAAATAAATTGTGTACCAAAATCTTGAAACAGTTGAAATTCCCGTTGCTCGAGATTTTTTGTTAGAAATGAATCATTCTATACCTCCTGAATACGTTTTGAAGGGCTTTCTTATGACTTGAGGATATTTTCATCCATTTCGAAGATTGCAAGAGTACAACCAGTTTCTAATACAGGAAAAAATGCCCTACCTAGCAACTACATACCTGTTATCTGTTACTTCGAAGGCATGGAAATACACCTAGAACGATCAGGAATTGTGAATGATCGAGAATATGGTTTCCTTCATCAGAGATCAACAATTGTGTTCTTTGCTATATAGCTTTCTCTCAGATAGATCCCACCACGTGGTGGTTGATGGAGTTTCATCCGACACTCTACGTACACAGGCTGGTGTACCGCAGGGATCCATTTTGGCACCAATACTGTTTCTTTTTCACATCAATGATTTGTTGGAAGCTACCTCATGCCCAGTGCCCAGTGCATAGATTTGACATTCATAGGGTGCTTGGGTATATTTTATTTTGTAGAAATGCCCAATATCATGTATGATGTCACAGAATGAATAAACTTTACTATAAGTACTACTACTACAGCAGCAGTAAATGCATTATTTTGAAGAAAAGTTCGATAAGAGATAGAGAGTATCAAGTAAATGAAACGATAATTTCGACAAAGTCGAAATACACTTTCCAGCACACGTTCCTACAATGAGGCAAATAAATATGAAGCATATATCTGACAGGATACAACTACTACTCTTTTCTTTTTGAGATTGAATTACGTCTGACATATATTTGTGCAACGTTCCTCAAGGAATTTTTTTCGTTTAATTTTCATGATACTCTCCGGAACACTTATCGAACTTTGTTCGAAATAATACTGAATATTGCTATTGTTGACAAATAAACCGCCAGCATTGTTGCAGTGCCGACTAAAAATTACAATTTCTGCTTGTCTGCACTGTCACATGTACCGTAAAATTTCCTATCGTGTGCGGTAAGAAACTTGTGAAACATGGCAACGTTTAGCGGTCCTCACATTATACATCTCATACTGATAACGAACCTCAGTTCGTGAGGAACATGCAGACAAATGAACGGACCTCACAATGATATCATGGAAGTATGGTCCTCACTTTGTTCCGGTATACTCGTAAAAATAAAATTTGATCTCTTTAGTAATTCAGGCGTATATTAGAGAATCTTGGTGCATCTCACTCTAGATAAGAACAGATGAGGCTATGACGAGTGTCTACCACCTTGCCTTCCAGTGGTCCTGACAACGTTGATTATATCAGAATGAAAGACCGTATAACTTCCCATAAAAGTGAGAGTGGACTGCACCCTGAGAGATGCGCCCTCAATGGGTATGTCCACAATGAGTATGGACTACAAAATTTTAACTAATGAGAGGAATGCTTCAAAACGAGTGTTTTTGGAAAGGACATATATATTCCCATCCAGAAATAAAAGAACAGACCTCTGAGTGAGATCTATTCTTACTTGTTAATGTTAGACAAAAACCCTAGTGCTCTCAATAACAGCTCATTTGGAATAACTCAATAATAATAAATAATTATATGAATAAATAATAAATAAAATCCTATTTCTATATATAAATTTATTCATATTCAAATTTAATCTACATAAATAAATTCCATTCCCATAGGAATGCTTTCCCACAATAATAATTTCTCTTTAGAAGCAATTGGAACTGTATATTACTCCTAGCAGCCGAAGCCAATTTTCTCTTTAAGCCGGCCTTCCACACCAGCTTTTTGCCGCTGGCGTCTTGTCTCTAGCCAATCAGAGTACTTCAAAAGTAGCCGCCAGCGGCAAAAAGCTGGTGTGGAAGGCCGGCTTTATGCGATTCATGACACTGACAAATGACAGCTGTCTTAAAATCATTTAAAAATTTAAGCGTCCATTTTCTATAACGTTCTTTCCAGCAGTTGCTGCTACCTGTTGCCATGCTTTACGGCTAACATACCCAACTTCGTTTTAGTGATAATTGTTAACTTCTATTGTTGCTCCATGTTTTACATGCATGTAATGTCTCGTTCTTCTTTTCACACATCTTTTAACGATCAATCTCAATGACATTGTGAGTACTGGTCTTGGCTATCACTCCATTCATTCTTTTAATAATAATCTTTAAATTTGTAGCTCCCTGATGATGACAGTAATAACTCTTGAAATATTGGAAATATAATGTAATAAGAGTACACTTGCGTTTTGCTGCTTTCCCAAATAGTTTCTGAGCTTTATATATATACAGAGTGACCCATTTAAGATGGAAGCACCCTTATAAAACTTACCTTTTTTAACCGATTGGAATGATTTCTGTTTCGTTGGGTAGACATCCAAGAAGTCTACTGGGACACCAATATTCATGAATAAATCTCCATTTCCAGGGAAATTTGGTGTCCTATAGTAGACTTTTTGAATGTCTACCTAACAAAAAAAAATCATTCCAATCGGTTGAAAAATGTAAGTTTTATAAGGGTGCTTCCATCTTAAATGGGTCACACTGTATATATTTTGATTAAGAAAAAGAAGGCAAAGTCGATATTAATCCAGTGACATGAAAGTTGGGGAAGAGCGATTAGGTTTACCTGTCGTTTGCCCCTGTTTGAACTTACAAATACATTATTTTTATTAAAATTTGAAATTCAATGCTGTCAAGTGACATACCAAATTTCATCGAGGAAAGTTGAGCCGTTATGGAGTTATTCTGGAATACATTTATTTATTTGTCACTTTCAATTAATATTCAACTCAGGTTATATGTTAATTGGAACTTATAGCCTTAAAATGAAGTGACGATTTTACAATCGGAGTTTATACCCTTTATTCTAGGACACCCTGTATAAAATGGTCGATAAGTGCGCCCAATAATGAAACACATGTTTGATCAATGCATTATTTATTCAAAAAACACTCAACTGCTTCAATATTCTTTCGAGTAGGGACATTTGTCACCAGTGCAACCAGTTAAACAGAGTTGTTTGTACCAGAAGGCAGATTTTCTTAGTTTCCTGGTTTTCTTAGGATTTTTGAAGTCAACCGCAACGAGACCATAATAGACGCTGAAAAGAAAAAGTCGTTCAGAATTTGAAAATAAATTATTAACGGCCACGTTAAATTTATGTAAAAGTTGTGAATTCATGAAATACCTAGAAACTATACCAAAAACACCAAAACTATATATATATATTTTACTCCAAACCTATTTATATTACTAATCTGAGGGTTAATTGCATTTATTATCCCGGGCTACATCAAATAAATAGTCTAGGAACTATAATTGTTTAGTTTCATTTTTGGAATTTTTCAGCTCTAAACCTAATCGTTTTGGATTCAATGGCACGTTCTTGGACATTATTGTACTATTAACTTGAACAATGCACTGTACTCATACTATTTTTACACCTTTTAAAATTTGTGTTGAATTTTCTGGTGTCGGATATGAGCAATGTGCTCTTTGAACCGAATTTTCATGATCCTTCTAGTATGACCCACATACTTTTCCTCGTAGTCCTTACAGCTGATTTCATGAATACCCGATGTTTTCTTTCTTCTGTCTTATCTTTGTGAGTACCTAAAATTTGTTGTAGTTTATACACAGTTTTGTATACCACCTTCATAGTTAGGGCTCTGAAGATGCCGTCGGAACCCCGAATAAGTTGGAGCTCGTGGGAAAATATTCATGAGCGGTTTCTCTTTCGAAAAATTCGAAGAATTACAGGAGTTGATGTACACCAAGTCCACAGATAACCATTTAGCTATGCTACCTCCCTGATTATTATTATTATCTCAGTTTTGCATCTCTCCTTGTTGAATTTATTCCAGCCATGTTGTGCTGGAATGCAGTGGTGGAAAATCTCAGGTACTTCTGTCTTCTTGCAGCCATCGAATTCGAATTTCGAGCTGATTTTAGTAGTTTCTAACTACTAACGCATCAGAACGTTACAACTGCTTTTCGTTTAGAGTTTCATAAGAAAATAATATAGTTTGAAACTGTCTATTGAATTCTGAAAAGCAAATGTCTACGTCGACCTATTTTATAATGAAGATAGCGAACACGTCGTTCACATATATAATAACCAGAACCCTAAAAAAATAGCTGGAGCTCTCATACCAATGAACAAATTGGCCAGGAAGGGAGACAGAGAGTTGTTTTCCAGCAATTTTCCTAGAATGCGGACGACGTGTTTTCTTTGATACAGAACATACAGTTTTATTTCAGAATTGAAAAGCCAGTTTCAAATCATATATTGTTCACGTATGGAACTGGAAATGAAAAACAGCTGCCATTTTTAGATGTGTACACATCAGGTAGGTGGCTGAGCTGAAAGGTTATTCAGAGGACAAACTGATTGGGAAACGTTAGATTTGAGAAAACCCTTATTCGTACCTCTTCGACTTCAAAAAAAAAATCTTCCTGAATATATCTTTGTCTCGCACGATCATCGACTTATTCGATGTTTCCTCCTCAGTATGAAGGAGGTATAAAATAACTTTGTTAATACTACAAGAGATCTTGGGTACTGCCAAAGATAAGACAGAATAAGAAGTAGAAAAGTCGGGTATCCATGAAATCCTTTGGATTACGACTACCGATTTGATGACACGACTTTGAAATTGAATAGATAGGTTCATGAACCGAAAATGTCAATTTTATTGGCGAAACGTGCGTGGAGTGGAATGGGTGCAGTTTTGGTATTTTAGATAGTTTCTATTTGTAGAAATGTATTCACACCAAAAGTTCCAAATATTCAATTAGTGTTATGAAATATTCATAATGCATTCAACACGAAATGTTCCTTATTCACATGAAGAATTCTAAAGTCTTCTTTTTTCCTAGTTATAGAAAAATAACAACTTTTCTGATGAAGATAAATAAATGAGATATCTTACTCGTATCCTCTGAACCATTCATAGCCATCCATGAAATTCCGGCGTGTGTATCCATATACTCTAACATCATCGACATTAATTGCATCATATACACTGCTCAGTGTTTTCTGAAATTAATATTTTCAATCAACGGTTTATTTTCAGAGATATGCATTAATATTATGTGCCACAATGAATTTCCTGATCGCATACGGTAAAAAAATATTACCTGCGCGGCCGTAATACGTTCGTGATCATCCAGAGTTGCAGATCTCAATCCATTACCATCTTCTGATATCCATATTGATGGGTTATTGTACTTCTCCTTTATCCATACCAGAGCCTTCCTGATTCCATATGAGTTTCCCTAGAGAGAGGCAATAGAATATTTGAAAATCAGGTATATAGATCAGAATTGTGATTTGATATATTCATAGGAACTCTCTATTCAATTCCCATAACAATATCAAATTTTTGAGATCAGTCCCAGTAGATTATTTAGTCATCATCTTGGAAAAATTCATTGAACCCATTGTTTACTCATCACAATTGAAGGTAAATAAATAAATGGTTGACTTTCAACCCCACCTTTGATATTTATATTAGATATGAATATAATTCATCAGTACCAATAATTATCAGATTACTCTATGATGTTGAAAGTTTCAATTAACATTCAAATGATTGAAAGGGCTGAAATTATAATTATTTCCTGATTAAAGGCCGATTCCAATACATGGGTGCCCACCCTGCATTTTTGATCCACATGATCAATTTCTCCTGTATTAACAAAATTAATACCTCTGAACCAAAGAAAATCTGACTTTGTAATAGAAACTTAAGTAAAAGGATCGAATGTGAACTGTCTTGCAGTTTACAGACACTATTGTCAAAAATATATGCTTGTAAGTTGAACATGCTTCAAAAACCCTGCGTCTGAATCGGCCTCAATACACACCTATTCTGACAGCCAACGGAATTCCTTCAATTTCTTAGAACCGACCTATCAACGGTCAATTGCAGTGAACATTTTTTGTTTTGATTAGTTGAACTGAGGTCATGCGATTGAATGTTACCAATCAGAACAACATTATACTGAAAACAGACCGTATGGCTAGTCAGTAATGTCACAACTTGGTTATAATACTGACGAGAAGATTAATGAACTTTTCCTGTCAAATATATCGAAATAAGCATTTATAGACTTTTGCAATCTTAAAAAGTATCGGTTAGCAAAAAAAATTCTATCCGAATAACCCTCGAACATTGATAAATATAACAATTTCCTCAAGCTTTGACCGATGCCGAGGGCGAAGGTCTGTTTTCTATAAGCAACAAGCTTTCGGAACCTGCTATAATTATCCACCTCCTTGTGTTATTACAAGGAATAAAAACTCTTGGTCATCTTGGTGTATACTTGGTCAGGTATCCAGTTTCGTTTGGTTCCAAAAATTGTTGCGTACCAGTTCAAAATAATTAGACGGCCTTGACTTTACAGCAAATAGTTATTTCTAAACAGTGAAATCTTGTATTATCTTCACTTTTTATAACAAGCAACTGAGTCGTTTGCTTTGCTTATTATTGTAATGGTAAGCTGTGTGTCATTCATCAACGACTAGTATTATGAAAAAAAAAATAAAAAATAACTTACACCCCTCTTGGAGCTAAGTTTGGCACCAACATCATATTGGAAAAGACTTGGTTGTAACGGAGCCTTTATTGCTTGAGCACGTAGAACTCTGTGAGTACTGAGGGAGAAATAATCGTGGGTTCCTTTGATGAACGCGATATCTTTTTTGGAAAATTCAGGAAGTCTGGATCTCTGTAATCCTTGTAGCCCACAACGTTCCTTCACGCGTTGCTTCATTACTTCCGGATAGTCCCCATTGTATATTGGATTAGCAAACCAGCCAAGCTGAAATTGAAGAATACAGAGTTGGAGTCGTTGAAAACAGTAATCAAAATAATTGTGAAATTTTATACGATTTTTTTTCTGCGACAGTGTGTAAACTGTTTACGCACTGTTCATAGTGCGTAAAATAGCAACAGTGTGTAAAATCATCATGCACTTTTACACACTGTTCATACATATATGCATACTTGAAAAATGCAGTATTTTGCTTTAAATTTCATCATTTGATGATACGACGACAAGTTCATAACATAAAATATTCAAATTATTGATACAATTGAGAGCTTTTTTTGGACTTGCGTGTTTGTCAACAAACTGCACGCTTGTACAAAAAGTTCTTCTTTATCATGATCAAGTCTCACAAGATCCAGAAACTTTGCACCAGTACAGATCTTTCATTTCAAAATAGTGAAGTGAGAAGAGATGATGATATGGAATGTATTACTCAAGGTGTTGAAGTGGAGTAGTAGGTTGACCCTAGTCTTTTCTTGAAATATAATATGTGGAATCATCAATAACTTTACTTACGAAAAACTGACGTTGGGTTTCTGCAGCAGCAATATCTTCTTTACTGGCACTAGCTGCTTCTACCCACGGTAAGCCCAAATTGATGGAAACCCTTCCTGCAAACATTACATATAGATTTGCTATTTGGACAACTTTGTTTCCATTTTTTTCATCCACTATTTGGACAGTATGAAGAGGAAAAAAATCAATATTTGTTGCGATGAACAGGAGTCAAAATTGTGTTCTATACTGTAAAAAATTATTAAACGGTTTTCGATTTTTCTTCAGAAAATCTTTTCGAAACGAGAACTGGAAAGTAACATGTCCAGTAACAGTATCGCGAATCCAAAAAACTAAACCAAATATGGTTCCAAGATTTTAGCGGACACTGTTTATAATTTATAACAAAATTGTAAAAAGTCATTGAAATTGTATCTGGCCAAAACAGAAATTTCTTTAAGTTAACACGCAGGACTGAGTACAATGATTAGAAAACAACAGATTAGAGCTAAATAACCAAATGCTTTCGCTACGCAGGACGAGAAATTTTCAAAAAGAAAACTGTGGCCCTGAGAGCTTGAGAAGTATCTACTGGTTGTATGAGAGGTGTTTTTGTAATAATGGTAATTTTATCGGCGACGTAAATGGTGGGTATTATGGTAATATATCCATAGACTGCGATGATACTTTATTGCCATAATTGGATCGATTTTGGAATAATAAAATATATATTACTGATTGTACTCACCCTTTTGTTTGCCCCTGAATTCTTTATCGTATACATGCCAAGCTGCAGCGTGTGCCTTCAGCAAATTATGACCACAAATGTAATCAGCTACTCCGGATTTGTCGACTGCAGGTGCCAGCAAATTGCTTCCATATCCACCAACACAAATTTGGTAAGGTTCGTGGAATGTTGACCAATATTTCACATCATCTCCGAACAAGTCGAAGGCAACTCTGGCATATCTTGCGAACCAAGAGACGATCGATGCGTTCTGGAATCCTGCGAAATCTTGGAGATGTTGAGGGAGATCCCACTGGTAGAGGGTGACGAACGGCTCGATTTGATTGTCCCTCAGCAATTTGAACTGTTTTCGGTAATGCTCTACTGCTTTTGAGTTGACGTTTGTGGTCAAGCCTGAAAATAATCAATGAAAATACTCTTAGAAAATGGAAACAATAACGAAGCCTACTGAGAACAAGTCAGTCGATGATAGATGAGATGGTTTGTGACCTTGGTATTAGCAATTAGTTATCGGTAGGCAGTTCTTTCATACTTGATGGACAACTCAAATGGTCATGCAAATAGTTAATCTGATTTGAAGAAACAAAGCACTTTTTATGTGAGATGAATAAAAAATATAGGTTGCTGAAAGAAACATGACAAAAGAGTGAATCAAAAATAGAGTTAGTAGACATTTGGACGTGAGTAATGGCTTCAAATGACTGATATTCCTAGTAATTTTATTTTTCACGAAAAAATTATCTTAAACGACGTTGTTTACGTCATAATTTTTTTATTTTTCACGAAAAAATTATCTTAAACGACCTTGTTTACTTCATAAATTTCTCCTCATAGTATTTACTGCGTTCTGGTCGGCAACTGAGCACAAGTGAGCTTCTATGCAATTGCCATGGAAACATTGAAGAGGTTGCTAAGGGTTGTTTATTTAATAAAATGACGCTGCATTTTTGGAAGAATTGACAAGCTTGTTAGTGAAGGAAACTAAAAACGGTTGTGTTCATAATAATTATGGAGATCCCACAGAATGTGACGCTCAAAGCTGAAAAAGCGTTAGAAAATTTACTGCCTGTAAAATCCAAATACTCATACGAGAAGGAGTATGACCATTTTTTGAAATGGAAAGGTGAAAACAGAGTGAATACGTGAATAAAACTGTCTTAATAGCATACTTCCAGGAACTAGTGAGTTTACCTCATAAAAAATATCAATATTTTTTATTTATTTTACATTATTTCAGTCTGAAAAATATAGTGCGAATAGTCTATACACCAAATACTCACAGCTGAAATCAACATTGATTGTTAAAGAAAACATTAATATATCAGCATTCAGTCAACTGATAGCCTTTCTGAGTTGAGTTAATTCAAAAGGATACATTCCTAAAAAATCAAAGGTGTTGGAAAGTGGACAAGTATTACTTTTTATAAGAAATGCTCCAGATGATACTTTTCTGCTACATACAGTTGTTCTGGTAATGGGCGTATTTGGAGGCTTAAGACGTGATGAAATGGCCAAGATGATAATTGATGAGATTGAAGACAGAGGAGCCGTTTTACTGATCAAGGTATCAAAAACCAAGACCTGCACCTCAAAAAGTGTCGCCATTGTTGAAGAAAGCGAAATAGAAGCCTTGAACTTAGTTAAAAAGTACATTGCACTACGAACAAAAGGATGTAAACAACGTAGGTTTTTTTTAACCTACAGGAATAATAAATGCATTGAGTTACTTGTAGGTAAAAATACTATAGGAAGTGTTCCTTCTATCATAGCGAAATACCTCAATTTGGAAAACCCGAAAGGTTACACCAGACATTGTCTACGCCGAACGTTCTTGTTCAAGGTGGTGCTTCCTTTGAAACACTAAAATAACATGGAAAATGGAAGAGTAGTACGGTAGCGGAGAGCTATATTGAAGAAAGTATCTCCTCGAAGAACAAAATTGATACAATGATAGCCCATTCCGTTTCCAAAAAAGAAAATGTTAACATTCCGAACGAAACAGAATGCACATTGGAAGTTCATCATCGGTCAACTCACAGAACTTTAAACTTGGTACTAATTTTTTAGGAACATTTGAAAATTTTGATTTCTATTTGAGAGAAAATAATTAGTCCCTTTTTTATGTACAGTAATAAATAAAACTTTTCTGAGTGATTAATTTATTCAACTACAGAAAAAAACATTTACCGGGCGTTATGATTCATAATGCCTTCCATAACGCCCCGGGCGTTATGGGTCTGTTAATAACAACCGTTGCCAAGGTATTATAAAGCAGTAATGGACAAGTGAAAAATAAATTATAAATAATCCAGTCCTTCGCAAATTTCCTATACGATAGTATATAGTTTGGCCGACAACTATTGGACAGAAAATAATTCAACAGCCCCATACGTCTGCCAAATCATCTCTTCCCAACAACTGGCAATGCTTCTTGCAACAACAAACAAATGCTAATCAAGTGGGTACTGGAGTTATCGTAGGACCACTTTACGAAGCAAATGGTATTCATTTGCAAGTTGACGGATAAGACCAAATGGCTCTCCGTCCTGACCGGGTCTGCACTGATGATCGGCAGAACCGAGAAACTAGTATGTGGATGAGTTTTGATTCATGTTCAATGATTCGGAAAATTGAAATAATGAATAATTTCAGTGTTGAGAATGAGTGCAACAATTAATTTAGTGCAGCAAATGATGAATCTAGCATTGTAAAGTGAAGAACAATGTTGATAAAAAGGTATCTAGATGCCTGTGGTTTCACGCGACATTGTTAAATTATGATTGTTCAGCTCCCATCATTAGGATATACATACATATTTTAAACTACGATATTACCATTTGGCAGGAGTCTGGACCAAGACAGCGACAACTTATAATGCCTGACACCCAGATACTTCAGCAATTTGATATCTTCTTCGATGTTGTAATATGCGTTGGCAGCTACATCGCCATTGGTACCATTGGAATAGAGACGGTGCGTGTGCAGGAACCGATCCCATATACTTTCACCCTTGCCATCCTTATTCCAGGCACCTGAAATTTTCGATTAGTTCAACGAATCTTTTTCTGTAGTCGATCTACCTTCTATTTGATAAGCCGATGTTGCCACTCCAAAACTGAAGTCTTTTGAAAATTGCACAATGCGAGGGTCGCGATATTTATGGTAGGCTGGGTTGTTCGGGTGGACATCGCGGTGGATTGGGTAGACATCGGGGTAGGCTGGGTGGGCATAGCGACGATCTGCGTAGCTGAAAATGCACAAAAATTTGTTAGGTGATATTCTTACTAATTCGCTTGCTAGTTGATCCAGTACAATTGAGACAAGAATCGATTGTAGCACCACCAAACTTGGTATGCTAGTAATTGGAACCATGATAAACACCAAAATTCCAGGGGTGGAATATATTTTTTTTTCGTTTAAAAATAAATGAAGAGATTCTTGCTGTAATCTTGAAAAACAACAGGGTGAAAAACAATTAAATTTTCCACAAAAATTATTCATAGTAATTTCTTATGAAATGCGCTCGTTTTCTCAGAAAACGTGATCGAACGTCGACATCAAATGTCAGGTTCGCGCTAATCCGCCGCTGAAAGTTCTTGCCGAGCCGAACATTTGATTGGTCATAACTCTGCTAAAAATCATCGGAGAAGGAAAAGAAAAAGTTTATATCGTTTAAACAGCTATTGAGAAAGTCCAAAAAAAGTTTTTAAAATTTTTATGCTTCAAGGTTGATGGAGTTTATCCTCCAAGAAGATCTGATTATATAAACATACTACACAGATTCGATTTATTATCTTATCTTTAGAAAAACGCAGAAATCAAGCGTCCATTATATTTCTGCATAAATTATAAACTAGATGATAATACTCTAATGCGAGCCACTGAATCAAAGGACTTGGGAGTTATTTTTGATCAAAAACTCACGTGCTCAAATCATATTGAACATACCATTACTGCTTCCATGAAAAATTTGGGTTTTATTATATGAAACTGTAAAGACTTTAAGTCATTTGACTCTTTGAAAAGCATCTACCTATCTTTAGTCAGAAGCAAACTTGAGTATTGCAGTGTTGTTTGGAACCCTTCCCATACTAAATACATCTTGGCTATTGAGAATGTTCAGAAATTTTTTTGAAATTTGCGTATTACAAAAAACATGGTATTTATCCCGCCAGAGGCTATAACTATGACCTTTTGCTTCATGAGTTTGATCTGATATTACTAAGAAAACATCGTGAAATGAGAGATATGTGCTTTATATACAAAATAATACACAATCAAATAGATTGTTCAACCATATTGTCACAAATAACTTTCAATGTACCTCGAATCTCATCACGCTCATGTAACACATTTTACATACCCGTTCCAAACACTCGCCTATAACAACAATCTCTAGGAGCATAAACAATATGCAGAATGTTGATATTTTCTTTTTGTCATTTTCACAATTCAAACGTGATATACTTAACTCACTTCCTAATTGATATATTTTTTTTTCTTTCTTAATCAATTTCTTGATTTTAATAATTTTGCTTATATCACCTAGTATTATGTTTACTTTGAGATTACTCTTATCACCTAATTATAATTTTGTACACCTGTAAATGGGCCTTGGCCTGCTGGATGTATTAATAAATAAATGAATAAATAAATGAATAAGCTGTTGAATGGTTAAGTGGACTCCCTAGTACTATTATCACTAATTGATTTTCATGTGTCGAGATTAGAGTCTAGATCAAATACCACTTTTATGTGCAAAAGAGCTCAAACTAATATTATGTCTAAAGCACCAATTAATGTGATGTGTTCTAGTGCTAATAAAATATCAAATATATGTGATATTTTTAACTGCAGTAAGAGTGAATTAAGAAATAACTCTCGAGCACATCTATAAGCAATTAGGATATCAATCATGGATGAAATCTTTTTATTTTTGTATTGTATCTTGCCATCTTTCGTATGTTGTTACACTGGTTCTATAATTCTAATTTCATTTCATTAGTTATACTTTAAAAATTGCCTTGTAAATGGTATCTGTTGGGCAATAAATGCTATAAATGCTGAATTGAAGAAAAATTATCTACTCTTTCTATTCTCCCCTTACTGGTGAATACAGAGTAATTTTCTGCTGCCGCCTTGGGCTCTTGAGCCATACTTTTGAGATTTTATAGCGTTATTGAACTTGGTCTCAGCGAATAAATAATTAATTTACTCACGCCAAATTCTTTGTTCCTATTTTGTGACTCTTTTGCATTTTTCTCTACAAATAAATAGTCATAATTGTTTATAATAATTTTTTTAACAATATTTCGAGGCTTGTGCGAGGGTGAAAATTTGTATAGTTTTATTCAGCACCTAAATACAACTTTTATGAAAGTATTGTTTGTTTTGTAATTTTTATTTTCATTTTCGCTAAAGTGCTTGGCCTATATTGCGAAACCAAGAAAATGATCAGTAGCCTTTTTGGATAAATTTATGATTGGGCTCTTTAATGTCCATAATCCCTTGATCCAGAAGGCTTTTTATATTTCAATATGTCTTTAAAACTCAAAGTTTATGCAAAAATCGATTTTTATACCCCTGAATTCATGAAAACAAGATTATTTTGAAAATGAAAAAACTTACCAAGCTTGCCATCCCAATAACAACAGCGAAAATGCTAGAAACATTTTGATGTGAAGTTCAACCTGTAGTTTGAAATACAAACCACTACTGATTTTGATTCACGATTTTCCGAAATATATACGGTTTATCAGTCTGTAAATGCTTGAGAAGCGTGTCCACCAGAACAAATCTGTATCATCGGTACATGCCTAATTCGAAATTTAATAAAACTTTAAATCACCACAACTCTGAATGACGATAAGAAAACGACACTGTTGATTTTTTTCAGTAATATGGCATAATATGATGAACACGAAATAATTCCAGATTATATCTTCCATAATTTCTTTTAAAAACTATTGAAGCTTTACCGAAAAGAATAAATAAATAAATAAATAAAAATCATTACCCAAACGTTGAGACTTTTCTGTTCTTCATATGGAGTTGGGCAACATGCCATTTGCCAAAATTTCCGAAAATGCCCCCACAATTTTGTGCGAACATCCGACAACTAGGATGCTCTTGATTTTTATGAAGTCATAACTTTGGAGAATGTTGCGTCTTGATTTTTTTTTTAAGATCAAGAATTGAGTTATGCTCACAATAATTATGGGTACGAAATCACCTAAGAAAGTACATGTATCTCCCTATCATTTTCATAAATATGACCTCAACACTACTGATGATAGATAGTAACTCCGTACTCTTTCAAGAGTATCCAATATATAATTCAACGGCAGTAGGGTACTGTAGCTGTTTTCTCCAGAATAATTACTGATGAAAATCCTGTTCCTTAGGATGTCATGTGATAGTTACTTTACTACTATTGGTGTCACGCGCAGTATGGATAGAGAGGGATACATAAATTTGCCTGAAGAACCACCTCCAAAACGTATTAAACTCATATTCCAGTAACGACAGACAAACTAGAGCAAAAAGTGAAGAATCAATTGTAGCACTCTGAAACTCGGCACATGACATCTCGACTTCATGTATTATTAAAAAAAAATTGCTTACCAAAAAATCAGAGGTAAAACCTAAAAAAATTCTTATTTAAAAAAAAATATAATTTTTTTTTATTGTTATTTCAGAAAATATAAAATTTATCAAAAAACGATTTCGATAGGTTGAGAGATAATTCTATTCTCCACAAGAATGATTTTCAGTGATACCTTATGAAATACGCTCGTTTTCTCAGAAAACGTGGTTTAACGACGTCACATTTCATGCTCGCGCTAACCCCCCACTGCAAGTTCAGACATGGCCGAAAATTAGATTTGTCATAACTTTGCTAAAAATTATAGTAGAAGGAAAAGAAAAAGTGCATACTTCTATTCCTCATGCAAATATAACATGTGAGTATCTGAGTACCTAAAATGTGTTTTGTCCCACTTCACACAACCCTTCTACGATATTTACAGAGGATCCGAAATTCATGGATATTTTAGTTGATATGAAATAATTATACTGGAGCAGAAATCAGTACTCTCTTTGGACCATATGCAACGATTTAAGGCTAGTGAGACAAGTCTCACTTATACATGCCAAAGAAAAAACTGGGTTTTGCTCCTGCCTCAGTTTTCAACTCACCCATAATCCCGGCATTTTCTTCAAGATATGTTGAAAATAATCGTTCATACACATCCTACATAAAAAATGAAGTATGTGATTTCAACCTTGAGGTTTGCACTTCACAACAGTGTTATTAAACATATACGCAGGATATGAATAAGCGATTATTTTCAACATTTAGTGAGGAGAATGCAATTTTATTGGTAAGTTAAAAATGTAAAAGTTAAATAAAGTTTTTTTTTGGCATGAGTAAGTGGGAACTGTCACACTACTTTAAAATTGTTGCGAGGATATGGGTTGCTGCTTCAGTATAATAATTCCATATTTACTAAATTATTCATGATTTTCGGATCATCTGCAAACATCTCCGTGAAGTGCGACAAAACACGTTTTTGGTACTCGCATATTATTTTGCATGAAAAAGTAGGAGTCTTCAGAAACGATATGAACTTTTCCTTTTCCGATCATTTTAGCAGAGTTATGACCAATTAAATATTCGGCTCCGCCAGAACTTTGAGCGGCAGGTAAGGGTGAACCTGAAATTTGATGTAGGCGTTCAATCGCATTTTCTGAGAAAACGAGCGCAGTTCATAAGAAATTACTAGGAATAATTTTTGTGGAAAATTGTTTTTCACCCTGTTGAGTTGTTTTCCCGATAAATCATATTCTTTCCAAGATTAGAGTAAATATATTTGTATATTTTCAAAAGAAAAAAAAATAAATATGTTTTAACCCTGGAATTTTGCTAAATAATTTTTTTTTCGTGTTTATCAACTACTAGCATACCAAATTTGGTGATGCTACAATCGATTCTTGTCTCAAAACCCGATCATACTGGATTATATTTGAGATGTGCTTGCTCCCTAGCTCATCTTTCCAGAATTTTCAAAATCTGAAAAATATCAGATATCATATTACTGAAGCAATTACGATTGAGTGAATTCGGTAGTATAAAGAACATTAGAGAAAATGTATTTCCAGTCATTTAACACCGTCCGAATAATTATGGACACTATTCAGATAACATTTTCTATATTTACACACACAACGGAAAATTTGGGCATGCACTTGGTCAATATAATATCAAGTATATGATAAACCTTCTCAACCTCTGGTGAAACTCCACAAAGTCACGGAGCCCATTATAAGTTGTTGCCTTGATAACATTAAAATGAAAGCTAGTTGAATGAGCCATAATATAAGTTTTCGAATTATAACTGAAATAAAAAAAAAAAGGTAAAACTCGAAAATTCATATTCTATGGAATTCATGAACATTCACAGAAGAATGAAACAAGGAACATAATATACTTGTTACCCCTGAAACGGTCGCCATCTAGAACCGGTGAAACATTTTGGTAATAATCCAATGTGCTTTTCAATTTGTATATTTATATTTAAGTTGCCCCCTCACAAAATAAAAATTTACACGATTCAGGTTTTTTCCGACAAAATCTTCTTCTGTCAGTTATGCCTTCCTATGCGTTTTCGATGGCCCACCCTGTATACGAAAATGTAATTTTCAAAGAATAACACTATTATTGATCCCCACCGTCATCACACGGAGCTAAAGTGGCTCGGAATCCACTTTTTGAGCTGTAGGTCCAGGGTCTGTCACCCTTGCTCCGACAAACTCTGCCTTTGAGGGTTTTCTACAAAACCCAAAAACGTTGGTGAATGTTCAAAAAATTGTGTTTACAACATACCTTGTTCGTGTGGTAAGAGTTATATAGGTGAAACATCAAGACCATTGATTGTGCGCCAGGAAGAACATAAAAGTTACATCAGAAATCGAAAAATAACGGGTTCGAAAATATCCGAACATATTCTAACATCTGATGGCGATCATATGATGGAATGGAATAATACCAAAATTTTATTGAAAGAATCAAATCAAGAAAAAAGAAAGTTAAAGGAAACTGCGTTCATTCTTTTATCGAACAACTGCTTTTCAACCAATTCCATCTAAATGGGCCGCACCTGGTTACCTCTCCTCAGAGATGAAATAGGAACTAATAGAATGGTGATTGATTGATACCGAACACCCTATGTATCAAGATACCAAATGTCAATCAAAAGAATATATGACAGATTTCATTTGACTCTGTCAAAGAAAGATCTTATTTCCAAAACCGCAATTCAAATTCAGTTTCTTCAGCGTCTTTCCAAGAAGTTTTGATAACGGAGGCAGATACAGCCTCCGAAACGTCAACAATTTTCAAAAAAAGAGGAGTATTCTTTGTTAATTCGATCTCATTTTTTCAGATAGGCAAAGTCAGTGTAGGGTACGTTACTGACAAAAATTAATTTCTTTCAAGACAGCAGTCTTGTGAACGCAGTAACTTATCTACACTTGTACAGATTTCTTTGGATTAAAATTTTTTCAATTTCAGATTGTGGAAGGTCATAAACCCAAAAAATCATGTCAAAATTCAACAAATTTCACAATTGACATATAAGTGCCTAAAAAGCTGACATGGAACATTAAAAGATCAACCATATCGTAACGGTGCAACCAGTAACATTGCATTTCCTTTTAATTTTACCTTTAATTGTCACAACATTCTACTGGGGATGATTTTGTTCTATTTCACTCATCAGAAGTGACAACCCAATTCCGCTAGTTTTTTCCACTCGAGCATATTTTTAGTTCGTTCTAGAACATTCCGGAGTCTTTGTTATGGTTAATTCAACAATTTTCTGAAATCTTTCTGCATCTTCTAGAAGCTTTAAAACTTTTAACATCAAAACCTCCACTTTTCAGTTCCAAAGAAACTCGAGTCTATTTTTTCTCATGATGAGTTCAAGTACTATTAGTTATGAACAACCTTGTACTCGAAAACGACTTTTGCCTCGGAGAAACTTCTCATTCAGGAGAGCTCTTGCATTATTAGGTGAAGTGTTCGATAAGTTCGAAGTGGAGAAGTTTATTGTCGAGCACTTTAAAAACAGAATAACTCTTCATCTATTTAATATTTCCAGTGTGGAACGAAAAGACAAAAACTGAGAAATAATAAAGATATCTGACAGTGATTTTGTTAAATAAGTGGACAATGATGATTTACGGAATTATCAGATCATGTTGAGGTGACTTCTTCAAAAATCGATCCTGAATTGTCGGTTACTATAATCCTGAGAACTAGTGTAGGAGTGCAGCTCCGAAATTCATCACTTTATGATGGAGAAGAAGAGAAACAATTTTTTTTTCTGGAAAAATACTTACATATTACATTTTGTTACTATATGCAATAAAACTAAGATAATTTTTAAATATGTCAGAGGTTAGTTGGGATTGGGATTAGTATATGTTGTGGAAATAAAACTATTGTTTTCTTGCAATACAATTATAAACTTTTAACGCACAATTTATGAACAATTAAAAATTAATATTAAAAAACATGTTAGAATAGAGCCTGAGTCAGCCATCCAAAAACTCTTTAACAGAATAGAAACACCTGCTTACAAGATACTCCTTTAGATGTCTCATGAATACCTTGTCAGGATTTATCTCTTTAATGTTTGCAGGCAGATTATTATAAAGTGCTGCCGAGGAGTAGAAAGGGGATTTCTCATACAAAACCGTCTCATGACTCTTTAGTTTTAGATTACCTTGATTCCGAGCATCACAACAGTTTCTGTACGGCTCGAAGTGGCAAAGGTTATTTCTTACAAACTCTGCACGTTCCAATATACAGTGCTAGTCTAAAGTCCGTTCCCCCCTACTAATTTTTGAACCACCTGGTATATCGCATCGAGATTTGGAAGGCTCAAATAGGAGATAAAAACCTTCTTTTTCATGAGAAAATTCCAGCTAAAAGTTTCAAAATGGCAGCTCAGCGCCATCTTCAATAATTTTTTTAAATATATCACCCGGTATATCATTGCATGATCGGTAGGGACGATCATAATGAATCCATTGATGCTATTATCTTCAAAGACTATGGAGATATCACCTATTACTTTCTCCATAAGCCGAATGAGTGGCAGAGAGAAACTTTTTCCGGCCGGTCAATAAATTCGATTTTTTTGCTCCATATATTAATCTCATTAATCATTGAGATGAGATTTGGAGTTCATCTGGATCCGGTGCCGAAACCATTATTGTTGTATCATCAGCGGAAGTTATTAGGAATCCTGAAGTGATATTGGATGATAGTTCGTTTCTATAGAGGATGAACAACAATGGTCCAAGAACAGAACACTGGGGGACTCCTGAATGTATATCTTTGATGCTGGACTGAGTGTCACCTATAGTGATACACGGAAAGTACGATCAGAGAGATATGACTGTAACCAATTTCCCTCGAAATCCATAGGTTTCTAGCTTTTCTATCATGAACGATATGTCCAGTGAATCAAAAGCACTGCTTTGATCAAAAAAGACGCCTACAACCTCGTTTCCCCTGTCAAGTTCATCATACGGATTGAATAAAGTTTTTTGTGGCAGACGCTTAAACGTCTTTTTCATCGTTCTTTTTCGTCGTTTTTGAAATTGTTTACCTATTAATTTATTATCAATTTATATTTTATTTCACGAACATATTTGGAAGGTCTTTATCTTTGATAACAACTGAAGTTTTGACTCAGTCTATGAAATAAGTACTTTTCGATTGATATTGGCGATATGTTGTTTGATTGTATACATCCCCTCTATCATAAAACAATTGGTTATTGGCTGATTAGATCGCTAACGCCGCATTCCTATTCAAATGAGTGGAAAAGGTAAAGATAAAAAAATAATCTGACTATTCATTATAATAGTTATTTATGATACAAGTGTTAAAAGTGGCATTTTATTTTGTGAGTGGGGAATATTGCGAAACGAGCGTTAGCGAGTGGAGCAACCCCACGAGCAAAATAAAATCACTTTTAACAAATGTATCATACAAAATTTTTTGTTCAACAGTTACTGCTAGTAAGAAAAAAACAAAAAAAAAATAAGATCCATAAGGATTCGAACACACGATCTTTGGATTACAAGGCTGACTGACAGATACTTCAAATATAATAAACCCCAACGCACTTTATTTATGAATGTCATTATTTGTCAGTGATGAAGGACATTCTACAGTTGGACTAAATACTACTTCGTTTGTAACTTCAAAAGGAATTAGTATTATCAATTGCGCAAACGATCAAATACATGTGTGAACTTTTATAAACGATTCCTCTTGAGTAGGTGTTCTGATTATAATATCTGATTGGTGTTTCTATTAGAGAGATCTATATTACTGAGTATCCATCATCTCATCTGTCATTTTACTTTTAACACTAGTGTTAAAAGTTCTTTTAACACTAGTGTTAAAAGTGATTTTGTGAAAACGTCAGTTTTTAGTTCATGTGTCAATGAATTAAAAACGTCATTTTTAATGTCAGTTGTACAAAAAAGAATTTATTCCAGATATCCTGGATGAGAGAAAACTTTTTCTCCGCACACTTCAATACGAAAATTGATCCCCGGTCGAATTGGCTACATTTTGGATATGTTATAGTCCGAGTCATTCCAAACATTAGGCAGAACTTTTTCTATGGCGCTAGATGTCTCTGAAAACTTTCATTTGTTCGTCATTTTCAAACAACACAAAACGTTATCCTGGACAATCATTACTATTCTGAGATATGAGATATGTTCAGTATCGTTCTCTCGTGTTGTCACATTTGGTCAATTATACAGTGTGTTTCAGCTACTTGTAGTCTGTAGATTTCAATAATACAATCAAGAAATGTTTATGAATCCCATTCTGCACCGTATTCTACATCACAATGACATAGTCCAAACATATACGGAATTTCATTTTAAAAGAAAGTAAAAGTTATATTTGAAATGTATAAGAAATATTACAAAATAGCCTGAGAAAGATTATCTTATTAGATCTATCATCGTATTGTCAGGGATTTTCATGGTATGCATCTGCATTTCGACCAAAAAATCGTAAAATCCAGGTGATTCAGAGACAATCTATGATAGAATAGGGGTGAATGAAGGTTAGACAGATTATTATTTTTGTTATTTTTATTATTATTGATGGAATAAGGCACTCCATCTTTCAATCCAATTTATTATAGCAATACATTCTGGTTCTAGATACTGTTGTCTACCTTTCTTTCGTTTTTAAATCAATATCTCAATAAAACTCGGGAAATCGAACTTTGAAGTACTGCTGCCCCACCCTGTTAAAACTTTCATAGCCCAGATTTATTTTAAAAATTGTTTAAACATTTTCGAAATTGGGGGGTACGTATTGGATGAAGAAAACATTGCAACCCTTCACGGCAGAAAAAAACAAACATTTTTCTGTAGTTGGCTTTGGAAACTATTCAAGTTTTTAGCAAGGTTTTGATTGTTTGTTACTTCATGTCAATATAAAGTTAAATATACTAGGTCAAGTTTAAAAAAATACAGTTTCTAAGCTACTGGAGTTTTTTTTCTGCAATAAAAAATAACGTTGATGTTATTACGTTTTCATTATGAAATTTTGTGGAGACTGGAGGGTAAATTTTGTTTAAAATTCTTGTTTATTTCAGTCAAAATATAACCCGAAATTATTCATCACCAACCACAAAATTTGAACTGGCTAACACTTTTGTGAGTAACTCTCTACAATAAAACTACGATGGTCGTTGGATAGCAAACAATGGAATCTATCGATTGGCTCCTCATCCATGATTGTAATGATTCATGATTTTCCTATCACTGTTTCTAAGTTTTTATCATTTCCCAAAATTACAAATTTTGTTTGGCTTTAACGTGTATCGAATGGTTTCCAGGGCCAGGGACATTATTTCACGATATTCTTTTTCGTGGAAACCAAAAGATGAAAAACAATATAATAAAATTGTATTGAATCTGAATTTATTGATTTATCAACTAACGAAGACAACTATAATTGCATTCCAAAATATTTTCACTTTTTTCTTAAGCCGCCCCTGTCCAACTCTATTGAAGGGACCTGAGAGGACTTACTCAAAAATTTCTCGCACCTCTCCTTGTTTCAATTATTAGAAGAGTGCATACGATCCACAAAAAGTGAGGAGCTGGAACATTCTTTTGCACTGAAAAGGCGGGCTATGCGATATTTTCTTAGTTTGAGAGTGAACTTAGATAAGTAATCAGTGAACTTGACTGGAACGAGATAACGCAAATTATACAGTTGGCACCTTTCGACAAAATAATTCAATATTTTAGTACCTGAAGCGAGTATGGATGTCAGTTTTTCTGGCAAGAGGGCATTAGTGACAGGTGCCACGCAAGGTGAAATTGGAAATCATTAGTGATCTTCTCTAGTTCTCTATTAAGTTGATTTTTTTCAGGTATCGGCAGAGATATTGCTATACAACTTTCAAAATGTGGGGCTAAAGTTGTTGCTATAGGAAGAAATAAAGATCTGTTGGGTGAGTATAGTAGTATTTGGGATCTAGGTACATACCTAATCCTTCAGCTAATGAGATGTCAATAATAACAATAAAAATATTAATAATATTCCTTCATAAACACTCGTAAAGTTGGGTTAGGTTAGGTTAGGTTAGGTAAAGTTAGCCCAAGTTGTACATATATAGCCTGTGCTGGTAAAGGAAAGCTATTCACATTATTTGCCATGACGCTACGGGGCGACTTTTTGGTATTTACTTCTCAGCTGCAGGAAAATCTGGAAAACCTACGGCACCCTGAGTGGTCGGTGCGTACTACAAATTTTCATACATCCTCGAACGATTTTTTAATGTATGCAAAGTTTCAACTAATAAACCCATGAAATATTAAAATCATACTCTTCTCTCGTGAAGAAACGCCCGAAATTATCCACTGAACATGAAAAGTAAGTATTCAAGAACGATAATTTCACTTCTGCTCTTCAAAAGGATAATTTTTGGTGTAATATGTCCACTACAATAATTTAATATATGCTTTTATCGTGTAATTATTTTGTGATCATTTTGACAAAAATGCAAACAGAAATAATGTGTGCTCTGGTACAAAGATATGTCATATGGTATTCAATGTTCGTAGGGGGAAGTAGTTGTTTTCTGATCGATATTCACCTCAAATTTTCCACTCTGTGGGATATTATGGAGTGAAGGGAAAATTATTCGTTTTTATCTACCAATTCACTTTGATCCTGAAAAAAAATCCGTTATAAAAAATATAAATTTCCACTTTATACAGTGACCGCCAAAAAGTATGTACCATATGGGAAAACAGTTTATTATTAGAGTATTGAAAAAAAGATTCTTGGGAAAAGTTTGTGCATGTCCGATAACCTAAAAATCGATTTTGACACATGTCACGTGATCGCTGGTATGGCGGCAAATTGAAAAAAATTACCATGAGTTGTCAAAAAGTCGGATAAAATGGCAAGATATCGAAAAAAGTTATTTGAAAAAGTTGCTAAGAATTCAATTTTATACACATATACAAAGTTTGAAAAAATTATATGAGAATATTGAATAGTTTTCTAGCTGTAGAAAAATATCAAATTATTTTCTTATGAATTGCTTGACCATACTGAAATATTTGTATTCCGATGATAATAACAAAACTTTCTCATTTTCTCCACACCAGCGAGCACTAAATTGAAAAAATTGAATTTTGTCAGAACCCTTGCTGTTACATTGGTTCGTATCTAATAGATATATCACAATTCCACTATTATTGCGATGATAGGGAGATCCAAAAATATCGTGTTTTTCAGATTATAATCAATTTTTGATGATAATCGTGCACGAACGTTTCACTTCGCACATAATCTTAAAAATAGTGCGTCAAATTAAAGAGGCTTGAGTTTTCAACATTGCATGCGAAGTGAAACGCTCTGGCACGATTATCATTGAAACTTGATTATAATCTGGAAAACACCATGTTTCTGGAGTGTCATAACATCACAATGGTCGTGGAATTCTGATATTACTGTTAGATACGAACCAATGTAACAGCCAGGGTTTTAACAAAATCCAATTTTTTTAATTTAGTACTTACTGGTGTAGAGAAAATGAGAAAGTTTTGTCATTATCATTGAAATACAAATGTTTTAGTATGGTCAAGCTATTCATATGATAATAATTTGATATTTTTATACAGCTAGGAAAATATTTAAATCTATTTTCAATTTTCTCTCATTATCTTTTCAAACTTCGTATATGTGTATAAAAGTTAATTCTAAGCAACTTTTTCAAATCACTTTCTTTGATATCTTGCCATTTTACCCCACTTTTTGCGTTCTCATAGTAATTTTTTTCAATTTGCCGCCATACCAGCGATCACGTGACATGTGTCAAAATCGATTTTTAGGTTATCGGACATGTACAAACTTTTCCCAAGAATCTTTTTTCTAATACTCTAATGATAAACTTTTTTCCCATATGGTGCATACTTTTTGGCGGTCACTGTATATGTGAAAAAATATGAGGAACATTATCCTTACCTAAAATTCATTTCAATCTTTTTTTCAAGTTATAGTGAAAAATAGCGTATGATACACGTGTATGAGTGCCTTTAAAGCTCTTGCAACGTTAAGGGCACTCCGATTTGCGTCATTAAATTTTTGCTCATGCTTCAAAAATCGCTCAAACACTTGTTTTATTATATTTAATATTATTTTATTTCCATAACATTGTACATCTTATTATTGCTTCATATTTTGTGAATTATCATTTTTGTTATAGCCTCTCTGGAAAAAGACGTCCCTACTATAGAAACCTTGGAATTGGACATATCTGATTGGAATCGGACAGAGAAAGCTTTGAAAGACATAGGTCCCATCGACTTGCTGGTCAATAATGCAGGAATGGGCTGGCTCAAGTCGAGTATGGATATAAAGGAGGAAGATGTGGACAGGTAGTCATATTTTCAACCAATCAATGTGTTTAGAATACCTTGTATTGTATTGAATTATCACAAATTCACTCAAAAATTATTTATTTGACGCTAACTTACAGAATAAAACAATGTATCAACTATTTCAACACCTTAACTAATATTTATCACAATCACTGGACTATCATTATTTATGTTCACTCTGCTCTTGCAATACTTTCTTTAGGCGGCGAGTGTCACGCTATTTATAGCTGGATACAGACCTTGGTGGCGTTTCGGGACATTTCTACCCTTTTTCTATTCGCTTCTAGGGCTTCGAGTCGCTGTTACAAATCCAGCGGGCCGTCTGATGATTCATACTGAACGGAATGTGTTTACCGCTGTCTGGACAAAGTTCAGAGTCGGCATCAGATTCACTACGGTATAATTTCGATAATCCATGATCCGTTATATTGGTAAAATATATAATATTCGCGAAAAAAAATTATAAATATTTCGCGACATTGGTCCAATATAACTTGTACATTGATGAAATATTTTCGAGGCAATATAGGCCTCAAAATATGAAGCCATAATGATACAATGAGCTGTAGCACGCTTACGTTGGAATAATATTGGTACAATATTATGAAAATATTGGCAGAAAATATAATATTGGCGAGAAAAAATTATAAACATAATAAATATAACTTGAAATATTCTCGAAGCAATATAGACCTGAAAACATTCAACGATTGGTACAATATTGATGTATAACACTTTCACTGGAATTATATTGGTACAATATTATGAAAATATTGGCCAAATATACATGGTCCTGCAACAAGGGTGCGATCAACCATATCTCCATTATCTTGATAGATAGATGTATGGTTTTATCAGCATAATAATACTATATTTGGCAAGATAGGTTTTTTCAAAATTTAGTTTTTTCAACATTCGAAATCAAAAAGTTGTGCCAAGTCCCATTAAAATTAATTTTTAATAAAATATATTAGTTGGTGACTTTCACTTCAAACGAAATGTATCTGAAATCGATCTGTGAATTACAGGGTGCGAAAAACAATTTTAAATATCATACTTTTGAAACTATGAAACTATGGCCTTTCTAAAGAACACGTTGACACTCGGTATAGCATAAATATTTTTCAGTGAAATAACTATTTTATTGATTTTAGCGTTTTTGGGATCAACATAAAAGCACTCATACACGTCACGAAATTAGTGGTCCAGAATCTTCTGAACAGAAAGGCGCCCGGTGCAATTGTTAATGTGTCTTCTCAAGCATCCTTGGCCGGACTTTTGAATCACACCGTCTATGCTGCGAGTAAAGGAGCTGTCGATGCTTTCACGAGAGCAGCCGCTTTGGAATATGGACCTCACAATATTCGAATAAATTCTGTCAACCCGACAGTTATAATGACCGAAATGGGAAAAACGTTTTGGACTGAGTCCAAACGTGCTCAAGTAATGCTAGAGAAGATTCCCCTCAGAAGGTAATAATCCCAATTCCTAACCTCGAAAGTGAATTTTTCCTGTAAATACAAAACTGGAAAATATACAGTCTGTCCATAAAGTAACCCCCCTCCCCTGCTGAACGGATTGGAATTTTCATTTGAAATTTTTGCAGGTGGAATGGTAGGTACTTTTTGACAAAAAAAATTATCTACTTTTCAAAATGGCGTGTTGCTGCCATTTTGAAAGATTTTTTTATTGCATGGTGGGTCGAGTGATACCTCATTTGACACATCTTTTAATTCTCTATATGAAATTCCACCCCTGTTCATTTTGGACATATTGGAATTTTCCTTTGAAATTTTATTTGGTCGGATGATAGTTCGTAAGCTACCTTTTGACCATTTTGAAATATTTTGTGAAATCGCGCTGGGGGTCAAATGATACCTCATTTGGATCATCTTTCAATTTTATATAGTATCACACATAAAGTTCGCCACATAAGGAAGTTTTTTTTATTAACAAATCTAATGACAAATTGAATTTTTTGAAAATTTCGAAAAATGTGAAATAAAAAAGTTGCTCAGTTTCCAATTTTATACCTTTGCTTCAAATTTGGACTTTCTACTGTCACTTCGATTTTTTTCATTTTTTTTGAATTTTTTGAATCTTTCGTTCTATCGAATCGAACGGAATATAACCCAAATTTCATAATTTTGGTAAATAAGAGATTTCAACGTAATATCTTGTCTCTGTTGTTGCAAAGTTCATCTAGTTTTTTCAGTTCCTTGCTAAACTGATTTGGATTTTCAATATATGAAGGTTAATTTGTCAGTGATCGAATAAAAGAATTTCTTTTTATTCTTATTACACTCGTATTTCTTATTTTGATAGATTTTTATACCGACTCTCTGTCTCTGTCTCTGTCACTGTCTTCAATATTGTATTGCAACGTCGGGCTGGCGCTGCAGAATATTTTCTCGAACACCCATGAATCTTCGTTATTATCAATTATTTTACTATTATTATTTCAGGTTTGGAGAAGTCAGAGAAGTGACAGATGCTGTTTTATATCTACTGAGTGATAGATCATCGATGATAACTGGAGTTTGCCTGCCCATAGATGGAGGATTCACCGCGTGCTGAACTCAAAAGTTTAAGAAAATTTGATTATGTCCTTGAATCAAGATATTGTACGAAAGAAAACTTGGAATTATTAGTTCTAATTAAATAGAGATAAGTGAAAATATAAATTTCTACAAATGAAAGGTGCCTTATTTTATGGAGATCGATAATATTGCCACTAACGAAAATAATAATCAGTTAATTTGGCAGTATTTTGAAGAGTTTAAATTTTGAATTCGAACTCTGTATATACAGTATAGGAAACAATTCATCTGGGGTATACAGATTCGGAAACAAGGAACGCAATGATATGATAATACCACATAAACAAGAAAGACGCACTACCGTGCGCCCCTCCTGTTACCCCACCCGACGCAATAACGGACCACGTGGCAATGCGCAAGTCGATATCCCTTCCTTGAGCGAATCAAGGATAAATTGTAATGCTCTCTCAACATATAGCAAGCTATTCTTTACGCTCTCATGAAATATCCATACCCAGGATGAAAACTTTCCGATACTGTGGACAGAAATCTACCTGTGCAACAAGGAACGCAATGATATGATATTACAACATAAACAAGAGAGACGAACTAATGTGCGCCCCTCCTGTTATCCCACCCGACGCATTTTGCGACCATAACGAGACATATTCGTTAAATACATTGGTGTATAGAAAGAAAGCTAAGAAAATTTCCTGCAAGATGATGTTATTGTTAGCGTGCCTAACAGTTCGCTTGTAGGTGTTGGTGGTTTTGTGAGCTAGGATGTCGGATTCGTGCGATACAATTTTAGTTGCACATTTACCTTTGTTTTATGGTACACCGTGTATCCGAACATATTCAAATCATACATTTTCGGAATCAGCATAAAATTTTGAGTATATCTTTGGTAATTTCGAGTGAATCTGATGACTTTGGATTTTTGGCCATTTTTAAGGTATAATAACCCTTTGATGTTTTTTCGGCTGAAAATTCATTTTGTGCCTATCGACTAGAAAATCACAGCATATACTAATTTCGGCATGCTGAATCGATTGGCGTTCGCAGAATTCGATTCGGTCGTCGGTTGAAAATGATATCTAGAGGTTGCAGGTGCCGTTATCCCGCCAAAAATTTTTCGAATTTTTTTTTATGTTATATTCGTTACATTCAATGATTTCTCTATACGCTGACCGAATTTGAAATCGATTACCAGTCAAACACAGATTTGGTAGGCGTTTTTATGAACGTGTGCACTTTGAGTTGGACCGATTTTTAAATTTATTATTTTTCGTTTTTTGAATACCGTGTCATGATAAATCGATGGCGTAGAATACGGGAAAAATATTGAAAAAATTCTAGAATTATCGGAAGTATTTTTGTCAAGAGACACTCGGCGATAATGATAATGATTGAGATGATGACGAAAAGGATGGAAAGAAGAAGTGGAAAGCAAACCCAACTACTTTCCCATAGTTGCGAGTAGATCTCTAGTTTAAAAAAATCATAAACTATAAACAATAACTTTTGAACTTTTTCTGAATTTCAACGAATAGTTCTACCCAACTCTCCATCGTGAGCTATATCTTGAGAATGCCAACTTTGTTGGTGTTTTGGGTAGCTTCTATTTATTGAACTGTATTCGCACCAAAGGTTCAAACTATTCACTTATTTGAAACATGTCCAAATTGTCTTGATGAATACTTGTTTATTGATTCCAATAATAGTTTTTGTGATTCACACCAAATATTAATTTTTACTTGTATATTTATAGAAGAATGTTTCATTTGGCGCCACTATAGGGCTAAACTATTATGGAATATGGGTATACCTTTTGCCTTCTCCGAATACAATTTATGTGAAATGATATTCGTTTATTGGGTGGTGGTGTAGGTTTTCCGGGTTTTCCTGCAGTTGAAAAGTGAATACGCCACCAAAAATTAGTAAGTCGCCCCGGAGCGCCACGGCAAATAATAATAATAGCCGTCCTTTGCCCGCACAGGCTATGCCTTTGGTTACACTCTACGAGTGTTCATGAGGGAGTATTATTATTATTATTATTTGGGTCTATTAGACCTTACCCGTTCGATTTTGCCATATTCTTTCGACGCTCAAGTGTTTAAATTGTATTGAATGTGATTTCATTGATTTATTTACTATCGAAGATATGTTCACATTCCAAATTATTTTCAAATTCTTCCCAAGCCGCCCCTGTCAAACTGGTTTATTTGATATGCAGGACTCGCTAAAAAGTATCTCGCATCTCTCCTTTTCTCAATCAATAGAACAGTGCGTACGACAAACAATATGGCAAAGCAAGGCGGACTATGCAATATTTTTCCTACATAGGTACTTATTTTGAGAGGTCTGTGATGATGAGTGACCTTAGATAAGAGTAAGTAGTTAGTTAACTGACTGGAACCAGATAACGCAGACTGTGAAGTTGGCATCTTTTAACATAATAATAATTCATTATTTTAGTGCCTGGAGCAAGAATGGATATCAATTTTTCTGACAAGAGGGCATTAGTGACGGGTGCCACGAAAGGTGAAATTAGAAATCCTTGGTGATCTTCTCTAAAACGTTAATATTGTTTAGGTATCGGCAGAGATATTGCTCTACAACTTTCAAAATGTGGGGCTCAAGTTGTTGCCATAGGGAGAAATAAAGATCTGTTGGGTGAGTATAGTATTTTGGTATAAACATGAACATTATATAAAAAAATACTTCCTCGTTAATACTCGTAGAGTTATCCTAAAGGCACTGATAAGTAGGTGGGAAATAACCTAAAGGCATAGTAATTCAGTGAATTTGTATTCGACAGGGCCCCTGGGGTAGTTTATCTTAAATGGGTCAAACTGTATGAAAAATCCGAGGAAAAATCATTTACAAATAAAGAAAAAAAAATATTTTCATCTTTAAAAATTGCAATTCAGTTCTCCAATAGCCCCCTGAATTTTCATGGTTCGAATCGAAATAGGAGTGCGCCATCTCTCAGATTCACCCGGTATATATTATAAATCCATAACACTGTAAAGCCTTATTATCTCTTATTCTGTGAATAGCCTCTCTGAAAAAAGACGCGCCAACTATAGAAACATTGGAATTGGACATATCTGATTGGAATCGGACAGATGAAATTTTAAAAGACATTGGACCCATCGACTTGCTGGTCAATAATGCAGGAATGGGCTGGCTCAAATCCATGATGGATATAACGGAGGAAGATGTGGATAGGTAAGTCTCTATTCTATCATTTTCTTGTTATACATAAAGTATCTCTAACAATAAAAAAATATTGAATTGTTTCCTAAGATGGCTAAAAACCGTAAAAAAATAAACGAATTTATCTGACCCTTAGGTACTGGTACATTTACGTTAGTGATTTCACTATTATGAGAATATTCAAGAAGAAGAATGTCATTTGAAAGAATTACTAAAACGAATCCTTATTGGCGATAAATCGAAATCTTTGCATGTGTTATCAAAAACGAATCAAAGTGCTTTATTTTTTTTCTTAGGTTGTTCGATGGAAATTTGGATCAATGACGTCACAGTACCGATATATATATATATATATATATTTATTTCAGTAAAAATGTCTCCTGTGCCGCCATTTCGATAACAAATGTCTATTTGAGATATGTCATCAGAAAGGGATTTTTGTGCTCAATCGAATTCCGCAAAAATATCTACAGAGTTCTATTTAAAATTCTCGACCTAGGACCTAGGTCTATTTCCGGGTAAACCAGAAGTGATACTCAATTGTTCGCATGGGCGCCGCTAGTAAAAATTTCAGGGGGGGCAGTTTTTTTTACTGAACACTTAAAAAATGTGGTACGTTATATCAATAAATGCCGTTTTTTACCTCTCCGTTCATTGGCAAAATACATTTTTCATCGTAGCAATGAATATATATTCATTGACTTTTGTAGGTATTTATTGATACAACGAATTCAAGTTTATTGAGACCAAAGATGATCGTTTCTTACATTTATGAACAGTTTTCGTTGCTCCTGCGGAAAAGTTTATTGAAGTGAGGAAAGGGGTACACTGAGATCAATGATGATCTAATTTCAGACCTATGAACATATTTCGTTACGGCTTTGAAAAATATTATTGAAATGAAGAAAAAAGTACATTGGAACAATGTATATTATCTCATCAAAAAAATGTGGTACATAATATCAATGAATACCGTTTATTACCTTTCCGTTGATTGGCACAATTAACTTTTAATCGTGATAATGATTAAACATTCACTGATGTACGAAGGTATTTATTGGTACAATGAATTCAAGTTGAGATCAAAGTTGATGGTTTTTTATATTTATGAACAGGTTTCGTTGCTGCTATGGAAAGGTTCATTGAGGTGAGGAATGTGGTACACTGAAACAATTTTAAATTGTTCATCACATCAATGAACATAATTCATGGTCCCAGAGCACTGATGTATATAATTTAAAAAAATATGGTACATTTTATTGATGAATACCTCTTCGTTTATTGGCACAATACATTTTTCGTCGAGTCAATGAATGACCATTCACTGAAATATGTATGTTTTTATTGTTACAATGAATTCAAGTTTATCGAGATCAATGAAGATATATTTTCAGACCTATGAACATGTTTCATTGCGGCTATGGAAAAGATCATTGAAATGAAGAAAGAAGTACATTGTAACAATGTATACTATTTTATGAATGAAATGTGGTACATTATATCAATGAATACCGTTTATTACCTTTCCGTTCATTGGCACAATATATTTTTCATCGGGACAATGATTCAAGTTCATTGAGATCAAAGATGATCTTTTTTTACATTTATGAACAGATTTCGTTGCTGCTATGGAAACGTTCATTGAGGTAATGAAAGGGGTACACTGAATCCATTTGAAATTGTTCATCATATCAATGAACGTGATTAATGGTCCCAGAGATGATTTTATTGTTACAATGAATCCAAGTTTATCGAAATCAATGATAATCTATTTTCAGATCTACACACAGGTTTTATTGGGGCTATGGAAAGATCATAGAAGGTGTAACGAAGTTACTAAGTCCCAGTTTTGTTAGGCAGATAGAAGCAACATTTCCTCCCATCCTCCCATTCTATAACTCCGTAATTAATATGTTCATGAATATAACAATAAGCCTTATGTCGAACCAAGCCATCTCGTGTTTAAATATACTCATAAATTTTGCCGGCATCTGTTCAGCCGAACCCTCGCATAGAAATCTGTAGTCTGGTTGTACACAGCGCCTCCACTAGAGGGACCACTCCGCACGACTTCGTGGTTTGCACAGAGCCGATTAACTTAAGCAGACAGAAGCGATCGTTGAAGCATCTTCTCAGGTAGCGCAGACTACAGAGACATCCGAAGAGCTCCGAAATAAAAGATAACTTGGACATACGCCTTTCAATCAGGATTGCGATGTTCTGATGAATGCATGTTAATTATTTTGCATATCTTTCGGAAACTCACTGTATGCTCAATATCAGTGGGAGGCCTTCATTGCATTTACGAATGATATGCAATGATTGAATAAATACCACTTATTCAAATGATCAACAAAATAATTAGTTCAATGTGTGAAAGCATCACGAGAATAAACTGAAACATAGATTTAATGTATATCAATTATTGAATCAAGGAATAACCGATACTTAATAATCACCGTTCATTGGATTGATGAAAAATATCCATCGTCGAACTAATCTAAATCATTATATCAATTATACAACATTTATTCGAAGAACGAACAATAATAATTAATCTGATGAATACAGTTTCATCAGTTGAACGAATACAATTCATTGCTTGGGTGATCACTCTTTATTCGTTTGATGAATGAAATTCATTACCATAACGAACCTATTTAATGTACTTGATCATGATATCAATGAAAGCATTCATTGATATTATTAAGATCCGTATTCATAGCATGGATAACCAGTGGTACATTGACATAACGATTGCGTTCATTGGACCAATATTGATAAAAATATTCATTGAGTCACTGAACTTTTTCATTGTATTCAGGTACCAATTTTTTTCTGTAAAGCTCAGCTGTTATTTGAAACATTCGCAATTTACGTTTATCACGTTTGGACTATAAAGGCCAAAATCCAGGGGGGGGGGGGGCAGTCGTTAATTTTCGTTAATGGAAATTATGGGTTTCAAATATTCTTACTTAAACAACAATAATTGAAAGGCGTTCTTGCGAATGATTTCGTCGTCACCCGGTCTAGCATGATTATTTTCTATTGAAATATTTTTTTAATGATTCCAGCGTTTTTGGGGTCAACATAAAAGCACTCATAAACGTCACGAAACTAGTCGTTCAAAATCTTCTGAGTCGAAAGGCGCCGGGTGCAATTGTCAACCTGTCCTCTCAAGCATCATTGGCCGGACTTTTGAATCACACCGTCTACTGTGCAAGCAAAGGAGCTGTCGATTCCTTCACGAGAGCAGCCGCTTTGGAATATGGACCTCACAACATTCGAATAAATGCTGTCAACCCGACAGTTATCTTAACCGAAATGGGAAAAATGGGGTGGTCCGATCCAAAAATCGCCCAACCAATGCTAGAGAAGATCCCTCTTAGAAGGTAAAAATCACAATCCTACTCCTCAAAACTGAATATATCCTTCACTGATACACTTCGAGAATTTTGTATAATTTTTCAATTTTGAAATGTTTACCTATTCGTTAATTTTCGTAAAATTAAATCTCATTATTTCTGAGAAACAAGATGCCCTGCCCTACCAGGACGACGCTCATTGCCATAATTCTATACAATAGGAATAATTGGGTCGAAAATCCATTCGGAAACAACGACTTTCCTGGCTAATACCACGAAAAATACAAAAGGTGCGCCACTTTCCGGTATCCTAGCACACACAACCACCTATAACATCCAAAAACGAAATAATAGGCAAGGAAACGATAACATCATCTTGTAGGAATGTGTCTCCTTATGGTCGAAAAATACGAAAAATACAAAAGGTGCGCCACTTTCCGGTATCCTAGCACACACAACCAATATAGGAAATTTTCTAAGCTTTCTTTCTATACCGACATGTATTTAACGAATGTGTCTCCTTATGGTCGAAAAATACGAAATATGTAAAAGGTTCGCAACGTTCCGGTATCCTAGCACACACAACCCACCTATAACATCTAAAATTGAACTGATAGACAAGAAAACGATAACATGATCTTGTAGGAAATTTTCTTAGCCAAAAATATTTCTGATGAGTTTTCGACATTTTCGTTCAAAGATTCGGAATCAGCACGTCAAAATACGTTGGAGGACAAAAATTTGAAATTCGAAAAATGAAAAATAAAAAATCTCATAAAATTGGATCTTCTACCTTAAACACTCTTTTTCGGCTAAATCTTATATCTGACTTATCTGAGCTTATAGAAATCATACATTTTTGGAATGAGCATGAAATTTCACATATATAGTGCAAATTCCAAATCGATGTGACGACTTGGTATTTTTCATGATTTTTAGGCGTAACCGCCTTTCAACTTTTTTCGGATAATTTTTTATTTTTCTATTGACTCGAAATTCACAATATATACTGATTCGGCCATTCTGAATCGATTGGCGTTCGCAGAATTGGTCTATCTCTAACCGTTCTCGAGTTGGTCAGCTCTGAATCAGTTTTCGAATGGTTTTTTTGGCGCCAAAAATATTTCTGAGAAGTTTTCGACATTTTCGTTCAAAGATTCAGAATCAGCACGTCAAAATACGTTGGAGGACAAATATTTGAAATTAAAGAAATGAAAGATAAAAAAGTGCAAAAAATTATGTATGGTAGATTAATAAGGAAATAAATGATATACTTGACTTTTATGTCCGTCGATTTTTTCCGTTCAAATTCTCAGTATATACTAATTTGGCCATTCTGAATCGATTGGCGTTCGCAGAATTGGTCTATTTCTAACCGTTCTCGAGTTGGTCAGCTCTGAATCAATTTTCAAATGGTTTTTTTGGCGCCAAAAATATTTCTGATGAGTTTTCGACATTTTTGTTCAAAGATTCGGAATCAGCACGTCAAAATACGTTGGAGGACAAATATTTGAAATTGAAAAAATGAAAATTAAAAAAGTGCAAAAAATTATGTATGGTAGATAAATAAGGAAATAAATGATATACTCGACTTTTATGTCCGTCGATTTTTTCCGTTCAAATTCGCAGTATATACTAATTCGGCCATTCTGAATCGATTGGCGTTCGCAGAATTGGTCTATTTCTAACCGTTCTCGAGTTGGTTAGCTCTTATTCAAATGGTTTTTTTGGCGCCAAAAATATTTCTGATGAGTTTTCGACATTTTTGTTCAAAGATTCGGAATCAGCACGTCAAAATACGTGGAAGGACAAATATTTGAAATTAAAAAAATGAAAGATAAAAAAGTGCAAAAAATTATGTATGGTAGATAAATAAGGAATTAAATGATATACTCGACTTTTATGTCCGTCGATTTTTTCCGTTCAAATTCTCAGTATATACTAATTCGGCCATTCTGAATCGATTGGCGTTCGCAGAATTGGTCTATCTCTAACCGTTCTCGAGTTGGTCAGCTCTGAATCAGTTTTCAAATGGTTTTTTTGGCGCCAAAAATATTTCTGATGAGTTTTCGACATTTTCGTTCAAAGATTCGGAATCAGCACGTCAAAATTCGTTGGAGGACAAGAATTTGAAATTCGAAAAATGAAAAATAATAAATCTCATAAAATTGGATCTTCTAACTTAAACACTCTTTTCAGCTAAATCTTATATCTGACTCATCTGAGCTTATAGAAATCATACATTTTCGGAATGAGCATGAACTTACACGTATATAGAGCTTATTCCTAATCGATGTGACGACTTGGTATTTTTCATGATTTTTAGGGGTAACCCCCTTTCAACTTTTTTCGAGTAATTTTTCATATTTCCAATGACTCGAAAATCACAGTATATACTGATTCGGTCATTCTGAATCGATTGGCGTTCGCAGAATTGGTCTATCTCTAAGCGTTCTCGAGTTGTTCAGCTCTGAATCAGTTTTCGAATGGTTTTTTAGGCGCCAAAAATATTTCTGAAAAGTTTTCGACATTTTCGTTCAAAGATTCGGAATCAGCACGTCAAAATACGTTGGAGGACAAATATTTGAAAATATTTAAAAAAATGAAAAATAAAAAACTGCAAAAAATTATGTATGGTAAATAAATAATATACTCGACTTTTATGTCCGTCGATTTTTTCCGTTCAAATTCTCAGTATAGAATAATTCGGCCATTTTGAATCGATTGGCTTTCGCAGAATTGGTCTATCTCTAACCGTTCTCGAGTTGGTCAGCTCTGAATCAGTTTTCAAATGGTTTTTTGGCGCCAAAAATATTTCTGATGAGTTTTCGACATTTTCGTTCAAAGATTCGGAATCAGCACGTCAAAATTCGTTGGAGGACAAGAATTTGAAATTCGAAAAATGAAAAATAAAAAAACTCATAAAATTGGATCTTCTACTTTAAACACTCTTTTCCGGCTAAATCTTATATCTGACTTATCTGAGCTTATAGAAATCATACATTTTCGGAATGAGCATGAAATTTCACGTATATGGTGCAAATTCCAAATCGATGTGACGACTTGGTATTTTTCATGATTTTTAGGGGTAACCCCCTTTCAACTTTTTTCGAGTAATTTTTTATTTTTCCATTGACTCGAAATCCACAATATATACTGATTCGGCCATTCTGAATCGATTGGCGTTCCCAGAATTGGTCTATCTCTAACCGTTCTCGAGTTGGTCAGCTCTGAATCAGTTTTCGAATGGTTTTTTTGGCGCCAAAAATATTTCTGAGAAGTTTTCGACATTTTCGTTCAAAGATTCAGAATCAGCACGTCAAAATACGTTGGAGGACAAATATTTGAAATTAAAGAAATGAAAGATAAAAAAGTGCAAAAAATTATGTATGGTAGATTAATAAGGAAATAAATGATATACTCGACTTTTATGTCCGTCAATTTTTTCCGTTCAAATTCTCAGTATATACTAATTCGGCCATTCTGAATCGATTGGCGTTCGCAGAATTGGTCTATTTCTAACCGTTCTCGAGTTGGTCAGCTCTGAATCAATTTTCAAATGGTTTTTTTGGCGCCAAAAATATTTCTGAGAAGTTTTCGACATTTTCGTTCAAAGATTCGGAATCAGCACGTCAAAATACGTTGGAGGACAAATATTTGAAATTAAAAAAATGAAAGATAAAAAAGTGCAAAAAATTATGTATGGTAGATAAATAAGGAATTAAATGATATACTCGACTTTTACGTCCGTCGATTTTTTCCGTTCAAATTCTCAGTATATAATAATTCGGCCATTCTGAATCGATTGACGTTCGCAGAATTGGTATATCTTTAACCGTTTTCGAGTTGGTCAGCTCTGAATCAGTTTTCGAATGGTTTTTTTGGCGCCAAAAATATTTTCGAAAAGTTTTCGACATTTTCGTTCAAAGATTCGGAATCAGCATGTCAAAATACGTTAGAGGACAAATATTTGAAATAAAAAAATGAAAAATAAAAAAGTGCAAAAAATTATGTATGGTAAATAAATAATATACTCGACTTTTATGTCCGTCGATTTTTTCCGTTCAAATTCTCAGTATATACTAATTCGGCCATTCTGAATCGATTGGCGTTCGCAGAATTGGTCTATTTCTAACCTTTCTCGAGTTGGTCAGCTCTGAATCAATTTTCAAATGGTTTTTTTGGCGCCAAAAATATTTCTGATGAGTTTTCGACATTTTTGTTCAAAGATTCGGAATCAGCACGTCAAAATTCGTTGGAGGACAAGAATTTGAAATTCGAAAAATGAAAAATCAAAAAACTCATAAAATTGGATCTTCTACTTTAAACACTCTTTTCCGGCTAAATCTTATATCTGACTTATCTGAGCTTATAGAAATCGTACATTTTCGGAATGAGCATGAAATTTCACGTATATGGTGCAAATTCCAAATCGATGTGACGACTTGGTATTTTTCATGATTTTTAGGGGTAACCCCCTTTCAACTTTTTTCGAGTAATTTTTATCATTTTTCCAATGACTCGAAAATCACAGTATATACTGATTCGGTCATTCTGAATCGATTGGCGTTCGCAGAATTGGTCTATCTTTAACCGTTTTCGAGTTGGTCAGCTCTGAATCAGTTTTCGAATGTTTTTTTTGGCGCCAAAAATATTTCCGAAAAGTTTTCGACATTTTCCTTCAAAGATTCGGAATCAGCACGTCAAAATTCGTTGGAGGACAAGAATTTGAAATTCGAAAAATGAAAAATAAAAAATCTCATAAAATTGGATCTTCTACCTTAAACACTCTTTTCGGCTAAATCTTATATCTGACTTATCTGAGCTTATAGAAATCATACATTTTCGGAATGAGCATGAAATTTCACGTATATGGTGCAAATTCCAAATCGATGTGACGACTTAGTATTTTTCATGATTTTTAGGGGTAACCCCCTTTCAACTTTTTTCGAGTAATTTTTCATTTTTCCAATGACTCGAAAATCACAGTATATACTGATTCGGTCATTCTGAATCGATTGGCGTTCGCAGAATTGGTCTATCTCTAACCGTTCTCGAGTTGGTCAGCTCTGAATCAGTTTTCAAATGGTTTTTTTGGCGCCAAAAATATTTCTGATGAGTTTTCGACTTTTTTTGGTTCAAAGATTCGGAATCAGCACGTCAAAATTCGTTGGAGGACAAGAATTTGAAATTCGAAAAATGAAAAATCAAAAAACTCATAAAATTGGATCTTCTACTTTAAACACTATTTTCCGGCTAAATCTTATATCTGACTTATCTGAGCTTATAGAAATCATACATTTTCGGAATGAGCATGAAATTTCACGTATATGGTGCAAATTCCAAATCGATGTGACGACTTGGTATTTTTCATGATTTTTAGGGGTAACCCCCTTTCAACTTTTTTCGAGTAATTTTTATCATTTTTCCAATGACTCGAAAATCACAGTATATACTGATTCGGTCATTCTGAATCGATTGGCGTTCACAGAATTGGTCTATCTTTAACCGTTTTCGAGTTGGTCAGCTCTGAATCAGTTTTCGAATGGTTTTTTTGGCGCCAAAAATATTTCTGATGAGTTTTCGACATTTTTGTTCAAAGATTGGGAATCAGCACGTCAAAATACGTTGGAGGACAAATATTTGAAATTAAAAAAATGAAAGATAAAAAAGTGCAAAAAATTATGTATGGTAGATAAATAAGGAATTAAATGATATACTAGACTTTTATGTCCGTCGATTTTTTCCGTTCAAATTCTCAGTATATTATAATTCGGCCATTCTGAATCGATTGACGTTCGCAGAATTGGTCTATCTTTAACCGTTTTCGAGTTGGTCAGCTCTGAATCAGTTTTCGAATGTTTTTTTTGGCGCCAAAAATATTTCTGAGAAGTTTTCGACATTTTCGTTCAAAGATTCAGAATCAGCACGTCAAAATGCGTTGGAGGACAAATATTTGAAATTAAAGAAATGAAAGATAAAAAAGTGCAAAAAATTATGTATGGTAGATTAATAAGGAAATAAATGATATACTCGACTTTTATGTCCGTCAATTTTATCCGTTCAAATTCTCAGTATATACTAATTCGGCCATTCTGAATCGATTGGCGTTCGCAGAATTGGTCTATTTCTAACCGTTCTCGAGTTGGTCAGCTCTGAATCAATTTTCAAATGGTTTTTTTGGCGCCAAAAATATTTCTGATGAGTTTTCGACATTTTTGTTCAAAGATTCGGAATCAGCACGTCAAAATACGTTGGAGGACAAATATTTGAAATTGAAAAAATGAAAAATAAAAAAGTGCAAAAAATTATGTATGGAAAATAAATAATATACTCCACTTTTATGTCCGTCGATTTTTTCCGTTCAAATTCTCATTATATACTTAATCGGCCATTCTGAATCGATTGACGTTCGCAGAATTGGTCTATCTCTAACCGTTCTCGAGTTGGTCAGCTCTGAATCAGTTTTCGAATGGTTTTTTTGGCGCCAAAAATATTTCCGAAAAGTTTTCAACATTTTCGTTCAAAGATTCGGAATCAGCACGTCAAAATTCGTTGGAGAACAAGAATCTGAAATTCAAAAAATGAAAAATAAAAAATCTCATAAAATTGGATCTTCTACCTTAAACACTCTTTTCGGCTAAATCTTATATCTGACTTATCTGAGATTATAGAAATCATACATTTTTGGAATGAGCATGAAATTTCATATAGTGCAAATTCCAAATCGATGTGACGACTTGGTATTTTTCATGATTTTTAGGGGTAACCAACCCCCTTTCAACTTTTTTCGAGTAATTTTTTATTTTTCCATTGACTCGAAATCCACAATATATACTGATTCGGCCATTCTGAATCGATTGGCGTTCGCAGAATTGGTCTATATCTAACCGTTCTCGAGTTGGTCAGCTCTGAATCAGTTTTCGAATGGTTTTTTTGGCGCCAAAAATTTTTCTGAGAAGTTTTCGACATTTTCGTTCAAAGATTCAGAATCAGCACGTCAAAATACGTAGGAGGACAAATATTTGAAATTAAAAAAATGAAAGATAAAAAAGTGCAAAAAATTATGTATGGTAGAAAAATAAGGAAATAAATGATATACTCGACTTTTATGTCCGTCAATTTTTTCCGTTCAAATTCTCAGTATATACTAATTCGGCCATTCTGAATCGATTGGCGTTCGCAGAATTGGTCTTTCTCTAACCGTTCTCGAGTTGGTCTCTTCTGAATCAGTTTTCGAATGGTTTTTTTGGCGCCAAAAATATTTCTTAGAAGTTTTCGACATTTTCGTTCAAAGATTCGGAATCAGCACGTCAAAATACGTTGGAGGACAAATATTTGAAATTAAAAAAATGAAAGATAAAAAAGTGCAAAAAATTATGTATGGTAGATAAATAAGGAATTAAATGATATACTCGACTTTTATGTCCGTCAATTTTTTCCGTTCAAATTCTCAGTATATAATAATAAGGCCATTCTGAATCGATTGACGTTCGCAGAATTGGTCTATCTTTAACCGTTTTCGAGTTGGTCAGCTCTGAATCAGTTTTCGAATGGTTTTTTTGGCGCCAAAAATATTTCCGAAAAGTTTTCGACATTTTCCTTCAAAGATTCGGAATCAGCACGTCAAAATTCGTTGGAGGACAAGAATTTGAAATTCGAAAAATGAAAAATAAAAAATCTCATAAAATTGGATCTTCTACCTTAAACACTCTTTTCGGCTAAATCTTATATCTGACTTATCTGAGCTTATAGAAATCATACATTTTCGGAATGAGCATGAAATTTCACGTATATGGTGCAAATTCCAAATCGATGTGACGACTTAGTATTTTTCATGATTTTTAGGGGTAACCCCCTTTCAACTTTTTTCGAGTAATTTTTCATTTTTCCAATGACTCGAAAATCACAGTATATACTGATTCGGTCATTCTGAATCGATTGGCGTTCGCAGAATTGGTCTATCTCTAACCGTTCTCGAGTTGGTCAGCTCTGAATCAGTTTTCGAATGGTTTTTTAGGCGCCAAAAATATTTCTGAAAAGTTTTCGACATTTTCGTTCAAAGATTCGGAATCAGCACGTCAAAATACGTTGGAGGACAAATATTTGAAATAAAAAAAATGAAAAATAAAAAAGTGCAAAAAATTATGTATGGTAGATAAATAAGGAAATAAATGATATACTCGACTTTTATGTCCGTCGATTTTTTCCGTTTAAATTCTCAGTATATACGAATTCGGCCATTCTGAATCGACTGACGTTCGCAGAATTGGTCTATCTCTAACCGTTCTCGAGTTGGTCAGCTCTGAATCAGTTTTCGAATGGTTTTTTTGGCGCCAAAAATATTTCTGATGAGTATTCGACATTTTCGTTCAAAGATTCGGAATCAGCACGTCAAAATTCGTTGGAGGACAAGAATTTGAAATTCGAAAAATGAAAAATAAAAAATCTCATAAAATTGGATCTTCTACTTTAAACACTCTTTTCAGGCTAAATCTTATATCTGACTTATCTGAGCTTATAGAAATCATATATTTTCGGAATGAGCATGAAATTTCACGTATATAGTGCAAATTCCAAATAGATGTGACGACTTGGTATTTTTCATGATTTTTAGGGGTAACCCCCTTTCAACTTTTTTCGAGTAATTTTTTATTTTTCCATTGACTCGAAATTCACAATATATACTGATTCGGCCATTCTGAATTGATTGGCGTTCGCAGAATTGGTCTATCTCTAACGGTTCTCGAGTTGGTCAACTCTGAATCAGTTTTGGAATGGTTTTTTTGGCGCCAAAAATATTTATGAGAAGTTTTCGACATTTTCGTTCAAAGATGCAGAATCAGCACGTCAAAATACGTTGGAGGACACATATTTGAAATGGAAAAAATGAAAAATAAAAAAGTGCAAAAAATTATGTATGGTAAATAAATAATATACTCGACTTTTATGTCCGTCGATTTTTTCCGTTCAAATTCTCAGTATATACTAAATCGGCCATTCTGAATCGATTGACGTTCGCAGAATTGGTCTATCTCTAACCGTTTTCGAGTTGGTCAGCTCTGAATCAGTTTTCGAATGGTTTTTTTGGCGCCAAAAATATTTCTGAAAAGTTTTCGACATTTTCGTTTAAAGATTCGGAATCAGCACGTCAAAATTCGTTGGAGGACAAGAATTTGAAATTCGAAAAATGAAAAATAAAAAATCTCATAAAATTGGATCTTCTACCTTAAACACCCTTTTCGGCTAAATCTTATATCTGACTTATCTGAGCTTATAGAAATCATACATTTTCGGAATGAGCATGAAATTTCACGTATATAGTGCAAATTCCAAATCGATGCGACGACTTGGTATTTTTCATGATTTTTAGGGGTAACCCCTTTCAACTTTTTTCGAGTAACTTTTTATTTTTCCAATGACTCGAAAATCACAGTATATACTGATTCGGTCATTCTGAATCGATTGGCGTTCGCAGAATTGGTCTATCTCTAACCTTTCTCGAGTTGGTCAGCTCTGAATCAGTTTTCGAATGGTTTTTTAGGCGCCAAAAATATTTCTGAAAAGTTTTCGACATTTTCGTTCAAAGATTCGGAATCAGCACGTCAAAATACGTTGGAGGACAAATATTTGAAATTAAAAAAATGAAAAATAAAAAAGTGCAAAAAATTATGTATGGTAGATAAATAAGAAGATAAATGATATACTCGACTTTTATGTCCGTCGATTTTTTCCGTTCAAATTCTCAGTATATACTAATTCGGCCATCCTGAATCGATTGGCGTTCGCAGAATTGGTCTATTTCTAACCGTTTTCGAGTTGGTCAGCTCTGAATCAGTTTTCGAATGGTTTTTTTGGCGCCAAAAATATTTCCGAAAAGTTTTCGACATTTTCCTTCAAATATTCGGAATCAGCACGTCAAAATTCGTTGGATTACAAGAATTTGAAATTCGAAAAATGAAAAATAAAAAATCTCATAAAATTGGATCTTCTACCTCAAACACTCTTTTCGGCTAAATCTTATATCTGACTTATCTGAGCTTATAGAAATCATACATTTTCGGAATGAGCATGAAATTTCACGTATATAGTGCTTATTCCAAATCGATGTGACGACTTGGTATTTTTCATGATTTTTAGGGGTAACCCCTTTCAACTTTTTTCGAGTAATTTTTCATTTTTCCAATGACTCGCAAATCACAGTATATACTGATTCGGTCATTCTGAATCGATTGGCGTTCGCAGAATTGGTCTATCTCTAACCGTTCTCGAGTTGGTCAGCTCTTAATCAGTTTTCGAATGGTTTTTTAGGCGCCAAAAATATTTCTGAAAAGTTTTCGACATTTTCGTTCGAAGATTCGGAATCAGCACGTCAAAATACACTGGAGGACAAATATTTGAAATAAAAAAAATGAAAAATAAAAAAGTGCAAAAAATTATGTATGGTAGATAAATAAGGAAATAAATGATATACTCGACTTTTATGTCCGTCGATTTTTTCCGTTCAAATTCGCAGTATATACTAATTCGACCATTCTGAATCGATTTGCGTTCGTAAAATTGATCTATTTCTAACCGTTCTCGAGTTGGTCAGCTCTGAATCAATTTTCAAATGGTTTTTTTGGCGCCAAAAATATTTCTGATGAGTTTTCGACATTTTTGTTCAAAGATTCGGAATCAGCACGTCAAAATACGTTGGAGGACAAATATTTGAAATTGAAAAAATGAAAAATAAAAAAGTGCAAAAAATTATGTATGGTAAATAAATAATATACTCGACTTTTATGTCCGTCGATTTTTTCCGTTCAAATTCTCAGTATATACTAATTCGGCCATTCTGAATCGATTGGCGTTTGCAGAATTGGTCTATTTCTAACCGTTCTCGAGTTGGTCAGCTCTGAATCAATTTTCAAATGGTTTTTTTGGCGCCAAAAATATTTCTGATGAGTTTTCGACATTTTTGTTCAAAGATTCGGAATCAGCACGTCAAAATACGTTGGAGGACAAATATTTGAAATTGAAAAAATGAAAAATAAAAAAGTGCAAAAAATTATGTATGGTATATAAATAATATACTCGACTTTCATGTCCGTCGATTTTTTCTGTTCAAATTCTCAGTATATACTAATTCGGCCATTCTGAATCGATTGGCGTTCGCAGAATTGGTCTATCTCTAACCGTTCTCGAGTTGGTCAGCTATGAATCAGTTTTCGAATCGTTTTTTAGGCGCCAAAAATATTTCTGAAAAGTTTTCGACATTTTCGTTCAAAGATTCGGAATCAGCACGTCAAAATACGTTGGAGGACAAATATTTGAAATAAAAAAAATGAAAAATAAAAAAGTGCAAAAATTTATGTATGGTAGATAAATAAGGAAATAAATGATATACTCGACTTTTATGTCCGTCGATTTTTTCCGTTCAAATTCGCAGTATATACTAATTCGGCCATTCTGAATCGATTGGCGTTCGCAGAATTGGTCTATCTCTGACCGTTCTCGAGTTCGTCAGCTCTGAATCAGTTTTCGAATGGTTGTTTTGGCGCCAAAAATATTTCTGAGATGTTTTCGACATTTTCGTTCAAAGATTCAGAATCAGCACGTCAAAATACGTCAGAGGACACATATTTGGAATTAAAAAAACGAAAAATAAAAAACTGCAAAAAATTATGTATGGTAAATAAATAATATACTCGACTTTTATGTCCGTCAATTTTTTCCATTCAAATTCTCAGTATATACTAATTCGGCCATCCTGAATCGATTGGCGTTCGCAGAATTGGTCTATTTCTAACCGTTTTCGAGTTGGTCAGCTCTGAATCAGTTTTCGAATGGTTTTTTTGGCGCCAAAAATATTTCCGAAAAGTTTTCGACATTTTCCTTCAAAGATTCGGAATCAGCACGTCAAAATTCGTTGGAGGACAAGAATTTGAAATTCGAAAAATGAAAAATAAAAAATCTCATAAAATTGGATCTTCTACCTTAAACACTCTTTTCGACTAAATCTTATATCTGACTTATCTGAGCTTATAGAAATCATACATTTTCGGAATGAGCATGAAACTTCACGTATATAGTGCTTATTCCAAATCGATGTGACGACTTGGTATTTTTCATGATTTTTAGGGGTAACCCCCTTTCAACTTTTTTCGAGTAATTTTTTATTTTTCCATTGACTCGAAGTTCACAATATATACTGATTCGGCCATTCTGAATCGATTGGCGTTCGCAGAATTGGTCTATCTCTAACGGTTCTCGAGTTGGTCAGCTCTGAATCAGTTTTGGAATGGTTTTTTTGGCGCCAAAAATATTTATGAGAAGTTTTCGACATTTTCGTTCAAAGATTCAGAATCAGCACGTCAAAATACGTTGGAGGACACATATTTGAAATTAAAAAAATGAAAAATAAAAAAGTGCAAAAAATTATGTATGGTAAATAAATAATATACTCGACTCTTACCTCCGTCTATTTTTTCCGTTCAAATTCTCAGTATATAATAATTCGGCCATTTTGAATCGATTGGCATTCGCAGAATTGGTCTATCTCTAACCGTTCTCGAGTTGGTCAGCTCTGAATCAGTTTTCGAATGGTTTTTTTGGCGCCAAAAATATGTCTGAGAAGTTTTCGACATTTTCGTTCAAAGATTCAGAATCAGCACGTCAAAATGCGTTGGAGGACAAATATTTGAAATTAAAGAAATGAAAGATAAAAAAGTGCAAAAAATTATGGATGGTAGATTAATAAGGAAATAAATGATATACTCGACTTTTATGTCCGTCAATTTTATCCGTTCAAATTCTCAGTATATACTAATTCGGCAATTCTGAATCGATTGGCGTTCGCAGAATTGGTCTATTTCTAACCTTTCTCGAGTTGGTCAGCTCTGAATCAATTTTCAAATGGTTTTTTTGGCGCCAAAAATATTTCTGATGAGTTTTCGACATTTTTGTTCAAAGATTCGGAATCAGCACGTCAAAATACGTTGGAGGACAAATATTTGAAATTGAAAAAATGAAAAATAAAAAAGTGCAAAAAATTATGTATGGTAAATAAATAATATACTCGACTCTTATGTCCGTCTATTTTTTCCGTTCAAATTCTCAGTATATAATAATTCGGCCATTTTGAATCGATTGGCATTCGCAGAATTGGTCTATCTCTAACCGTTCTCGAGTTGGTCAGCTCTGAATCAGTTTTGGAATGGTTTTTTTGGCGCCAAAAATATTTCTGATGAGTTTTCGACATTTTTGTTCAAAGATTCGGAATCAGCACGTCAAAATACGTTGGAGGACAAATATTTGAAATTAAAAAAATGAAAGATAAAAAAGTGCAAAAAATTATGTATGGTAGATAAATAAGGAATTAAATGATATACTCGACTTTTACGTCCGTCGATTTTTTCCGTTCAAATTCTCAGTATATAATAATTCGGCCATTCTGAATCGATTGACGTTCGCAGAATTGGTATATCTTTAACCGTTTTCGAGTTGGTCAGCTCTGAATCAGTTTTCGAATGTTTTTTTTGGCGCCAAAAATATTTCTGAGAAGTTTTCGACATTTTCGTTCAAAGATTCGGAATCAGCACATCAAAATACGTTGGAGGACAAATATTTGAAATTAAAAAATGAAAAATAAAAAAGTGCAAAAAATTATGTATGGTAAATAAATAATATACTCGACTTTTATGTCCGTCGATTTTTTCCGTTCAAATTCTCAGTATATACTAATTCGGCCATTCTGAATCGATTGGCGTTCGCAGAATTGGTCTATTTCTAACCGTTCTCGAGTTGGTCAGCTCTGAATCAATTTTCAAATGGTTTTTTTGGCGCCAAAAATATTTCTGAGAAGTTTTCGACATTTTCGTTCAAAGATTCGGAATCAGCACATCAAAATACGTTGGAGGACAAATATTTGAAATTAAAAAAATGAAAGATAAAAAAGTGCAAAAAATTATGTATGTTAGGTAAATAAGGAATTAAATGATATACTCGACTTTTATGTCCGTCGATTTTTTCCGTTCAAATTCTCAGTATATAATAATTCGGCCATTCTGAATCGATTGACGTTCGCAGAATTGGTCTATCTTTAACCGTTTTCGAGTTGGTCAGCTCTGAATCAGTTTTCGAATGGTTTTTTTGGCGCCAAAAATATTTTCGAAAAGTTTTCGACATTTTCGTTCAAAGATTCGGAATCAGCATGTCAAAATACGTTAGAGGACAAATATTTGAAATAAAAAAATGAAAAATAAAAAAGTGCAAAAAATTATGTATGGTAAATAAATAATATACTCGACTTTTATGTCCGTCGATTTTTTCCGTTCAAATTCTCAGTATATACTAATTCGGCCATTCTGAATCGATTGGCGTTCGCAGAATTGGTCTATTTCTAACCTTTCTCGAGTTGGTCAGCTCTGAATCAATTTTCAAATGGTTTTTTTGGCGCCAAAAATATTTCTGATGAGTTTTCGACATTTTTGTTCAAAGATTCGGAATCAGCACGTCAAAATTCGTTGGAGGACAAGAATTTGAAATTCGAAAAATGAAAAATCAAAAAACTCATAAAATTGGATCTTCTACCTTATACACTCTTTTCGGCTAAATCTTATATCTGACTTATCTGAGCTTATAGAAATCATACATTTTCGGAATGAGCATGAAATTTCACGTATATGGTGCAAATTCCAAATCGATGTGACGACTTAGTATTTTTCATGATTTTTAGGGGTAACCCCCTTTCAACTTTTTTCGAGTAATTTTTCATTTTTCCAATGACTCGAAAATCACAGTATATACTGATTCGGTAATTCTGAATCGATTGGCGTTCGCAGAATTGGTCTATCTCTAACCGTTCTCGAGTTGGTCAGCTCTGAATCAGTTTTCGAATGGTTTTTTAGGCGCCAAAAATATTTCTGAAAAGTTTTCGACATTTTCGTTCAAAGATTCGGAATCAGCACGTCAAAATACACTGGAGGACAAATATTTGAAATAAAAAAAATGAAAAATAAAAAAGTGCAAAAAATTATGTATGGTAGATAAATAAGGAAATAAATGATATACTCGACTTTTATGTCCGTCGATTTTTTCCGTTCAAATTCGCAGTATATACTAATTCGACCATTCTGAATCGATTTGTGTTCGTAAAATTGATCTATTTCTAACCGTTCTCGAGTTGGTCAGCTCTGAATCAATTTTCAAATGGTTTTTTTGGCGCCAAAAATATTTCTGATGAGTTTTCGACATTTTTTTCAAAGATTCGGAATCAGCACGTCAAAATACGTTGGAGGACAAATATTTGAAATTGAAAAAATGAAAAATAAAAAAGTGCAAAAAATTATGTATGGTAAATAAATAATATACTTGACTTTTATGTCCGTCGATTTTTTCCGTTCAAATTCTCAGTATATACTGAATCGGCCATTCTGAATCGATTGACGTTCGCAGAATTGGTCTATCTCTAACCGTTCTCGAGTTGGTCAGCTCTGAATCAGTTTTCGAACGTTTTTTTTGGCGCCAAAAATATTTCTGAAAAGTTTACGACATTTTCGTTCAAAGATTCGGAATCAGCACGTCAAAATTCGTTGGAGGACAAGAATTTGAAATTCGAAAAATGAAAAATAAAAAATCTCATGAAATTGGATCTTCCACTTTAAACACATTTTTCCGGCTAAATCTTATATCTGACTTATCTGAGCTTATAGAAATCATACATTTTCGAAATGAGCATGAAATTTCACGTATATAGTGCAAATTCCAAATCGATGTGACGACTTGGTATTTTTCATGATTTTTAGGGGTAACCTAACCCCCTTTCAACTTTTTTCGAGTAATTTTTTATTTTTCCATTGTCTCGAAATTAACAATATATACTGATTCGGCCATTCTGAATCGATTGGCGTTCGCAGAATTGGTCTATCTCTAACCGTTCTCGAGTTGGTCAGCTCTGAATCAGTTTTCGAATGGTTTTTTAGGCGCCAAAAATATTTCTGAAAAGTTTTCGACATTTTCGTTCAAAGATTCGGAATCAGCACGTCAAAATACGTTGGAGGACAAATATTTGAAATAAAAAAAATGAAAAATAAAAAAGTGCAAAAAATTATGTATGGTAGATAAATAAGGAAATAAATGATATACTCGACTTTTATGTCCGTCGATTTTTTCCGTTTAAATTCTCAGTATATACTAATTCGGCCATTCTGAATCGACTGACGTTCGCAGAATTGGTCTATCTCTAACCGTTCTCGAGTTGGTCAGCTCTGAATCAGTTTTCGAATGGTTTTTTTGGCGCCAAAAATATTTCTGATGAGTATTCGACATTTTCGTTCAAAGATTCGGAATCAGCACGTCAAAATTCGTTGGAGGACAAGAATTTGAAATTCGAAAAATGAAAAATAAAAAATCTCATAAAATTGGATCTTCTACTTTAAACACTCTTTTCAGGCTAAATCTTATATCTGACTTATCTGAGCTTATAGAAATCATATATTTTCGGAATGAGCATGAAATTTCACGTATATAGTGCAAATTCCAAATAGATGTGACGACTTGGTATTTTTCATGATTTTTATGGGTAACCCCCTTTCAACTTTTTTCGAGTAATTTTTTATTTTTCCATTGACTCGAAATTCACAATATATACTGATTCGGCCATTCTGAATTGATTGGCGTTCGCAGAATTGGTCTATCTCTAACCTTTCTCGAGTTGGTCAGCTCTGAATCAGTTTTCGAATGGTTTTTTAGGCGCCAAAAATATTTCTGAAAAGTTTTCGACATTTTCGTTCAAAGATTCGGAATCAGCACGTCAAAATACGTTGGAGGACAAATATTTGAAATTAAAAAAATGAAAAATAAAAAAGTGCAAAAAATTATGTATGGTAGATAAATAAGAAGATAAATGATATACTCGACTTTTATGTCCGTCGATTTTTTCCGTTCAAATTCTCAGTATATACTAATTCGGCCATCCTGAATCGATTGGCGTTCGCAGAATTGGTCTATTTCTAACCGTTTTCGAGTTGGTCAGCTCTGAATCAGTTTTCGAATGGTTTTTTTGGCGCCAAAAATATTTCCGAAAAGTTTTCGACATTTTCCTTCAAATATTCGGAATCAGCACGTCAAAATTCGTTGGATTACAAGAATTTGAAATTCGAAAAATGAAAAATAAAAAATCTCATAAAATTGGATCTTCTACCTCAAACACTCTTTTCGGCTAAATCTTATATCTGACTTATCTGAGCTTATAGAAATCATACATTTTCGGAATGAGCATGAAATTTCACGTATATAGTGCTTATTCCAAATCGATGTGACGACTTGGTATTTTTCATGATTTTTAGGGGTAACCCCTTTCAACTTTTTTCGAGTAATTTTTCATTTTTCCAATGACTCGCAAATCACAGTATATACTGATTCGGTCATTCTGAATCGATTGGCGTTCGCAGAATTGGTCTATCTCTAACCGTTCTCGAGTTGGTCAGCTCTTAATCAGTTTTCGAATGGTTTTTTAGGCGCCAAAAATATTTCTGAAAAGTTTTCGACATTTTCGTTCGAAGATTCGGAATCAGCACGTCAAAATACACTGGAGGACAAATATTTGAAATAAAAAAAATGAAAAATAAAAAAGTGCAAAAAATTATGTATGGTAGATAAATAAGGAAATAAATGATATACTCGACTTTTACGTCCGTCGATTTTTTCCGTTCAAATTCTCAGTATATAATAATTCGGCCATTCTGAATCGATTGACGTTCGCAGAATTGGTATATCTTTAACCGTTTTCGAGTTGGTCAGCTCTGAATCAGTTTTCGAATGTTTTTTTTGGCGCCAAAAATATTTCTGAGAAGTTTTCGACATTTTCGTTCAAAGATTCGGAATCAGCACATCAAAATACGTTGGAGGACAAATATTTGAAATTAAAAAATGAAAAATAAAAAAGTGCAAAAAATTATGTATGGTAAAAAAATAATATACTCGACTTTTATGTCCGTCGATTTTTTCCGTTCAAATTCTCAGTATATACTAATTCGGCCATTCTGAATCGATTGGCGTTCGCAGAATTGGTCTATTTCTAACCGTTCTCGAGTTGGTCAGCTCTGAATCAATTTTCAAATGGTTTTTTTGGCGCCAAAAATATTTCTGAGAAGTTTTCGACATTTTCGTTCAAAGATTCGGAATCAGCACATCAAAATACGTTGGAGGACAAATATTTGAAATTAAAAAAATGAAAGATAAAAAAGTGCAAAAAATTATGTATGTTAGGTAAATAAGGAATTAAATGATATACTCGACTTTTATGTCCGTCGATTTTTTCCGTTCAAATTCTCAGTATATAATAATTCGGCCATTCTGAATCGATTGACGTTCGCAGAATTGGTCTATCTTTAACCGTTTTCGAGTTGGTCAGCTCTGAATCAGTTTTCGAATGGTTTTTTTGGCGCCAAAAATATTTTCGAAAAGTTTTCGACATTTTCGTTCAAAGATTCGGAATCAGCATGTCAAAATACGTTAGAGGACAAATATTTGAAATAAAAAAATGAAAAATAAAAAAGTGCAAAAAATTATGTATGGTAAATAAATAATATACTCGACTTTTATGTCCGTCGATTTTTTCCGTTCAAATTCTCAGTATATACTAATTCGGCCATTCTGAATCGATTGGCGTTCGCAGAATTGGTCTATTTCTAACCTTTCTCGAGTTGGTCAGCTCTGAATCAATTTTCAAATGGTTTTTTTGGCGCCAAAAATATTTCTGATGAGTTTTCGACATTTTTGTTCAAAGATTCGGAATCAGCACGTCAAAATTCGTTGGAGGACAAGAATTTGAAATTCGAAAAATGAAAAATCAAAAAACTCATAAAATTGGATCTTCTACCTTATACACTCTTTTCGGCTAAATCTTATATCTGACTTATCTGAGCTTATAGAAATCATACATTTTCGGAATGAGCATGAAATTTCACGTATATGGTGCAAATTCCAAATCGATGTGACGACTTAGTATTTTTCATGATTTTTAGGGGTAACCCCCTTTCAACTTTTTTCGAGTAATTTTTCATTTTTCCAATGACTCGAAAATCACAGTATATACTGATTCGGTAATTCTGAATCGATTGGCGTTCGCAGAATTGGTCTATCTCTAACCGTTCTCGAGTTGGTCAGCTCTGAATCAGTTTTCGAATGGTTTTTTAGGCGCCAAAAATATTTCTGAAAAGTTTTCGACATTTTCGTTCAAAGATTCGGAATCAGCACGTCAAAATACACTGGAGGACAAATATTTGAAATAAAAAAAATGAAAAATAAAAAAGTGCAAAAAATTATGTATGGTAGATAAATAAGGAAATAAATGATATACTCGACTTTTATGTCCGTCGATTTTTTCCGTTCAAATTCGCAGTATATACTAATTCGACCATTCTGAATCGATTTGTGTTCGTAAAATTGATCTATTTCTAACCGTTCTCGAGTTGGTCAGCTCTGAATCAATTTTCAAATGGTTTTTTTGGCGCCAAAAATATTTCTGATGAGTTTTCGACATTTTTTTCAAAGATTCGGAATCAGCACGTCAAAATACGTTGGAGGACAAATATTTGAAATTGAAAAAATGAAAAATAAAAAAGTGCAAAAAATTATGTATGGTAAATAAATAATATACTTGACTTTTATGTCCGTCGATTTTTTCCGTTCAAATTCTCAGTATATACTGAATCGGCCATTCTGAATCGATTGACGTTCGCAGAATTGGTCTATCTCTAACCGTTCTCGAGTTGGTCAGCTCTGAATCAGTTTTCGAACGTTTTTTTTGGCGCCAAAAATATTTCTGAAAAGTTTACGACATTTTCGTTCAAAGATTCGGAATCAGCACGTCAAAATTCGTTGGAGGACAAGAATTTGAAATTCGAAAAATGAAAAATAAAAAATCTCATGAAATTGGATCTTCCACTTTAAACACATTTTTCCGGCTAAATCTTATATCTGACTTATCTGAGCTTATAGAAATCATACATTTTCGAAATGAGCATGAAATTTCACGTATATAGTGCAAATTCCAAATCGATGTGACGACTTGGTATTTTTCATGATTTTTAGGGGTAACCTAACCCCCTTTCAACTTTTTTCGAGTAATTTTTTATTTTTCCATTGTCTCGAAATTAACAATATATACTGATTCGGCCATTCTGAATCGATTGGCGTTCGCAGAATTGGTCTATCTCTAACCGTTCTCGAGTTGGTCAGCTCTGAATCAGTTTTCGAATGGTTTTTTAGGCGCCAAAAATATTTCTGAAAAGTTTTCGACATTTTCGTTCAAAGATTCGGAATCAGCACGTCAAAATACGTTGGAGGACAAATATTTGAAATAAAAAAAATGAAAAATAAAAAAGTGCAAAAAATTATGTATGGTAGATAAATAAGGAAATAAATGATATACTCGACTTTTATGTCCGTCGATTTTTTCCGTTTAAATTCTCAGTATATACTAATTCGGCCATTCTGAATCGACTGACGTTCGCAGAATTGGTCTATCTCTAACCGTTCTCGAGTTGGTCAGCTCTGAATCAGTTTTCGAATGGTTTTTTTGGCGCCAAAAATATTTCTGATGAGTATTCGACATTTTCGTTCAAAGATTCGGAATCAGCACGTCAAAATTCGTTGGAGGACAAGAATTTGAAATTCGAAAAATGAAAAATAAAAAATCTCATAAAATTGGATCTTCTACTTTAAACACTCTTTTCAGGCTAAATCTTATATCTGACTTATCTGAGCTTATAGAAATCATATATTTTCGGAATGAGCATGAAATTTCACGTATATAGTGCAAATTCCAAATAGATGTGACGACTTGGTATTTTTCATGATTTTTATGGGTAACCCCCTTTCAACTTTTTTCGAGTAATTTTTTATTTTTCCATTGACTCGAAATTCACAATATATACTGATTCGGCCATTCTGAATTGATTGGCGTTCGCAGAATTGGTCTATCTCTAACCTTTCTCGAGTTGGTCAGCTCTGAATCAGTTTTCGAATGGTTTTTTAGGCGCCAAAAATATTTCTGAAAAGTTTTCGACATTTTCGTTCAAAGATTCGGAATCAGCACGTCAAAATACGTTGGAGGACAAATATTTGAAATTAAAAAAATGAAAAATAAAAAAGTGCAAAAAATTATGTATGGTAGATAAATAAGAAGATAAATGATATACTCGACTTTTATGTCCGTCGATTTTTTCCGTTCAAATTCTCAGTATATACTAATTCGGCCATCCTGAATCGATTGGCGTTCGCAGAATTGGTCTATTTCTAACCGTTTTCGAGTTGGTCAGCTCTGAATCAGTTTTCGAATGGTTTTTTTGGCGCCAAAAATATTTCCGAAAAGTTTTCGACATTTTCCTTCAAATATTCGGAATCAGCACGTCAAAATTCGTTGGATTACAAGAATTTGAAATTCGAAAAATGAAAAATAAAAAATCTCATAAAATTGGATCTTCTACCTCAAACACTCTTTTCGGCTAAATCTTATATCTGACTTATCTGAGCTTATAGAAATCATACATTTTCGGAATGAGCATGAAATTTCACGTATATAGTGCTTATTCCAAATCGATGTGACGACTTGGTATTTTTCATGATTTTTAGGGGTAACCCCTTTCAACTTTTTTCGAGTAATTTTTCATTTTTCCAATGACTCGCAAATCACAGTATATACTGATTCGGTCATTCTGAATCGATTGGCGTTCGCAGAATTGGTCTATCTCTAACCGTTCTCGAGTTGGTCAGCTCTTAATCAGTTTTCGAATGGTTTTTTAGGCGCCAAAAATATTTCTGAAAAGTTTTCGACATTTTCGTTCGAAGATTCGGAATCAGCACGTCAAAATACACTGGAGGACAAATATTTGAAATAAAAAAAATGAAAAATAAAAAAGTGCAAAAAATTATGTATGGTAGATAAATAAGGAAATAAATGATATACTCGACTTTTACGTCCGTCGATTTTTTCCGTTCAAATTCTCAGTATATAATAATTCGGCCATTCTGAATCGATTGACGTTCGCAGAATTGGTATATCTTTAACCGTTTTCGAGTTGGTCAGCTCTGAATCAGTTTTAAAATGGTTTTTTTGGCGCCAAAAATATTTCTGAGAAGTTTTCGACATTTTCGTTCAAAGTCAGAATCCGCACGTCAAAATACGTTGGAGGACAAATATTTGAAATTAAAAAATGAAAAATAAAAAAGTGCAAAAAATTATGTATGGTAAATAAATAATATACTCGACTTTTATGTCCGTCGATTTTTTCCGTTCAAATTCTCAGTATATACTAATTCGGCCATTCTGAATCGATTGGCGTTCGCAGAATTGGTCTATTTCTAACCGTTCTCGAGTTGGTCAGCTCTGAATCAATTTTCAAATGGTTTTTTTGGCGCCAAAAATATTTCTGAGAAGTTTTCGACATTTTCGTTCAAAGATTCGGAATCAGCACATCAAAATACGTTGGAGGACAAATATTTGAAATTAAAAAAATGAAAGATAAAAAAGTGCAAAAAATTATGTATGTTAGGTAAATAAGGAATTAAATGATATACTCGACTTTTATGTCCGTCGATTTTTTCCGTTCAAATTCTCAGTATATAATAATTCGGCCATTCTGAATCGATTGACGTTCGCAGAATTGGTCTATCTTTAACCGTTTTCGAGTTGGTCAGCTCTGAATCAGTTTTCGAATGGTTTTTTTGGCGCCAAAAATATTTTCGAAAAGTTTTCGACATTTTCGTTCAAAGATTCGGAATCAGCATGTCAAAATACGTTAGAGGACAAATATTTGAAATAAAAAAATGAAAAATAAAAAAGTGCAAAAAATTATGTATGGTAAATAAATAATATACTCGACTTTTATGTCCGTCGATTTTTTCCGTTCAAATTCTCAGTATATACTAATTCGGCCATTCTGAATCGATTGGCGTTCGCAGAATTGGTCTATTTCTAACCTTTCTCGAGTTGGTCAGCTCTGAATCAATTTTCAAATGGTTTTTTTGGCGCCAAAAATATTTCTGATGAGTTTTCGACATTTTTGTTCAAAGATTCGGAATCAGCACGTCAAAATTCGTTGGAGAACAAGAATCTGAAATTCAAAAAATGAAAAATAAAAAATCTCATAAAATTGGATCTTCTACCTTAAACACTCTTTTCGGCTAAATCTTATATCTGACTTATCTGAGATTATAGAAATCATACATTTTTGGAATGAGCATGAAATTTCACGTATATAGTGCAAATTCCAAATCGATGTGACGACTTGGTATTTTTCATGATTTTTAGGGGTAACCCCCTTTCGACTTTTTTCGAGTAATTTTTTATTTTTCCATTGTCTCGAAATTCACAATATATACTGATACGGCCATTCTGAATCGATTGGCCTTCGCAGAATTGGTCTATCTCTAACCGTTCTCGATTTGGTCAGCTCTGAATCAGTTTTCAAATGTTTTTTTTGGCGCCAAAAATATTTCTGAGAAGTTTTCGACATTTTCGTTCAAAGATTCAGAATCCGCACGTCAAAATACGTTGGAGGACAAATATTTGAAATTAAAGAAATGAAAGATAAAAAAGTGCAAAAAATTATGTATGGTAGATTAATAAGGAAATAAATGATATACTTGACTATTATGTCCGTCGATTTTTTCCGTTCAAATTCTCAGTATATACTAATTTGGCCATTCTGAATCGATTGGCGTTCGCAGAATTGGTCTATTTCTAACCGTTCTCGAGTTGGTCAGCTCTGAATCAATTTTCTAATGGTTTTTTTGGCGCCAAAAATATTTCTGATGAGTTTTCGACATTTTTGTTCAAAGATTCGGAATCAGCACGTCAAAATACGTTGGAGGACACATATTTGAAATTGAAAAAATGAAAAATAAAAAAGTGTAAAAAATTATGTATGGTAAATAAATAATATACTCGTCTTTTATGTCCGTCGATTTTTTCCGTTCAAATTCTCAGTATATACTAAATCGGCCATTTTGAATCGATTGACGTTCGCAGAATTGGTCTATCTCTAACCGTTCTCGAGTTGGTCAGCTCTGAATCAGTTTTCAAATGGTTTTTTTGGCGCCAAAAATATTTCTGATGAGTTTTCGACTTTTTTGGTTCAAAGATTCGGAATCAGCACGTCAAAATTCGTTGGAGGACAAGAATTTGAAATTCGAAAAATGAAAAATCAAAAAACTCATAAAATTGGATCTTCTACTTTAAACACTATTTTCCGGCTAAATCTTATATCTGACTTATCTGAGCTTATAGAAATCATACATTTTCGGAATGAGCATGAAATTTCACGTATATAGTGCAAATTCCAAATCGATATGACGACTTGGTATTTTTCATGATTTTTAGGGGTAACCAACCCCCTTTCAACTTTTTTCGAGTAATTTTTTATTTTTCCATTGACTCGAAATCCACAATATATACTGATTCGGACATTCTGAATCGATTGGCGTTCGCAGAATTGGTCTATATCTAACCGTTCTCGAGTTGGTCAGCTCTGAATCAGTTTTCGAATGGTTTTTTTGGCGCCAAAAATATTTCTGAGAAGTTTTCGACATTTTCGTTCAAAGATTCAGAATCAGCACGTCAAAATACGTAGGAGGACAAATATTTGAAATTAAAAAAATGAAAGATAAAAAAGTGCAAAAAATTATGTATGGTAGAAAAATAAGGAAATAAATGATATACTCGACTTTTATGTCCGTCGATTTTTTTCCGTTCAAATTCTCAGTATATACTAATTTGGCCATTCTGAATCGATTGGCGTTCGCAGAATTGGTCTATCTCTAACCGTTCTCGAGTTGGTCAGCTCTGAATCAGTTTTCGAATGGTTTTTTTGGCGCCAAAAATATTTCTGAGAAGTTTTCGACATTTTCGTTCAAAGATTCAGAATCAGCACGTCAAAATACGTTGGAGGACAAATATTTGAAATTAAAAAAATGAAAGATAAAAAAGTGCAAAAAATTATGTATGGTAGATAAATAAGGAAATAAATGATATACTCGACTTTTTTGTCCGTCGATTTTTTCCGTTCAAATTCTCAGTATATACTAATTCGGCCATTCTGAATCGATTGGCGTTCGCAGAACTGGTCTTTCTCTAACCGTTCTCGAGTTGGTCTCTTCTGAATCAGTTTTCGAATGGTTTTTTTGGCGCCAAAAATATTTCTGAGAAGTTTTCGACATTTTCGTTCAAAGATTCGGAATCAGCACGTCAAAATTCGTTGGAGGACAAGAATTTGAAATTCGAAAAATGAAAAATAAAAAATCTCATAAAATTGGATCTTCTACTTTAAACACTCTTTTCCGTCTAAATCTTATATCTGACATATCTGAGCTTATAGAAATCATACATTTTCGGAATGAGCATGAAATTTCACGTATATGGTGCAAATTCCAAATCGATGTGACGACTTGGTATTTTTCATGATTTTTAGGGGTAACCCCCTTTCAACTTTTTTCGAGTAATTTTTCATTTTTCCAATGACTCGAAAATCACAGTATATACTGATTCGGTCATTCTGAATCGATTGGCGTTCGCAGAATTGGTCTATCTCTAACCGTTCTCGAGTTGGTCAGCTCTGAATCAGTTTCGAATGGTTTTTTTGGCGCCAAAAATATTTCCGAAAAGTTTTCGACATTTTCCTTCAAAGATTCGGAATCAGCACGTCAAAATTCGTTGGAGGACCAGAATTTGAAATTCGAAAAATGAAAAATAAAAAATCTCATAAAATTGGATCTTCTACCTTAAACACTCTTTTCGGCTAAATCTTATATCTGACTTATCTGAGCTTATAGAAATCATACATTTTCGGAATGAGCAAGAAATTTCACCTATATAGTGCAAATTCGAAATCGATGTGACGACTTAGTATTTTTCATGATTTTTAGGGGTAACCCCCTTTCAACTTTTTTCGAGTAATTTTTCATTTTTCCAATGACTCGAAAATCACAGTATATACTGATTCGGTCATTCTGAATCGATTGGCGTTCGCAGAATTGGTCTATCTCTAACCGTTCTCGAGTTGGTCAGCTCTGAATCAGTTTTCAAATGGTTTTTTTGGCGCCAAAAATATTTCTGATGAGTTTTCGACTTTTTTTGGTTCAAAGATTCGGAATCAGCACGTCAAAATTCGTTGGAGGACAAGAATTTGAAATTCGAAAAATGAAAAATCAAAAAACTCATAAAATTGGATCTTCTACTTTAAACACTATTTTCCGGCTAAATCTTATATCTGACTTATCTGAGCTTATAGAAATCATACATTTTCGGAATGAGCATGAAATTTCACGTATATAGTGCAAATTCCAAATCGATATGACGACTTGGTATTTTTCATGATTTTTAGGGGTAACCAACCCCCTTTCAACTTTTTTCGAGTAATTTTTTATTTTTCCATTGACTCGAAATCCACAATATATACTGATTCGGACATTCTGAATCGATTGGCGTTCGCAGAATTGGTCTATATCTAACCGTTCTCGAGTTGGTCAGCTCTGAATCAGTTTTCGAATGGTTTTTTTGGCGCCAAAAATATTTCTGAGAAGTTTTCGACATTTTCGTTCAAAGATTCAGAATCAGCACGTCAAAATACGTAGGAGGACAAATATTTGAAATTAAAAAAATGAAAGATAAAAAAGTGCAAAAAATTGTATGGTAGATAAATAAGGAAATAAATGAAATACTCGACTTTTATGTCCATCGATTTTTTCCGTTCAGATTCTCAGTACATACTAATTCGGCCATTCTGAATCGATTGGCGTTCGCAGAATTGGTCTATCTCTAACCGTTCTCGAGTTGGTCAGCTCTGAATCAGTTTTCGAATGGTAATTTTTGGCGGCAAAAATATTTCTGAGAAGTTTTCGACATTTTCGTTCAAAGATTCAGAATCAGCACGTCAAAATACGTTGGAGGACAAATATTTGAAATTAAAAAAATGAAAGACAAAAAAGTGCAAAAAATTATGTATGGAAGATAAATAAGGAGATAAATGATATACTCGACTTTTATGTCCGTCGATTTTTTCCGTTCAAATTCTCAGTATATACTAATTCGGCCATCCTGAATCGATTGGCGTTCGCAGAATTGGTCTATTTCTAACCGTTTTCGAGTTGGTCAGCTCTGAATCAGTTTTCGAATGGTTTTTTTGGCGCCAAAAATATTTCCGAAAAGTTTTCGACATTTTCCGTCAAAGATTCGGAATCAGCACGTCAAAATTCGTTGGAGGACAAGAATTTGAAATTCGAAAAATGAAAAATAAAAAATCTCATAAAATTGGATCTTCTACCTCAAACACTCTTTTCGGCTAAATCTTATATCTGACTTATCTGAGCTTATAGAAATCATACATTTTCGGAATGAGCATGAAATTTCACCTATATAGTGCAAATTCGAAATCGATGTGACGACTTAGTATTTTTCATGATTTTTAGGGGTAACCCCCTTTAAACTTTTTTCGAGTAATTTTTCATTTTTCCAATGACTCGAAAATCACAGTATATACTGATTCGGTCATTCTGAATCGATTGGCGTTCGCAGAATTGGTCTATCTCTAACCGTTCTCGAGTTGGTCAGCTCTGAATCAGTTTTCAAATGGTTTTTTTGGCGCCAAAAATATTTCTGATGAGTTTTCGACTTTTTTTGGTTCAAAGATTCGGAATCAGCACGTCAAAATTCGTTGGAGGACAAGAATTTGAAATTCGAAAAATGAAAAATCAAAAAACTCATAAAATTGGATCTTCTACTTTAAACACTATTTTCCGGCTAAATCTTATATCTGACTTATCTGAGCTTATAGAAATCATACATTTTCGGAATGAGCATGAAATTTCACGTATATAGTGCTTATTCCAAATCGATGTGACGACTTGGTATTTTTCATGATTTTTAGGGGTAACCCCTTTCAACTTTTTTCGAGTAATTTTTCATTTTTCCAATGACTCGCAAATCACAGTATATACTGAATCGGTCATTCTGAATCGATTGGCGTTCGCAGAATTGGTCTATCTCTAACCGTTCTCGAGTTGGTCAGCTCTTAATCAGTTTTCGAATGGTTTTTTAGGCGCCAAAAATATTTCTGAAAAGTTTTCGACATTTTCGTTCAAAGATTCGGAATCAGCACGTCAAAATACACTGGAGGACAAATATTTGAAATAAAAAAAATGAAAAATAAAAAAGTGCAAAAAATTATGTATGGTAGATAAATAAGGAAATAAATGATATACTCGACTTTTATGTCCGTCGATTTTTTCCGTTCAAATTCGCAGTATATACTAATTCGACCATTCTGAATCGATTTGCGTTCGTAAAATTGATCTATTTCTAACCGTTCCCGAGTTGGTCAGCTCTGAATCAATTTTCAAATGGTTTTTTTGGCGCCAAAAATATTTCTGATGAGTTTTCGACATTTTTGTTCAAAGATTCGGAATCAGCACGTCAAAATACGTTGGAGGACACATATTTGAAATTGAAAAAATGAAAAATAAAAAAGTGTAAAAAATTATGTATGGTAAATAAATAATATACTCGTCTTTTATGTCCGTCGATTTTTTCCGTTCAAATTCTCAGTATATACTAAATCGGCCATTTTGAATCGATTGACGTTCGCAGAATTGGTCTATCTCTAACCGTTCTCGAGTTGGTCAGCTCTGAATCAGTTTTCAAATGGTTTTTTTGGCGCCAAAAATATTTCTGATGAGTTTTCGACTTTTTTTGGTTCAAAGATTCGGAATCAGCACGTCAAAATTCGTTGGAGGACAAGAATTTGAAATTCGAAAAATGAAAAATCAAAAAACTCATAAAATTGGATCTTCTACTTTAAACACTATTTTCCGGCTAAATCTTATATCTGACTTATCTGAGCTTATAGAAATCATACATTTTAGGAATGAGCATGAAATTTCACGTATATAGTGCAAATTCCAAATCGATATGACGACTTGGTATTTTTCATGATTTTTAGGGGTAACCAACCCCCTTTCAACTTTTTTCGAGTAATTTTTTATGTTTCCATTGACTCGAAATCCACAATATATACTGATTCGGCCATTCTGAATCGATTGGCGTTCGCAGAATTGGTCTATATCTAACCGTTCTCGAGTTGGTCAGCTCTGAATCAGTTTTCGAATGGTTTTTTTGGCGCCAAAAATATTTCTGAGAAGTTTTCGACATTTTCGTTCAAAGATTCAGAATCAGCACGTCAAAATACGTAGGAGGACAAATATTTGAAATTAAAGAAATGAAAGATAAAAAAGTGCAAAAAATTATGAATGGTAGATTAATAAGGAAATAAATGATATACTTGACTATTATGTCCGTCGATTTTTTCCGTTCAAATTCTCAGTATATACTAATTTGGCCATTCTGAATCGATTGGCGTTCGCAGAATTGGTCTATTTCTAACCGTTCTCGAGTTGGTCAGCTCTGAATCAATTTTCTAATGGTTTTTTTGGCGCCAAAAATATTTCTGATGAGTTTTCGACATTTTTGTTCAAAGATTCGGAATCAGCACGTCAAAATACGTTGGAGGACACATATTTGAAATTGAAAAAATGAAAAATAAAAAAGTGTAAAAAATTATGTATGGTAAATAAATAATATACTCGTCTTTTATGTCCGTCGATTTTTTCCGTTCAAATTCGCAGTATATACTAATTCGACCATTCTGAATCGATTTGCGTTCGTAAAATTGATCTATTTCTAACCGTTCCCGAGTTGGTCAGCTCTGAATCAATTTTCAAATGGTTTTTTTGGCGCCAAAAATATTTCTGATGAGTTTTCGACATTTTTGTTCAAAGATTCGGAATCAGCACGTCAAAATACGTTGGAGGACACATATTTGAAATTGAAAAAATGAAAAATAAAAAAGTGTAAAAAATTATGTATGGTAAATAAATAATATACTCGTCTTTTATGTCCGTCGATTTTTTCCGTTCAAATTCTCAGTATATACTAAATCGGCCATTTTGAATTGATTGACGTTCGCAGAATTGGTCTATCTCTAACCGTTCTCGAGTTGGTCAGCTCTGAATCAGTTTTCAAATGGTTTTTTTGGCGCCAAAAATATTTCTGATGAGTTTTCGACTTTTTTTGGTTCAAAGATTCGGAATCAGCACGTCAAAATTCGTTGGAGGACAAGAATTTGAAATTCGAAAAATGAAAAATCAAAAAACTCATAAAATTGGATCTTCTACTTTAAACACTATTTTCCGGCTAAATCTTATATCTGACTTATCTGAGCTTATAGAAATCATACATTTTCGGAATGAGCATGAAATTTCACGTATATAGTGCAAATTCCAAATCGATATGACGACTTGGTATTTTTCATGATTTTTAGGGGTAACCAACCCCCTTTCAACTTTTTTCGAGTAATTTTTTATTTTTCCATTGACTCGAAATCCACAATATATACTGATTCGGACATTCTGAATCGATTGGCGTTCGCAGAATTGGTCTATATCTAACCGTTCTCGAGTTGGTCAGCTCTGAATCAGTTTTCGAATGGTTTTTTTGGCGCCAAAAATATTTCTGAGAAGTTTTCGACATTTTCGTTCAAAGATTCAGAATCAGCACGTCAAAATACGTAGGAGGACAAATATTTGAAATTAAAAAAATGAAAGATAAAAAAGTGCAAAAAATTATGTATGGTAGAAAAATAAGGAAATAAATGATATACTCGACTTTTATGTCCGTCGATTTTTTTCCGTTCAAATTCTCAGTATATACTAATTTGGCCATTCTGAATCGATTGGCGTTCGCAGAATTGGTCTATCTCTAACCGTTCTCGAGTTGGTCAGCTCTGAATCAGTTTTCGAATGGTTTTTTTGGCGCCAAAAATATTTCTGAGAAGTTTTCGACATTTTCGTTCAAAGATTCAGAATCAGCACGTCAAAATACGTTGGAGGACAAATATTTGAAATTAAAAAAATGAAAGATAAAAAAGTGCAAAAAATTATGTATGGTAGATAAATAAGGAAATAAATGATATACTCGACTTTTTTGTCCGTCGATTTTTTCCGTTCAAATTCTCAGTATATACTAATTCGGCCATTCTGAATCGATTGGCGTTCGCAGAACTGGTCTTTCTCTAACCGTTCTCGAGTTGGTCAGCTCTGAATCAGTTTCGAATGGTTTTTTTGGCGCCAAAAATATTTCCGAAAAGTTTTCGACATTTTCCTTCAAAGATTCGGAATCAGCACGTCAAAATTCGTTGGAGGACCAGAATTTGAAATTCGAAAAATGAAAAATAAAAAATCTCATAAAATTGGATCTTCTACCTTAAACACTCTTTTCGGCTAAATCTTATATCTGACTTATCTGAGCTTATAGAAATCATACATTTTCGGAATGAGCAAGAAATTTCACCTATATAGTGCAAATTCGAAATCGATGTGACGACTTAGTATTTTTCATGATTTTTAGGGGTAACCCCCTTTCAACTTTTTTCGAGTAATTTTTCATTTTTCCAATGACTCGAAAATCACAGTATATACTGATTCGGTCATTCTGAATCGATTGGCGTTCGCAGAATTGGTCTATCTCTAACCGTTCTCGAGTTGGTCAGCTCTGAATCAGTTTTCAAATGGTTTTTTTGGCGCCAAAAATATTTCTGATGAGTTTTCGACTTTTTTTGGTTCAAAGATTCGGAATCAGCACGTCAAAATTCGTTGGAGGACAAGAATTTGAAATTCGAAAAATGAAAAATCAAAAAACTCATAAAATTGGATCTTCTACTTTAAACACTATTTTCCGGCTAAATCTTATATCTGACTTATCTGAGCTTATAGAAATCATACATTTTCGGAATGAGCATGAAATTTCACGTATATAGTGCAAATTCCAAATCGATATGACGACTTGGTATTTTTCATGATTTTTAGGGGTAACCAACCCCCTTTCAACTTTTTTCGAGTAATTTTTTATTTTTCCATTGACTCGAAATCCACAATATATACTGATTCGGACATTCTGAATCGATTGGCGTTCGCAGAATTGGTCTATATCTAACCGTTCTCGAGTTGGTCAGCTCTGAATCAGTTTTCGAATGGTTTTTTTGGCGCCAAAAATATTTCTGAGAAGTTTTCGACATTTTCGTTCAAAGATTCAGAATCAGCACGTCAAAATACGTAGGAGGACAAATATTTGAAATTAAAAAAATGAAAGATAAAAAAGTGCAAAAAATTATGTATGGTAGATAAATAAGGAAATAAATGAAATACTCGACTTTTATGTCCATCGATTTTTTCCGTTCAGATTCTCAGTACATACTAATTCGGCCATTCTGAATCGATTGGCGTTCGCAGAATTGGTCTATCTCTAACCGTTCTCGAGTTGGTCAGCTCTGAATCAGTTTTCGAATGGTAATTTTTGGCGGCAAAAATATTTCTGAGAAGTTTTCGACATTTTCGTTCAAAGATTCAGAATCAGCACGTCAAAATACGTTGGAGGACAAATATTTGAAATTAAAAAAATGAAAGACAAAAAAGTGCAAAAAATTATGTATGGAAGATAAATAAGGAGATAAATGATATACTCGACTTTTATGTCCGTCGATTTTTTCCGTTCAAATTCTCAGTATATACTAATTCGGCCATCCTGAATCGATTGGCGTTCGCAGAATTGGTCTATTTCTAACCGTTTTCGAGTTGGTCAGCTCTGAATCAGTTTTCGAATGGTTTTTTTGGCGCCAAAAATATTTCCGAAAAGTTTTCGACATTTTCCGTCAAAGATTCGGAATCAGCACGTCAAAATTCGTTGGAGGACAAGAATTTGAAATTCGAAAAATGAAAAATAAAAAATCTCATAAAATTGGATCTTCTACCTCAAACACTCTTTTCGGCTAAATCTTATATCTGACTTATCTGAGCTTATAGAAATCATACATTTTCGGAATGAGCATGAAATTTCACCTATATAGTGCAAATTCGAAATCGATGTGACGACTTAGTATTTTTCATGATTTTTAGGGGTAACCCCCTTTAAACTTTTTTCGAGTAATTTTTCATTTTTCCAATGACTCGAAAATCACAGTATATACTGATTCGGTCATTCTGAATCGATTGGCGTTCGCAGAATTGGTCTATCTCTAACCGTTCTCGAGTTGGTCAGCTCTGAATCAGTTTTCAAATGGTTTTTTTGGCGCCAAAAATATTTCTGATGAGTTTTCGACTTTTTTTGGTTCAAAGATTCGGAATCAGCACGTCAAAATTCGTTGGAGGACAAGAATTTGAAATTCGAAAAATGAAAAATCAAAAAACTCATAAAATTGGATCTTCTACTTTAAACACTATTTTCCGGCTAAATCTTATATCTGACTTATCTGAGCTTATAGAAATCATACATTTTCGGAATGAGCATGAAATTTCACGTATATAGTGCTTATTCCAAATCGATGTGACGACTTGGTATTTTTCATGATTTTTAGGGGTAACCCCTTTCAACTTTTTTCGAGTAATTTTTCATTTTTCCAATGACTCGCAAATCACAGTATATACTGAATCGGTCATTCTGAATCGATTGGCGTTCGCAGAATTGGTCTATCTCTAACCGTTCTCGAGTTGGTCAGCTCTTAATCAGTTTTCGAATGGTTTTTTAGGCGCCAAAAATATTTCTGAAAAGTTTTCGACATTTTCGTTCAAAGATTCGGAATCAGCACGTCAAAATACACTGGAGGACAAATATTTGAAATAAAAAAAATGAAAAATAAAAAAGTGCAAAAAATTATGTATGGTAGATAAATAAGGAAATAAATGATATACTCGACTTTTATGTCCGTCGATTTTTTCCGTTCAAATTCGCAGTATATACTAATTCGACCATTCTGAATCGATTTGCGTTCGTAAAATTGATCTATTTCTAACCGTTCCCGAGTTGGTCAGCTCTGAATCAATTTTCAAATGGTTTTTTTGGCGCCAAAAATATTTCTGATGAGTTTTCGACATTTTTGTTCAAAGATTCGGAATCAGCACGTCAAAATACGTTGGAGGACACATATTTGAAATTGAAAAAATGAAAAATAAAAAAGTGTAAAAAATTATGTATGGTAAATAAATAATATACTCGTCTTTTATGTCCGTCGATTTTTTCCGTTCAAATTCTCAGTATATACTAAATCGGCCATTTTGAATCGATTGACGTTCGCAGAATTGGTCTATCTCTAACCGTTCTCGAGTTGGTCAGCTCTGAATCAGTTTTCAAATGGTTTTTTTGGCGCCAAAAATATTTCTGATGAGTTTTCGACTTTTTTTGGTTCAAAGATTCGGAATCAGCACGTCAAAATTCGTTGGAGGACAAGAATTTGAAATTCGAAAAATGAAAAATAAAAAATCTCATAAAATTGGATCTTCTACTTTAAACACTCTTTTCCGTCTAAATCTTATATCTGACATATCTGAGCTTATAGAAATCATACATTTTCGGAATGAGCATGAAATTTCACGTATATGGTGCAAATTCCAAATCGATGTGACGACTTGGTATTTTTCATGATTTTTAGGGGTAACCCCCTTTCAACTTTTTTCGAGTAATTTTTCATTTTTCCAATGACTCGAAAATCACAGTATATAATGATTCGGTCATTCTGAATCGATTGGCGTTCGCAGAATTGGTCTATCTCTAACCGTTCTCGAGTTGGTCAGCTCTGAATCAGTTTTCAAATGGTTTTTTTGGCGCCAAAAATATTTCTGATGAGTTTTCGACTTTTTTTGGTTCAAAGATTCGGAATCAGCACGTCAAAATTCGTTGGAGGACAAGAATTTGAAATTCGAAAAATGAAAAATCAAAAAACTCATAAAATTGGATCTTCTACTTTAAACACTATTTTCCGGCTAAATCTTATATCTGACTTATCTGAGCTTATAGAAATCATACATTTTCGGAATGAGCATGAAATTTCACGTATATAGTGCAAATTCCAAATCGATATGACGACTTGGTATTTTTCATGATGTTTAGGGGTAACCAACCCCCTTTCAACTTTTTTCGAGTAATTTTTTATTTTTCCATTGACTCGAAATCCACAATATATACTGATTCGGCCATTCTGAATCGATTGGCGTTCGCAGAATTGGTCTATATCTAACCGTTCTCGAGTTGGTCAGCTCTGAATCAGTTTTCGAATGGTTTTTTTGGCGCCAAAAATATTTCTGAGAAGTTTTCGACATTTTCGTTCAAAGATTCAGAATCAGCACGTCAAAATACGTAGGAGGACAAATATTTGAAATTAAAAAAATGAAAGATAAAAAAGTGCAAAAAATTATGTATGGTAGAAAAATAAGGAAATAAATGATATACTCGACTTTTATGTCCGTCGATTTTTTCCGTTCAAATTCTCAGTATATACTAATTCGGCCATTCTGAATCGATTGGCGTTCGCAGAATTGGTCTATCTCTAACCGTTCTCGAGTTGGTCAGCTCTGAATCAGTTTTCGAATAGTTTTTTTGGCGCCAAAAATATTTCCGAAAAGTTTTCAACATTTTCGTTCAAAGATTCGGAATCAGCACGTCAAAATTCGTTGGAGGACAAGAATTTGAAATTCGAAAAATGAAAAATAAAAAATCTCATAAAATTGGATCTTCTACTTTAAACACTCTTTTCCGTCTAAATCTTATATCTGACATATCTGAGCTTATAGAAATCATACATTTTCGGAATGAGCATGAAATTTCACGTATATGGTGCAAATTCCAAATCGATGTGACGACTTGGTATTTTTCATGATTTTTAGGGGTAACCCCCTTTCAACTTTTTTCGAGTAATTTTTCATTTTTCCAATGACTCGAAAATCACAGTATATACTGATTCGGTCATTCTGAATCGATTGGCGTTCGCAGAATTGGTCTATCTCTAACCGTTCTCGAGTTGGTCAGCTCTGAATCAGTTTCGAATGGTTTTTTTGGCGCCAAAAATATTTCCGAAAAGTTTTCGACATTTTCCTTCAAAGATTCGGAATCAGCACGTCAAAATTCGTTGGAGGACAAGAATTTGAAATTCGAAAAATGAAAAATAAAAAATCTCATAAAATTGGATCTTCTACTTTAAACACTATTTTCCGGCTAAATCTTATATCTGACTTATCTGAGCTTATAGAAATCATACATTTTCGGAATGAGCATGAAATTTCACGTATATAGTGCTTATTCCAAATCGATGTGACGACTTGGTATTTTTCATGATTTTTAGGGGTAACCCCTTTCAACTTTTTTCGAGTAATTTTTCATTTTTCCAATGACTCGCAAATCACAGTATATACTGAATCGGTCATTCTGAATCGATTGGCGTTCGCAGAATTGGTCTATCTCTAACCGTTCTCGAGTTGGTCAGCTCTTAATCAGTTTTCGAATGGTTTTTTAGGCGCCAAAAATATTTCTGAAAAGTTTTCGACATTTTCGTTCAAAGATTCGGAATCAGCACGTCAAAATACACTGGAGGACAAATATTTGAAATAAAAAAAATGAAAAATAAAAAAGTGCAAAAAATTATGTATGGTAGATAAATAAGGAAATAAATGATATACTCGACTTTTATGTCCGTCGATTTTTTCCGTTCAAATTCGCAGTATATACTAATTCGACCATTCTGAATCGATTTGCGTTCGTAAAATTGATCTATTTCTAACCGTTCCCGAGTTGGTCAGCTCTGAATCAATTTTCAAATGGTTTTTTTGGCGCCAAAAATATTTCTGATGAGTTTTCGACATTTTTGTTCTAAGATTCGGATTCAGCACGTCAAAATACGTTGGAGGACAAATATTTGAAATTGAAAAAATGAAAAATAAAAAAGTGCAAAAAATTATGTATGGTATATAAATAATATACTCGACTTTTATGTCCGTCGATTTTTTCTGTTCAAATTCTCAGTATATACTAATTCGGCCATTCTGAATCGATTGGCGTTCGCAGAATTGGTCTATCTCTAACCGTTCTCGAGTTGGTCAGCTCTGAATCAGTTTTCGAATCGTTTTTTAGGCGCCAAAAATATTTCTGAAAAGTTTTCGACATTTTCGTTCAAAGATTCGGAATCAGCACGTCAAAATACGTTGGAGGACAAATATTTGAAATAAAAAAAATGAAAAATAAAAAAGTGCAAAAAATTATGTATGGTAGATAAATAAGGAAATAAATGATATACTCGACTTTTATGTCCGTTGATTTTTTCCGTTCAAATTCGCAGTATATACTAATTCGGCCATTCTGAATCGATTGGCGTTCGCAGAATTGGTCTATCTCTGACCGTTCTCGAGTTGGTCAGCTCTGAATCAGTTTTCGAATGGTTTATTTGGCGCCAAAAATATTTCTGATGAGTATTCGACATTTTCGTTCAAAGATTCGGAATCAGCACGTCAAAATTCGTTGGAGGACAAGAATTTGAAATTCGAAAAATGAAAAATAAAAAATCTCATAAAATTGGATCTTCTACTTTAAACACTCTTTTCAGGCTAAATCTTATATCTGACTTATCTGAGCTTATAGAAATCATATATTTTGGGAATGAGCATGAAATTTCACGTATATAGTGCAAATTCCAAATCGATGTGACGACTTGGTATTTTTCATGATTTTTAGGGGTAACCTAACCCCCTTTCAACTTTTTTCGAGTAATTTTTTATTTTTCCATTGACTCGAAGTTCACAATATATACTGATTCGGCCATTCTGAATCGATTGGCGTTCGCAGAATTGGTTTATCTCTAACGGTTCTCGAGTTGGTCAGCTCTGAATCAGTTTTGGAATGGTTTTTTTGGCGCCAAAAATATTTATGAGAAGTTTTCGACATTTTCGTTCAAAGATTCAGAATCAGCACGTCAAAATACGTTTGAGGACACATATTTGAAATTAAAAAAATGAAAAATAAAAAAGTGCAAAAAATTATGTATGGTAAATAAATAATATACTCGACTCTTATGTCCGTCTATTTTTTCCGTTCAAATTCTCAGTATATAATAATTCGGCCATTTTAAATCGATTGGCATTCGCAGAATTGGTCTATCTCTAACCGTTCTCGAGTTGGTCAGCTCTGAATCAGTTTTCGAATAGTTTTTTTGGCGCCAAAAATATTTCTGATGAGTTTTCGACATTTTCGTTCAAATATTCGGAATCAGCACGTCAAAATACGTTGGAGGACAAATATTTGAAATTGAAAAAATGAAAAATAAAAAAGTGCAAAAAATTATGAATGGTCAATAAATAATATACTCGACTTTTATGTCCGTCGATTTTTTCCGTTCAAATTCTCAGTATATACTAAATCGGCCATTCTGAATCGATTGACGTTCGCAGAATTGGTCTATCTCTAACCGTTTTCGAGTTGGTCAGCTCTGAATCAGTTTTCGAATGGTTTTTTTGGCGCCAAAAATATTTCCGAAAAGTTTTCGACATTTTCGTTTAAAGATTCGGAATCAGCACGTCAAAATTCGTTGGAGGACAAGAATTTGAAATTCGAAAAATGAAAAATAAAAAATCTCATAAAATTGGATCTTCTACCTTAAACACTCTTTTCGGCTAAATCTTATATCTGACTTATCTGAGCTTATAGAAATCATACATTTTCGGAATGAGCATGAAATTTCACGTATATAGTGCTTATTCCAAATCGATGTGACGACTTGGTATTTTTCATGATTTTTAGGGGTAACCCCCTTTCAACTTTTTTCGAGTAATTTTTTATTTTTCCAATGACTCGAAAATCGCAGTATATACTGATTCGGTCATTCTGAATCGATTGGCGTTCGCAGAATTGGTCTATCTCTAACCTTTCTCGAGTTGGTCAGCTCTGAATCAGTTTTCGAATGTTTTTTTAGGCGCCAAAAATATTTCTGAAAAGTTTTCGACATTTTCGTTCAAAGATTCGGAATCAGCACGTCAAAATACGTTGGAGAACAAATATTTGAAATTAAAAAAATGAAAAATAAAAAAGTGCAAAAAATTATGTATGGTAGATAAATAAGGAAATAAATGAAATACTCGACTTTTATGTCCGTCGATTTTTTCCGTTCAAATTCTCAGTACATACTAATTCGGCCATTCTGAATCGATTGGCGTTCGCAGAATTGGTCTATCTCTAACCGTTCTCGAGTTGGTCAGCTCTGAATCAGTTTTCGAATGGTAATTTTTGGCGCCAAAAATATTTCTGATGAGTTTTCGACATTTTCGTTCAAAGATTCGGAATCAGCACGTCAAAATTCGTTGGAGGACAAGAATTTGAAATTCAAAAAATGAAAAATAAAAAATCTCATAAAATGGGATCTTCTACCTTAAACACTCTTTTCCGGCTAAATCTTATACCTGACTTATCTGAGCTTATAGAAATCATACATTTTCGGAATGAGCATGAAATTTCACGTATATAGTGCAAATTCCAAATCGATGCGACGACTTGGTATTTTTCATGATTTTTAGGGGTAACCCCTTTCAACTTTTTTCGAGTAATTTTTTATTTTTCCAATGACTCGAAAATCACAGTATATACTGATTCGGTCATTCTGAATCGATTGGCGTTCGCAGAATTGGTCTATCTCTAACCTTTCTCGAGTTGGTCAGCTCTGAATCAGTTTTCGAATGGTTTTTTAGGCGCCAAAAATATTTCTGAAAAGTTTTCGAAATTTTCGTTCAAAGATTCGGAATCAGCACGTCAAAATACGTTGGAGGACAAATATTTGAAATTAAAAAAATGAAAAATAAAAAAGTGCAAAAAATTATGTATGGTAGATAAATAAGGAAATAAATGAAATACTCGACTTTTATGTCCATCGATTTTTTCCGTTCAGATTCTCAGTACATACTAATTCGGCCATTCTGAATCGATTGGCGTTCGCAGAATTGGTCTATCTCTAACCGTTCTCGAGTTGGTCAGCTCTGAATCAGTTTTCGAATGGTAATTTTTGGCGGCAAAAATATTTCTGAGAAGTTTTCGACATTTTCGTTCAAAGATTCAGAATCAGCACGTCAAAATACGTTGGAGGACAAATATTTGAAATTAAAAAAATGAAAGACAAAAAAGTGCAAAAAATTATGTATGGAAGATAAATAAGGAGATAAATGATATACTCGACTTTTATGTCCGTCGATTTTTTCCGTTCAAATTCTCAGTATATACTAATTCGGCCATCCTGAATCGATTGGCGTTCGCAGAATTGGTCTATTTCTAACCGTTTTCGAGTTGGTCAGCTCTGAATCAGTTTTCGAATGGTTTTTTTGGCGCCAAAAATATTTCCGAAAAGTTTTCGACATTTTCCTTCAAAGATTCGGAATCAGCACGTCAAAATTCGTTGGAGGACAAGAATTTGAAATTCGAAAAATGAAAAATAAAAAATCTCATAAAATTGGATCTTCTACCTCAAACACTCTTTTCGGCTAAATCTTATATCTGACTTATCTGAGCTTATAGAAATCATACATTTTCGGAATGAGCATGAAATTTCACGTATATAGTGCTTATTCCAAATCGATGTGACGACTTGGTATTTTTCATGATTTTTAGGGGTAACCCCTTTCAACTTTTTTCGAGTAATTTTTCATTTTTCCAATGACTCGCAAATCACAGTATATACTGATTCGGTCATTCTGAATCGATTGGCGTTCGCAGAATTGGTCTATCTCTAACCGTTCTCGAGTTGGTCAGCTCTTAATCAGTTTTCGAATGGTTTTTTAGGCGCCAAAAATATTTCTGAAAAGTTTTCGACATTTTCGTTCGAAGATTCGGAATCAGCACGTCAAAATACACTGGAGGACAAATATTTGAAATAAAAAAAATGAAAAATAAAAAAGTGCAAAAAATTATGTATGGTAGATAAATAAGGAAATAAATGATATACTCGACTTTTACGTCCGTCGATTTTTTCCGTTCAAATTCTCAGTATATAATAATTCGGCCATTCTGAATCGATTGACGTTCGCAGAATTGGTATATCTTTAACCGTTTTCGAGTTGGTCAGCTCTGAATCAGTTTTAAAATGGTTTTTTTGGCGCCAAAAATATTTCTGAGAAGTTTTCGACATTTTCGTTCAAAGTCAGAATCCGCACGTCAAAATACGTTGGAGGACAAATATTTGAAATTAAAAAATGAAAAATAAAAAAGTGCAAAAAATTATGTATGGTAAATAAATAATATACTCGACTTTTATGTCCGTCGATTTTTTCCGTTCAAATTCTCAGTATATACTAATTCGGCCATTCTGAATCGATTGGCGTTCGCAGAATTGGTCTATTTCTAACCGTTCTCGAGTTGGTCAGCTCTGAATCAATTTTCAAATGGTTTTTTTGGCGCCAAAAATATTTCTGAGAAGTTTTCGACATTTTCGTTCAAAGATTCGGAATCAGCACATCAAAATACGTTGGAGGACAAATATTTGAAATTAAAAAAATGAAAGATAAAAAAGTGCAAAAAATTATGTATGTTAGGTAAATAAAGAATTAAATGATATACTCGACTTTTATGTCCGTCGATTTTTTCCGTTCAAATTCTCAGTATATAATAATTCGGCCATTCTGAATCGATTGACGTTCGCAGAATTGGTCTATCTTTAACCGTTTTCGAGTTGGTCAGCTCTGAATCAGTTTTCGAATGGTTTTTTTGGCGCCAAAAATATTTTCGAAAAGTTTTCGACATTTTCGTTCAAAGATTCGGAATCAGCATGTCAAAATACGTTAGAGGACAAATATTTGAAATAAAAAAATGAAAAATAAAAAAGTGCAAAAAATTATGTATGGTAAATAAATAATATACTCGACTTTTATGTCCGTCGATTTTTTCCGTTCAAATTCTCAGTATATACTAATTCGGCCATTCTGAATCGATTGGCGTTCGCAGAATTGGTCTATTTCTAACCTTTCTCGAGTTGGTCAGCTCTGAATCAATTTTCAAATGGTTTTTTTGGCGCCAAAAATATTTCTGATGAGTTTTCGACATTTTTGTTCAAAGATTCGGAATCAGCACGTCAAAATTCGTTGGAGAACAAGAATCTGAAATTCAAAAGATGAAAAATAAAAAATCTCATAAAATTGGATCTTCTACCTTAAACACTCTTTTCGGCTAAATCTTATATCTGACTTATCTGAGATTATAGAAATCATACATTTTTGGAATGAGCATGAAATTTCACGTATATAGTGCAAATTCCAAATCGATGTGACGACTTGGTATTTTTCATGATTTTTAGGGGTAACCCCCTTTCGACTTTTTTCGAGTAATTTTTTATTTTTCCATTGTCTCGAAATTCACAATATATACTGATACGGCCATTCTGAATCGATTGGCCTTCGCAGAATTGGTCTATCTCTAACCGTTCTCGATTTGGTCAGCTCTGAATCAGTTTTCGAATGTTTTTTTTGGTGCCAAAAATATTTCTGAGAAGTTTTCGACATTTTCGTTCAAAGATTCAGAATCCGCACGTCAAAATACGTTGGAGGACAAATATTTGAAATTAAAGAAATGAAAGATAAAAAAGTGCAAAAAATTATGTATGGTAGATTAATAAGGAAATAAATGATATACTTGACTATTATGTCCGTCGATTTTTTCCGTTCAAATTCTCAGTATATACTAATTTGGCCATTCTGAATCGATTGGCGTTCGCAGAATTGGTCTATTTCTAACCGTTCTCGAGTTGGTCAGCTCTGAATCAATTTTCTAATGGTTTTTTTGGCGCCAAAAATATTTCTGATGAGTTTTCGACATTTTTGTTCAAAGATTCGGAATCAGCACGTCAAAATACGTTGGAGGACACATATTTGAAATTGAAAAAATGAAAAATAAAAAAGTGTAAAAAATTATGTATGGTAAATAAATAATATACTCGTCTTTTATGTCCGTCGATTTTTTCCGTTCAAATTCTCAGTATATACTAAATCGGCCATTTTGAATCGATTGACGTTCGCAGAATTGGTCTATCTTTAACCGTTCTCGAGTTGGTCAGCTCTGAATCAGTTTTCAAATGGTTTTTTTGGCGCCAAAAATATTTCTGATGAGTTTTCGACTTTTTTTGGTTCAAAGATTCGGAATCAGCACGTCAAAATTCGTTGGAGGACAAGAATTTGAAATTCGAAAAATGAAAAATCAAAAAACTCATAAAATTGGATCTTCTACTTTAAACACTATTTTCCGGCTAAATCTTATATCTGACTTATCTGAGCTTATAGAAATCATACATTTTCGGAATGAGCATGAAATTTCACGTATATAGTGCAAATTCCAAATCGATATGACGACTTGGTATTTTTCATGATTTTTAGGGGTAACCAACCCCCTTTCAACTTTTTTCGAGTAATTTTTTATTTTTCCATTGACTCGAAATCCACAATATATACTGATTCGGACATTCTGAATCGATTGGCGTTCGCAGAATTGGTCTATATCTAACCGTTCTCGAGTTGGTCAGCTCTGAATCAGTTTTCGAATGGTTTTTTTGGCGCCAAAAATATTTCTGAGAAGTTTTCGACATTTTCGTTCAAAGATTCAGAATCAGCACGTCAAAATACGTAGGAGGACAAATATTTGAAATTAAAAAAATGAAAGATAAAAAAGTGCAAAAAATTATGTATGGTAGAAAAATAAGGAAATAAATGATATACTCGACTTTTATGTCCGTCGATTTTTTTCCGTTCAAATTCTCAGTATATACTAATTTGGCCATTCTGAATCGATTGGCGTTCGCAGAATTGGTCTATCTCTAACCGTTCTCGAGTTGGTCAGCTCTGAATCAGTTTTCGAATGGTTTTTTTGGCGCCAAAAATATTTCTGAGAAGTTTTCGACATTTTCGTTCAAAGATTCAGAATCAGCACGTCAAAATACGTTGGAGGACAAATATTTGAAATTAAAAAAATGAAAGACAAAAAAGTGCAAAAAATTATGTATGGAAGATAAATAAGGAGATAAATGATATACTCGACTTTTATGTCCGTCGATTTTTTCCGTTCAAATTCTCAGTATATACTAATTCGGCCATCCTGAATCGATTGGCGTTCGCAGAATTGGTCTATTTCTAACCGTTTTCGAGTTGGTCAGCTCTGAATCAGTTTTCGAATGGTTTTTTTGGCGCCAAAAATATTTCCGAAAAGTTTTCGACATTTTCCGTCAAAGATTCGGAATCAGCACGTCAAAATTCGTTGGAGGACAAGAATTTGAAATTCGAAAAATGAAAAATAAAAAATCTCATAAAATTGGATCTTCTACCTCAAACACTCTTTTCGGCTAAATCTTATATCTGACTTATCTGAGCTTATAGAAATCATACATTTTCGGAATGAGCATGAAATTTCACCTATATAGTGCAAATTCGAAATCGATGTGACGACTTAGTATTTTTCATGATTTTTAGGGGTAACCCCCTTTAAACTTTTTTCGAGTAATTTTTCATTTTTCCAATGACTCGAAAATCACAGTATATACTGATTCGGTCATTCTGAATCGATTGGCGTTCGCAGAATTGGTCTATCTCTAACCGTTCTCGAGTTGGTCAGCTCTGAATCAGTTTTCAAATGGTTTTTTTGGCGCCAAAAATATTTCTGATGAGTTTTCGACTTTTTTTGGTTCAAAGATTCGGAATCAGCACGTCAAAATTCGTTGGAGGACAAGAATTTGAAATTCGAAAAATGAAAAATCAAAAAACTCATAAAATTGGATCTTCTACTTTAAACACTATTTTCCGGCTAAATCTTATATCTGACTTATCTGAGCTTATAGAAATCATACATTTTCGGAATGAGCATGAAATTTCACGTATATAGTGCTTATTCCAAATCGATGTGACGACTTGGTATTTTTCATGATTTTTAGGGGTAACCCCTTTCAACTTTTTTCGAGTAATTTTTCATTTTTCCAATGTCTCGCAAATCACAGTATATACTGAATCGGTCATTCTGAATCGATTGGCGTTCGCAGAATTGGTCTATCTCTAACCGTTCTCGAGTTGGTCAGCTCTTAATCAGTTTTCGAATGGTTTTTTAGGCGCCAAAAATATTTCTGAAAAGTTTTCGACATTTTCGTTCAAAGATTCGGAATCAGCACGTCAAAATACACTGGAGGACAAATATTTGAAATAAAAAAAATGAAAAATAAAAAAGTGCAAAAAATTATGTATGGTAGATAAATAAGGAAATAAATGATATACTCGACTTTTATGTCCGTCGATTTTTTCCGTTCAAATTCGCAGTATATACTAATTCGACCATTCTGAATCGATTTGCGTTCGTAAAATTGATCTATTTCTAACCGTTCCCGAGTTGGTCAGCTCTGAATCAATTTTCAAATGGTTTTTTTGGCGCCAAAAATATTTCTGATGAGTTTTCGACATTTTTGTTCAAAGATTCGGAATCAGCACGTCAAAATACGTTGGAGGACACATATTTGAAATTGAAAAAATGAAAAATAAAAAAGTGTAAAAAATTATGTATGGTAAATAAATAATATACTCGTCTTTTATGTCCGTCGATTTTTTCCGTTCAAATTCTCAGTATATACTAAATCGGCCATTTTGAATCGATTGACGTTCGCAGAATTGGTCTATCTCTAACCGTTCTCGAGTTGGTCAGCTCTGAATCAGTTTTCAAATGGTTTTTTTGGCGCCAAAAATATTTCTGATGAGTTTTCGACTTTTTTTGGTTCAAAGATTCGGAATCAGCACGTCAAAATTCGTTGGAGGACAAGAATTTGAAATTCGAAAAATGAAAAATCAAAAAACTCATAAAATTGGATCTTCTACTTTAAACACTATTTTCCGGCTAAATCTTATATCTGACTTATCTGAGCTTATAGAAATCATACATTTTAGGAATGAGCATGAAATTTCACGTATATAGTGCAAATTCCAAATCGATATGACGACTTGGTATTTTTCATGATTTTTAGGGGTAACCAACCCCCTTTCAACTTTTTTCGAGTAATTTTTTATTTTTCCATTGACTCGAAATCCACAATATATACTGATTCGGCCATTCTGAATCGATTGGCGTTCGCAGAATTGGTCTATATCTAACCGTTCTCGAGTTGGTCAGCTCTGAATCAGTTTTCGAATGGTTTTTTTGGCGCCAAAAATATTTCTGAGAAGTTTTCGACATTTTCGTTCAAAGATTCAGAATCAGCACGTCAAAATACGTAGGAGGACAAATATTTGAAATTAAAAAAATGAAAGATAAAAAAGTGCAAAAAATTATGTATGGTAGAAAAATAAGGAAATAAATGATATACTCGACTTTTATGTCCGTCGATTTTTTCCGTTCAAATTCTCAGTATATACTAATTCGGCCATTCTGAATCGATTGGCGTTCGCAGAACTGGTCTTTCTCTAACCGTTCTCGAGTTGGTCTCTTCTGAATCAGTTTTCGAATGGTTTTTTTGGCGCCAAAAATATTTCTGAGAAGTTTTCGACATTTTCGTTCAAAGATTCGGAATCAGCACGTCAAAATTCGTTGGAGGACAAGAATTTGAAATTCGAAAAATGAAAAATAAAAAATCTCATAAAATTGGATCTTCTACTTTAAACACTCTTTTCCGTCTAAATCTTATATCTGACATATCTGAGCTTATAGAAATCATACATTTTCGGAATGAGCATGAAATTTCACGTATATGGTGCAAATTCCAAATCGATGTGACGACTTGGTATTTTTCATGATTTTTAGGGGTAACCCCCTTTCAACTTTTTTCGAGTAATTTTTCATTTTTCCAATGACTCGAAAATCACAGTATATAATGATTCGGTCATTCTGAATCGATTGGCGTTCGCAGAATTGGTCTATCTCTAACCGTTCTCGAGTTGGTCAGCTCTGAATCAGTTTTCAAATGGTTTTTTTGGCGCCAAAAATATTTCTGATGAGTTTTCGACTTTTTTTGGTTCAAAGATTCGGAATCAGCACGTCAAAATTCGTTGGAGGACAAGAATTTGAAATTCGAAAAATGAAAAATCAAAAAACTCATAAAATTGGATCTTCTACTTTAAACACTATTTTCCGGCTAAATCTTATATCTGACTTATCTGAGCTTATAGAAATCATACATTTTCGGAATGAGCATGAAATTTCACGTATATAGTGCAAATTCCAAATCGATATGACGACTTGGTATTTTTCATGATTTTTAGGGGTAACCAACCCCCTTTCAACTTTTTTCGAGTAATTTTTTATTTTTCCATTGACTCGAAATCCACAATATATACTGATTCGGCCATTCTGAATCGATTGGCGTTCGCAGAATTGGTCTATATCTAACCGTTCTCGAGTTGGTCAGCTCTGAATCAGTTTTCGAATGGTTTTTTTGGCGCCAAAAATATTTCTGAGAAGTTTTCGACATTTTCGTTCAAAGATTCAGAATCAGCACGTCAAAATACGTAGGAGGACAAATATTTGAAATTAAAAAAATGAAAGATAAAAAAGTGCAAAAAATTATGTATGGTAGAAAAATAAGGAAATAAATGATATACTCGACTTTTATGTCCGTCGATTTTTTCCGTTCAAATTCTCAGTATATACTAATTCGGCCATTCTGAATCGATTGGCGTTCGCAGAATTGGTCTATCTCTAACCGTTCTCGAGTTGGTCAGCTCTGAATCAGTTTTCGAATAGTTTTTTTGGCGCCAAAAATATTTCCGAAAAGTTTTCAACATTTTCGTTCAAAGATTCGGAATCAGCACGTCAAAATTCGTTGGAGGACAAGAATTTGAAATTCGAAAAATGAAAAATAAAAAATCTCATAAAATTGGATCTTCTACTTTAAACACTCTTTTCCGTCTAAATCTTATATCTGACATATCTGAGCTTATAGAAATCATACATTTTCGGAATGAGCATGAAATTTCACGTATATGGTGCAAATTCCAAATCGATGTGACGACTTGGTATTTTTCATGATTTTTAGGGGTAACCCCCTTTCAACTTTTTTCGAGTAATTTTTCATTTTTCCAATGACTCGAAAATCACAGTATATACTGATTCGGTCATTCTGAATCGATTGGCGTTCGCAGAATTGGTCTATCTCTAACCGTTCTCGAGTTGGTCAGCTCTGAATCAGTTTCGAATGGTTTTTTTGGCGCCAAAAATATTTCCGAAAAGTTTTCGACATTTTCCTTCAAAGATTCGGAATCAGCACGTCAAAATTCGTTGGAGGACAAGAATTTGAAATTCGAAAAATGAAAAATAAAAAATCTCATAAAATTGGATCTTCTACCTTAAACACTCTTTTCGGCTAAATCTTATATCTGACTTATCTGAGCTTATAGAAATCATACATTTTCGGAATGAGCATGAAATTTCACCTATATAGTGCAAATTCGAAATCGATGTGACGACTTAGTATTTTTCATGATTTTTAGGGGTAACCCCCTTTCAACTTTTTTCGAGTAATTTTTCATTTTTCCAATGACTCGAAAATCACAGTATATACTGATTCGGTCATTCTGAATCGATTGGCGTTCGCAGAATTGGTCTATCTCTAACCGTTCTCGAGTTGGTCAGCTCTTAATCAGTTTTCGAATGGTTTTTTAGGCGCCAAAAATATTTCTGAAAAGTTTTCGACATTTTCGTTCAAAGATTCGGAATCAGCACGTCAAAATACACTGGAGGACAAATATTTGAAATAAAAAAAATGAAAAATAATAAAGTGCAAAAAATTATGTATGGTAGATAAATAAGGAAATAAATGATATACTCGACTTTTATGTCCGTCGATTTTTTCCGTTCAAATTCGCAGTATATACTAATTCGACCATTCTGAATCGATTTGCGTTCGTAAAATTGATCTATTTCTAACCGTTCCCGAGTTGGTCAGCTCTGAATCAATTTTCAAATGGTTTTTTTGGCGCCAAAAATATTTCTGATGAGTTTTCGACATTTTTGTTCTAAGATTCGGATTCAGCACGTCAAAATACGTTGGAGGACAAATATTTGAAATTGAAAAAATGAAAAATAAAAAAGTGCAAAAAATTATGTATGGTATATAAATAATATACTCGACTTTTATGTCCGTCGATTTTTTCTGTTCAAATTCTCAGTATATACTAATTCGGCCATTCTGAATCGATTGGCGTTCGCAGAATTGGTCTATCTCTAACCGTTCTCGAGTTGGTCAGCTCTGAATCAGTTTTCGAATCGTTTTTTAGGCGCCAAAAATATTTCTGAAAAGTTTTCGACATTTTCGTTCAAAGATTCGGAATCAGCACGTCAAAATACGTTGGAGGACAAATATTTGAAATAAAAAAAATGAAAAATAAAAAAGTGCAAAAAATTATGTATGGTAGATAAATAAGGAAATAAATGATATACTCGACTTTTATGTCCGTTGATTTTTTCCGTTCAAATTCGCAGTATATACTAATTCGGCCATTCTGAATCGATTGCAGTATATACTAATTCGGCCATTCTGAATCGATTGGCGTTCGCAGAATTGGTCTATCTCTGACCGTTCTCGAGTTGGTCAGCTCTGAATCAGTTTTCGAATGGTTTATTTGGCGCCAAAAATATTTCTGATGAGTATTCGACATTTTCGTTCAAATATTCGGAATCAGCACGTCAAAATACGTTGGAGGACAAATATTTGAAATTGAAAAAATGAAAAATAAAAAAGTGCAAAAAATTATGAATGGTCAATAAATAATATACTCGACTTTTATGTCCGTCGATTTTTTCCGTTCAAATTCTCAGTATATACTAAATCGGCCATTCTGAATCGATTGACGTTCGCAGAATTGGTCTATCTCTAACCGTTTTCGAGTTGGTCAGCTCTGAATCAGTTTTGGAATGGTTTTTTTGGCGCCAAAAATATTTATGAGAAGTTTTCGACATTTTCGTTCAAAGATTCAGAATCAGCACGTCAAAATACGTTTGAGGACACATATTTGAAATTAAAAAAATGAAAAATAAAAAAGTGCAAAAAATTATGTATGGTAAATAAATAATATACTCGACTCTTATGTCCGTCTATTTTTTCCGTTCAAATTCTCAGTATATAATAATTCGGCCATTTTAAATCGATTGGCATTCGCAGAATTGGTCTATCTCTAACCGTTCTCGAGTTGGTCAGCTCTGAATCAGTTTTCGAATAGTTTTTTTGGCGCCAAAAATATTTCTGATGAGTTTTCGACATTTTCGTTCAAATATTCGGAATCAGCACGTCAAAATACGTTGGAGGACAAATATTTGAAATTGAAAAAATGAAAAATAAAAAAGTGCAAAAAATTATGAATGGTCAATAAATAATATACTCGACTTTTATGTCCGTCGATTTTTTCCGTTCAAATTCTCAGTATATACTAAATCGGCCATTCTGAATCGATTGACGTTCGCAGAATTGGTCTATCTCTAACCGTTTTCGAGTTGGTCAGCTCTGAATCAGTTTTCGAATGGTTTTTTTGGCGCCAAAAATATTTCCGAAAAGTTTTCGACATTTTCGTTTAAAGATTCGGAATCAGCACGTCAAAATTCGTTGGAGGACAAGAATTTGAAATTCGAAAAATGAAAAATAAAAAATCTCATAAAATTGGATCTTCTACCTTAAACACTCTTTTCGGCTAAATCTTATATCTGACTTATCTGAGCTTATAGAAATCATACATTTTCGGAATGAGCATGAAATTTCACGTATATAGTGCTTATTCCAAATCGATGTGACGACTTGGTATTTTTCATGATTTTTAGGGGTAACCCCCTTTCAACTTTTTTCGAGTAATTTTTTATTTTTCCAATGACTCGAAAATCACAGTATATACTGATTCGGTCATTCTGAATCGATTGGCGTTCGCAGAATTGGTCTATCTCTAACCTTTCTCGAGTTGGTCAGCTCTGAATCAGTTTTCGAATGTTTTTTTAGGCGCCAAAAATATTTCTGAAAAGTTTTCGACATTTTCGTTCAAAGATTCGGAATCAGCACGTCAAAATACGTTGGAGAACAAATATTTGAAATTAAAAAAATGAAAAATAAAAAAGTGCAAAAAATTATGTATGGTAGATAAATAAGGAAATAAATGAAATACTCGACTTTTATGTCCGTCGATTTTTTCCGTTCAAATTCTCAGTACATACTAATTCGGCCATTCTGAATCGATTGGCGTTCGCAGAATTGGTCTATCTCTAACCGTTCTCGAGTTGGTCAGCTCTGAATCAGTTTTCGAATGGTAATTTTTGGCGCCAAAAATATTTCTGATGAGTTTTCGACATTTTCGTTCAAAGATTCGGAATCAGCACGTCAAAATTCGTTGGAGGACAAGAATTTGAAATTCAAAAAATGAAAAATAAAAAATCTCATAAAATGGGATCTTCTACCTTAAACACTCTTTTCCGGCTAAATCTTATACCTGACTTATCTGAGCTTATAGAAATCATACATTTTCGGAATGAGCATGAAATTTCACGTATATAGTGCAAATTCCAAATCGATGCGACGACTTGGTATTTTTCATGATTTTTAGGGGTAACCCCTTTCAACTTTTTTCGAGTAATTTTTTATTTTTCCAATGACTCGAAAATCACAGTATATACTGATTCGGTCATTCTGAATCGATTGGCGTTCGCAGAATTGGTCTATCTCTAACCTTTCTCGAGTTGGTCAGCTCTGAATCAGTTTTCGAATGGTTTTTTAGGCGCCAAAAATATTTCTGAAAAGTTTTCGACATTTTCGTTCAAAGATTCGGAATCAGCACGTCAAAATACGTTGGAGGACAAATATTTGAAATTAAAAAAATGAAAAATAAAAAAGTGCAAAAAATTATGTATGGTAGATAAATAAGGAAATAAATGAAATACTCGACTTTTATGTCCATCGATTTTTTCCGTTCAGATTCTCAGTACATACTAATTCGGCCATTCTGAATCGATTGGCGTTCGCAGAATTGGTCTATCTCTAACCGTTCTCGAGTTGGTCAGCTCTGAATCAGTTTTCGAATGGTAATTTTTGGCGGCAAAAATATTTCTGAGAAGTTTTCGACATTTTCGTTCAAAGATTCAGAATCAGCACGTCAAAATACGTTGGAGGACAAATATTTGAAATTAAAAAAATGAAAGACAAAAAAGTGCAAAAAATTATGTATGGAAGATAAATAAGGAGATAAATGATATACTCGACTTTTATGTCCGTCGATTTTTTCCGTTCAAATTCTCAGTATATACTAATTCGGCCATCCTGAATCGATTGGCGTTCGCAGAATTGGTCTATTTCTAACCGTTTTCGAGTTGGTCAGCTCTGAATCAGTTTTCGAATGGTTTTTTTGGCGCCAAAAATATTTCCGAAAAGTTTTCGACATTTTCCTTCAAAGATTCGGAATCAGCACGTCAAAATTCGTTGGAGGACAAGAATTTGAAATTCGAAAAATGAAAAATAAAAAATCTCATAAAATTGGATCTTCTACCTCAAACACTCTTTTCGGCTAAATCTTATATCTGACTTATCTGAGCTTATAGAAATCATACATTTTCGGAATGAGCATGAAATTTCACGTATATAGTGCTTATTCCAAATCGATGTGACGACTTGGTATTTTTCATGATTTTTAGGGGTAACCCCTTTCAACTTTTTTCGAGTAATTTTTCATTTTTCCAATGACTCGCAAATCACAGTATATACTGAATCGGTCATTCTGAATCGATTGGCGTTCGCAGAATTGGTCTATCTCTAACCGTTCTCGAGTTGGTCAGCTCTCAATCAGTTTTCGAATGGTTTTTTAGGCGCCAAAAATATTTCTGAAAAGTTTTCGACATTTTCGTTCAAAGATTCGGAATCAGCACGTCAAAATACACTGGAGGACAAATATTTGAAATAAAAAAAATGAAAAATAATAAAGTGCAAAAAATTATGTATGGTAGATAAATAAGGAAATAAATGATATACTCGACTTTTATGTCCGTCGATTTTTTCCGTTCAAATTCGCAGTATATACTAATTCGACCATTCTGAATCGATTTGCGTTCGTAAAATTGATCTATTTCTAACCGTTCCCGAGTTGGTCAGCTCTGAATCAATTTTCAAATGGTTTTTTTGGCGCCAAAAATATTTCTGATGAGTTTTCGACATTTTTGTTCAAAGATTCGGAATCAGCACGTCAAAAAACGTTGGAGGACAAATATTTGAAATTGAAAAAATGAAAAATAAAAAAGTGCAAAAAATTATGTATGGTATATAAATAATATACTCGACTTTTATGTCCGTCGATTTTTTCTGTTCAAATTCTCAGTATATACTAATTCGGCCATTCTGAATCGATTGGCGTTCGCAGAATTGGTCTATCTCTGACCGTTCTCGAGTTCGTCAGCTCTGAATCAGTTTTCGAATGGTTGTTTTGGCGCCAAAAATATTTCTGAGATGTTTTCGACATTTTCGTTCAAAGATTCAGAATCAGCACGTCAAAATACGTCAGAGGACACATATTTGGAATTAAAAAAACGAAAAATAAAAAACTGCAAAAAATTATGTATGGTAAATAAATAATATACTCGACTTTTATGTCCGTCAATTTTTTCCATTCAAATTCTCAGTATATACTAATTCGGCCATTCTGAATCGACTGACGTTCGCAGAATTGGTCTATCTCTAACCGTTCTCGAGTTGGTCAGCTCTGAATCAGTTTTCGAATGGTTTATTTGGCGCCAAAAATATTTCTGATGAGTATTCGACATTTTCGTTCAAAGATTCGGAATCAGCACGTCAAAATTCGTTGGAGGACAAGAATTTGAAATTCGAAAAATGAAAAATAAAAAATCTCATAAAATTGGATCTTCTACTTTAAACACTCTTTTCCGGCTAAATCTTATACCTGACTTATCTGAGCTTATAGAAATCATACATTTTCGGAATGAGCATGAAATTTCACGTATATAGTGCAAATTCCAAATCGATGCGACGACTTGGTATTTTTCATGATTTTTAGGGGTAACCCCTTTCAACTTTTTTCGAGTAATTTTTTATTTTTCCAATGACTCGAAAATCACAGTATATACTGATTCGGTCATTCTGAATCGATTGGCGTTCGCAGAATTGGTCTATCTCTAACCTTTCTCGAGTTGGTCAGCTCTGAATCAGTTTTCGAATGGTTTTTTAGGCGCCAAAAATATTTCTGAAAAGTTTTCGACATTTTCGTTCAGAGATTCGGAATCAGCACGTCAAAATACGTTGGAGGACAAATATTTGAAATTAAAAAAATGAAAAATAAAAAAGTGCAAAAAATTATGTATGGTAGATAAATAAGGAAATAAATGAAATACTCGACTTTTATGTCCATCGATTTTTTCCGTTCAGATTCTCAGTACATACTAATTCGGCCATTCTGAATCGATTGGCGTTCGCAGAATTGGTCTATCTCTAACCGTTCTCGAGTTGGTCAGCTCTGAATCAGTTTTCGAATGGTAATTTTTGGCGGCAAAAATATTTCTGAGAAGTTTTCGACATTTTCGTTCAAAGATTCAGAATCAGCACGTCAAAATACGTTGGAGGACAAATATTTGAAATTAAAAAAATGAAAAATAAAAAAGTGCAAAAAATTATGAATGGTCAATAAATAATATACTCGACTTTTATGTCCGTCGATTTTTTCCGTTCAAATTCTCAGTATATACTAAATCGGCCATTCTGAATCGATTGACGTTCGCAGAATTGGTCTATCTCTAACCGTTTTCGAGTTGGTCAGCTCTGAATCAATTTTCGAATGGTTTTTTTGGCGCCAAAAATATTTCCGAAAAGTTTTCGACATTTTCGTTTAAAGATTCGGAATCAGCACGTCAAAATTCGTTGGAGGACAAGAATTTGAAATTCGAAAAATGAAAAATAAAAAATCTCATAAAATTGGATCTTCTACCTTAAACACTCTTTTCGGCTAAATCTTATATCTGACTTATCTGAGCTTATAGAAATCATACATTTTCGGAATGAGCATGAAATTTCACGTATATAGTGCTTATTCCAAATCGATGTGACGACTTGGTATTTTTCATGATTTTTAGGGGTAACCAACCCCCTTTCAACTTTTTTCGAGTAATTTTTTATTTTTCCATTGACTCGAAATCCACAATATATACTGATTCGGCCATTCTGAATCGATTGGCGTTCGCAGAATTGGTCTATATCTAACCGTTCTCGAGTTGGTCAGCTCTGAATCAGTTTTCGAATGGTTTTTTTGGCGCCAAAAATATTTCTGAGAAGTTTTCGACATTTTCGTTCAAAGATTCAGAATCAGCACGTCAAAATACGTAGGAGGACAAATATTTGAAATTAAAAAAATGAAAGATAAAAAAGTGCAAAAAATTATGTATGGTAGAAAAATAAGGAAATAAATGATATACTCGACTTTTATGTCCGTCGATTTTTTCCGTTCAAATTCTCAGTATATACTAATTCGGCCATTCTGAATCGATTGGCGTTCGCAGAATTGGTCTATCTCTAACCGTTCTCGAGTTGGTCAGCTCTGAATCAGTTTTCGAATAGTTTTTTTGGCGCCAAAAATATTTCCGAAAAGTTTTCAACATTTTCGTTCAAAGATTCGGAATCAGCACGTCAAAATTCGTTGGAGGACAAGAATTTGAAATTCGAAAAATGAAAAATAAAAAATCTCATAAAATTGGATCTTCTACTTTAAACACTCTTTTCCGTCTAAATCTTATATCTGACATATCTGAGCTTATAGAAATCATACATTTTCGGAATGAGCATGAAATTTCACGTATATGGTGCAAATTCCAAATCGATGTGACGACTTGGTATTTTTCATGATTTTTAGGGGTAACCCCCTTTCAACTTTTTTCGAGTAATTTTTCATTTTTCCAATGACTCGAAAATCACAGTATATACTGATTCGGTCATTCTGAATCGATTGGCGTTCGCAGAATTGGTCTATCTCTAACCGTTCTCGAGTTGGTCAGCTCTGAATCAGTTTCGAATGGTTTTTTTGGCGCCAAAAATATTTCCGAAAAGTTTTCGACATTTTCCTTCAAAGATTCGGAATCAGCACGTCAAAATTCGTTGGAGGACAAGAATTTGAAATTCGAAAAATGAAAAATAAAAAATCTCATAAAATTGGATCTTCTACCTTAAACACTCTTTTCGGCTAAATCTTATATCTGACTTATCTGAGCTTATAGAAATCATACATTTTCGGAATGAGCATGAAATTTCACCTATATAGTGCAAATTCGAAATCGATGTGACGACTTAGTATTTTTCATGATTTTTAGGGGTAACCCCCTTTCAACTTTTTTCGAGTAATTTTTCATTTTTCCAATGACTCGAAAATCACAGTATATACTGATTCGGTCATTCTGAATCGATTGGCGTTCGCAGAATTGGTCTATCTCTAACCGTTCTCGAGTTGGTCAGCTCTTAATCAGTTTTCGAATGGTTTTTTAGGCGCCAAAAATATTTCTGAAAAGTTTTCGACATTTTCGTTCAAAGATTCGGAATCAGCACGTCAAAATACACTGGAGGACAAATATTTGAAATAAAAAAAATGAAAAATAATAAAGTGCAAAAAATTATGTATGGTAGATAAATAAGGAAATAAATGATATACTCGACTTTTATGTCCGTCGATTTTTTCCGTTCAAATTCGCAGTATATACTAATTCGACCATTCTGAATCGATTTGCGTTCGTAAAATTGATCTATTTCTAACCATTCCCGAGTTGGTCAGCTCTGAATCAATTTTCAAATGGTTTTTTTGGCGCCAAAAATATTTCTGATGAGTTTTCGACATTTTTGTTCTAAGATTCGGATTCAGCACGTCAAAATACGTTGGAGGACAAATATTTGAAATTGAAAAAATGAAAAATAAAAAAGTGCAAAAAATTATGTATGGTATATAAATAATATACTCGACTTTTATGTCCGTCGATTTTTTCTGTTCAAATTCTCAGTATATACTAATTCGGCCATTCTGAATCGATTGGCGTTCGCAGAATTGGTCTATCTCTAACCGTTCTCGAGTTGGTCAGCTCTGAATCAGTTTTCGAATCGTTTTTTAGGCGCCAAAAATATTTCTGAAAAGTTTTCGACATTTTCGTTCAAAGATTCGGAATCAGCACGTCAAAATACGTTGGAGGACAAATATTTGAAATAAAAAAAATGAAAAATAAAAAAGTGCAAAAAATTATGTATGGTAGATAAATAAGGAAATAAATGATATACTCGACTTTTATGTCCGTTGATTTTTTCCGTTCAAATTCGCAGTATATACTAATTCGGCCATTCTGAATCGATTGGCGTTCGCAGAATTGGTCTATCTCTGACCGTTCTCGAGTTGGTCAGCTCTGAATCAGTTTTCGAATGGTTTATTTGGCGCCAAAAATATTTCTGATGAGTATTCGACATTTTCGTTCAAAGATTCGGAATCAGCACGTCAAAATTCGTTGGAGGACAAGAATTTGAAATTCGAAAAATGAAAAATAAAAAATCTCATAAAATTGGATCTTCTACTTTAAACACTCTTTTCAGGCTAAATCTTATATCTGACTTATCTGAGCTTATAGAAATCATATATTTTGGGAATGAGCATGAAATTTCACGTATATAGTGCAAATTCCAAATCGATGTGACGACTTGGTATTTTTCATGATTTTTAGGGGTAACCTAACCCCCTTTCAACTTTTTTCGAGTAATTTTTTATTTTTCCATTGACTCGAAGTTCACAATATATACTGATTCGGCCATTCTGAATCGATTGGCGTTCGCAGAATTGGTTTATCTCTAACGGTTCTCGAGTTGGTCAGCTCTGAATCAGTTTTGGAATGGTTTTTTTGGCGCCAAAAATATTTATGAGAAGTTTTCGACATTTTCGTTCAAAGATTCAGAATCAGCACGTCAAAATACGTTTGAGGACACATATTTGAAATTAAAAAAATGAAAAATAAAAAAGTGCAAAAAATTATGTATGGTAAATAAATAATATACTCGACTCTTATGTCCGTCTATTTTTTCCGTTCAAATTCTCAGTATATAATAATTCGGCCATTTTAAATCGATTGGCATTCGCAGAATTGGTCTATCTCTAACCGTTCTCGAGTTGGTCAGCTCTGAATCAGTTTTCGAATAGTTTTTTTGGCGCCAAAAATATTTCTGATGAGTTTTCGACATTTTCGTTCAAATATTCGGAATCAGCACGTCAAAATACGTTGGAGGACAAATATTTGAAATTGAAAAAATGAAAAATAAAAAAGTGCAAAAAATTATGAATGGTCAATAAATAATATACTCGACTTTTATGTCCGTCGATTTTTTCCGTTCAAATTCTCAGTATATACTAAATCGGCCATTCTGAATCGATTGACGTTCGCAGAATTGGTCTATCTCTAACCGTTTTCGAGTTGGTCAGCTCTGAATCAGTTTTCGAATGGTTTTTTTGGCGCCAAAAATATTTCCGAAAAGTTTTCGACATTTTCGTTTAAAGATTCGGAATCAGCACGTCAAAATTCGTTGGAGGACAAGAATTTGAAATTCGAAAAATGAAAAATAAAAAATCTCATAAAATTGGATCTTCTACCTTAAACACTCTTTTCGGCTAAATCTTATATCTGACTTATCTGAGCTTATAGAAATCATACATTTTCGGAATGAGCATGAAATTTCACGTATATAGTGCTTATTCCAAATCGATGTGACGACTTGGTATTTTTCATGATTTTTAGGGGTAACCCCCTTTCAACTTTTTTCGAGTAATTTTTTATTTTTCCAATGACTCGAAAATCACAGTATATACTGATTCGGTCATTCTGAATCGATTGGCGTTCGCAGAATTGGTCTATCTCTAACCTTTCTCGAGTTGGTCAGCTCTGAATCAGTTTTCGAATGTTTTTTTAGGCGCCAAAAATATTTCTGAAAAGTTTTCGACATTTTCGTTCAAAGATTCGGAATCAGCACGTCAAAATACGTTGGAGAACAAATATTTGAAATTAAAAAAATGAAAAATAAAAAAGTGCAAAAAATTATGTATGGTAGATAAATAAGGAAATAAATGAAATACTCGACTTTTATGTCCGTCGATTTTTTCCGTTCAAATTCTCAGTACATACTAATTCGGCCATTCTGAATCGATTGGCGTTCGCAGAATTGGTCTATCTCTAACCGTTCTCGAGTTGGTCAGCTCTGAATCAGTTTTCGAATGGTAATTTTTGGCGCCAAAAATATTTCTGATGAGTTTTCGACATTTTCGTTCAAAGATTCGGAATCAGCACGTCAAAATTCGTTGGAGGACAAGAATTTGAAATTCAAAAAATGAAAAATAAAAAATCTCATAAAATGGGATCTTCTACCTTAAACACTCTTTTCCGGCTAAATCTTATACCTGACTTATCTGAGCTTATAGAAATCATACATTTTCGGAATGAGCATGAAATTTCACGTATATAGTGCAAATTCCAAATCGATGCGACGACTTGGTATTTTTCATGATTTTTAGGGGTAACCCCTTTCAACTTTTTTCGAGTAATTTTTTATTTTTCCAATGACTCGAAAATCACAGTATATACTGATTCGGTCATTCTGAATCGATTGGCGTTCGCAGAATTGGTCTATCTCTAACCTTTCTCGAGTTGGTCAGCTCTGAATCAGTTTTCGAATGGTTTTTTAGGCGCCAAAAATATTTCTGAAAAGTTTTCGACATTTTCGTTCAAAGATTCGGAATCAGCACGTCAAAATACGTTGGAGGACAAATATTTGAAATTAAAAAAATGAAAAATAAAAAAGTGCAAAAAATTATGTATGGTAGATAAATAAGGAAATAAATGAAATACTCGACTTTTATGTCCATCGATTTTTTCCGTTCAGATTCTCAGTACATACTAATTCGGCCATTCTGAATCGATTGGCGTTCGCAGAATTGGTCTATCTCTAACCGTTCTCGAGTTGGTCAGCTCTGAATCAGTTTTCGAATGGTAATTTTTGGCGGCAAAAATATTTCTGAGAAGTTTTCGACATTTTCGTTCAAAGATTCAGAATCAGCACGTCAAAATACGTTGGAGGACAAATATTTGAAATTAAAAAAATGAAAGACAAAAAAGTGCAAAAAATTATGTATGGAAGATAAATAAGGAGATAAATGATATACTCGACTTTTATGTCCGTCGATTTTTTCCGTTCAAATTCTCAGTATATACTAATTCGGCCATCCTGAATCGATTGGCGTTCGCAGAATTGGTCTATTTCTAACCGTTTTCGAGTTGGTCAGCTCTGAATCAGTTTTCGAATGGTTTTTTTGGCGCCAAAAATATTTCCGAAAAGTTTTCGACATTTTCCTTCAAAGATTCGGAATCAGCACGTCAAAATTCGTTGGAGGACAAGAATTTGAAATTCGAAAAATGAAAAATAAAAAATCTCATAAAATTGGATCTTCTACCTCAAACACTCTTTTCGGCTAAATCTTATATCTGACTTATCTGAGCTTATAGAAATCATACATTTTCGGAATGAGCATGAAATTTCACGTATATAGTGCTTATTCCAAATCGATGTGACGACTTGGTATTTTTCATGATTTTTAGGGGTAACCCCTTTCAACTTTTTTCGAGTAATTTTTCATTTTTCCAATGACTCGCAAATCACAGTATATACTGAATCGGTCATTCTGAATCGATTGGCGTTCGCAGAATTGGTCTATCTCTAACCGTTCTCGAGTTGGTCAGCTCTTAATCAGTTTTCGAATGGTTTTTTAGGCGCCAAAAATATTTCTGAAAAGTTTTCGACATTTTCGTTCAAAGATTCGGAATCAGCACGTCAAAATACACTGGAGGACAAATATTTGAAATAAAAAAAATGAAAAATAATAAAGTGCAAAAAATTATGTATGGTAGATAAATAAGGAAATAAATGATATACTCGACTTTTATGTCCGTCGATTTTTTCCGTTCAAATTCGCAGTATATACTAATTCGACCATTCTGAATCGATTTGCGTTCGTAAAATTGATCTATTTCTAACCGTTCCCGAGTTGGTCAGCTCTGAATCAATTTTCAAATGGTTTTTTTGGCGCCAAAAATATTTCTGATGAGTTTTCGACATTTTTGTTCAAAGATTCGGAATCAGCACGTCAAAAAACGTTGGAGGACAAATATTTGAAATTGAAAAAATGAAAAATAAAAAAGTGCAAAAAATTATGTATGGTATATAAATAATATACTCGACTTTTATGTCCGTCGATTTTTTCTGTTCAAATTCTCAGTATATACTAATTCGGCCATTCTGAATCGATTGGCGTTCGCAGAATTGGTCTATCTCTTACCGTTCTCGAGTTCGTCAGCTCTGAATCAGTTTTCGAATGGTTGTTTTGGCGCCAAAAATATTTCTGAGATGTTTTCGACATTTTCGTTCAAAGATTCAGAATCAGCACGTCAAAATACGTCAGAGGACACATATTTGGAATTAAAAAAACGAAAAATGAAAAACTGCAAAAAATTATGTATGGTAAATAAATAATATACTCGACTTTTATGTCCGTCAATTTTTTCCATTCAAATTCTCAGTATATACTAATTCGGCCATTCTGAATCGACTGACGTTCGCAGAATTGGTCTATCTCTAACCGTTCTCGAGTTGGTCAGCTCTGAATCAGTTTTCGAATGGTTTATTTGGCGCCAAAAATATTTCTGATGAGTATTCGACATTTTCGTTCAAAGATTCGGAATCAGCACGTCAAAATTCGTTGGAGGACAAGAATTTGAAATTCGAAAAATGAAAAATAAAAAATCTCATAAAATTGGATCTTCTACTTTAAACACTCTTTTCCGGCTAAATCTTATACCTGACTTATCTGAGCTTATAGAAATCATACATTTTCGGAATGAGCATGAAATTTCACGTATATAGTGCAAATTCCAAATCGATGCGACGACTTGGTATTTTTCATGATTTTTAGGGCTTTCAACTTTTTTCGAGTAATTTTTTATTTTTCCAATGACTCGAAAATCACAGTATATACTGATTCGGTCATTCTGAATCGATTGGCGTTCGCAGAATTGGTCTATCTCTAACCTTTCTCGAGTTGGTCAGCTCTGAATCAGTTTTCGAATGGTTTTTTAGGCGCCAAAAATATTTCTGAAAAGTTTTCGACATTTTCGTTCAGAGATTCGGAATCAGCACGTCAAAATACGTTGGAGGACAAATATTTGAAATTAAAAAAATGAAAAATAAAAAAGTGCAAAAAATTATGTATGGTAGATAAATAAGGAAATAAATGAAATACTCGACTTTTATGTCCATCGATTTTTTCCGTTCAGATTCTCAGTACATACTAATTCGGCCATTCTGAATCGATTGGCGTTCGCAGAATTGGTCTATCTCTAACCGTTCTCGAGTTGGTCAGCTCTGAATCAGTTTTCGAATGGTAATTTTTGGCGGCAAAAATATTTCTGAGAAGTTTTCGACATTTTCGTTCAAAGATTCAGAATCAGCACGTCAAAATACGTTGGAGGACAAATATTTGAAATTAAAAAAATGAAAAATAAAAAAGTGCAAAAAATTATGTATGGTAGATAAATAAGGAAATAAATGAAATACTCGACTTTTATGTCCATCGATTTTTTCCGTTCAGATTCTCAGTACATACTAATTCGGCCATTCTGAATCGATTGGCGTTCGCAGAATTGGTCTATCTCTAACCGTTCTCGAGTTGGTCAGCTCTGAATCAGTTTTCGAATGGTAATTTTTGGCGGCAAAAATATTTCTGAGAAGTTTTCGACATTTTCGTTCAAAGATTCAGAATCAGCACGTCAAAATACGTTGGAGAACAAATATTTGAAATTAAAAAAATGAAAAATAAAAAAGTGCAAAAAATTATGTATGGTAGATAAATAAGGAAATAAATGAAATACTCGACTTTTATGTCCGTCGATTTTTTCCGTTCAAATTCTCAGTACATACTAATTCGGCCATTCTGAATCGATTGGCGTTCGCAGAATTGGTCTATCTCTAACCGTTCTCGAGTTGGTCAGCTCTTAATCAGTTTTCGAATGGTTTTTTAGGCGCCAAAAATATTTCTGAAAAGTTTTCGACATTTTCGTTCAAAGATTCGGAATCAGCACGTCAAAATACACTGGAGGACAAATATTTGAAATAAAAAAAATGAAAAATAAAAAAGTGCAAAAAATTATGTATGGTAGATAAATAAGGAAATAAATGATATACTCGACTTTTATGTCCGTCGATTTTTTCCGTTCAAATTCGCAGTATATACTAATTCGACCATTCTGAATCGATTTGCGTTCGTAAAATTGATCTATTTCTAACCGTTCCCGAGTTGGTCAGCTCTGAATCAATTTTCAAATGGTTTTTTTGGCGCCAAAAATATTTCTGATGAGTTTTCGACATTTTTGTTCAAAGATTCGGAATCAGCACGTCAAAATACGTTGGAGGACAAATATTTGAAATTGAAAAAATGAAAAATAAAAAAGTGCAAAAAATTATGTATGGTAGATAAATAAGGAAATAAATGATATACTCGACTTTTATGTCCGTCGATTTTTTCCGTTCAAATTCGCAGTATATACTAATTCGGCCATTCTGAATCGATTGGCGTTCGCAGAATTGGTCTATCTCTGACCGTTCTCGAGTTCGTCAGCTCTGAATCAGTTTTCGAATGGTTGTTTTGGCGCCAAAAATATTTCTGAGATGTTTTCGACATTTTCGTTCAAAGATTCAGAATCAGCACGTCAAAATACGTCAGAGGACACATATTTGGAATTAAAAAAACGAAAAATAAAAAACTGCAAAAAATTATGTATGGTAAATAAATAATATACTCGACTTTTATGTCCGTCAATTTTTTCCATTCAAATTCTCAGTATATACTAATTCGGCCATTCTGAATCGACTGACGTTCGCAGAATTGGTCTATCTCTAACCGTTCTCGAGTTGGTCAGCTCTGAATCAGTTTTCGAATGGTTTATTTGGCGCCAAAAATATTTCTGATGAGTATTCGACATTTTCGTTCAAAGATTCGGAATCAGCACGTCAAAATTCGTTGGAGGACAAGAATTTGAAATTCGAAAAATGAAAAATAAAAAATCTCATAAAATTGGATCTTCTACTTTAAACACTCTTTTCAGGCTAAATCTTATATCTGACTTATCTGAGCTTATAGAAATCATATATTTTGGGAATGAGCATGAAATTTCACGTATATAGTGCAAATTCCAAATCGATGTGACGACTTGGTATTTTTCATGATTTTTAGGGGTAACCCCCTTTCAACTTTTTTCGAGTAATTTTTCATTTTTCCAATGACTCGAAAATCACAGTATATACTGATTCGGTCATTCTGAATCGATTGGCGTTCGCAGAATTGGTCTATCTCTAACCGTTCTCGAGGTGGTCAGCTCTGAATCAGTTTTCGAATGGTAATTTTTGGCGCCAAAAATATATCTGAGAAGTTTTCGACATTTTCGTTCAAAGATTCAGAATCAGCACGTCAAAATACGTTGGAGGACACATATTTGAAATTAAAAAAATGAAAAATAAAAAAGTGCAAAAAATTATGTATGGTAAATAAATAATATACTCGACTCTTATGTCCGTCTATTTTTTCCGTTCAAATTCTCAGTATATAATAATTCGGCCATTCTGAATCGATTGGCGTTCGCAGAATTGGTCTATCTCTAACCGTTCTCGAGATGGTCAGCTCTGAATCAGTTTTCGAATCGTTTTTTAGGCGCCAAAAATATTTCTGAAAAGTTTTCGACATTTTCGTTCAAAGATTCGGAATCAGCACGTCAAAATACGTTGGAGGACAAATATTTGGAATAAAAAAAAATAAAAAAGTGCAAAAAATTATGTATGGTAAATAAATAATATACTCGACCTTAATGTCCGTCGATTTTTTTCTGTTCAAATTCTCAGTATATACTAATTCGGCCATTCTGAATCGATTGGCGTTCGCAGAATTGAACTATCTCTAACCGTTCTCGAGTTGGTCAGCTCTGCATCAGTTTTCAAATGGTTTTTTTGGCTCCAAAAATATTTCTGATGAGTTTTCGACATTTTCGTTCAAAGATTCGGAATCTGCACGTCAAAATACGTTGGAGGACAAATATTTGAAATTAAAAAAATAAAAAATAAAAAAGTGCAAAAAATTATGTATGGTAAATAAATAATATACTCGACTTTTATGTACGTCGTTTTTTTCTGTTCAAATTCTCAGTCTATACTAATTCGGCCATTCTGAATCGATTGACGTTCGCAGACTTGGTCTATCTCTAACCGTTCTCGAGTTGGTCAGCTCTGAATCAGTTTTCGAACGGTTTTTTTGGCGCCAAAAATATTTCTGAAAAGTTTTCGACATTTTCGTTCAAAGATTCGGAATCAGCACGTCAAAATTCGTTGGAGGACAAGAATTTGAAATTCGAAAAATGAAAAATAAAAAATCTCATGAAATTGGATCTTCCACCTTAAACACATTTTTCCGTCTAAATCTTATATCTGACTTATCTGAGCTTATAGAAATCATACATTTTCGAAATGAGCATGAAATTTCACGTATATAGTGCAAATTCCAAATCGATGTGACGATTTGGTATTTTTCATGATTTTTAGGGGTAACCTAACCCCCTTTCAACTTTTTTCGAGTAATTTTTTATTTCTCCATTGTCTCGAAATTAACAATATATACTGATTCGGCCATTCTGAATAGATTGGCGTTCGCAGAATTGGTGTATCTCTAACCGTTCTCGAGTTGGTCAGCTCTGAATCAGTTTTCGAATGTTTTTTTTGGCTCCAAAAATATTTCTGAGAAGTTTTCGACATTTTCGTTCAAAGATTCAGAATCAGCACGTCAAAATACGTTGGAGGACAAATATTTGAAATTAAAAAAATGAAAGACAAAAAAGTGCAAAAAATTATGTATGGTAGATAAATAAGGAAATAAATGATATACTCGACTTTTATGTCCGTCGATTTTTTCCGTTCAAATGCTCAGTATATACTAATTCGGCCATTCTGAATCGATTGGCGTTCGCAGAATTGGTCTATTTCTAACCGTTCTCGAGTTGGTCAGCTCTGAATCAATTTTCAAATGGTTTTTTTGGCGCCAAAAATATTTCTGATGAGTTTTCGACATTTTTTTTCAAAGATTCGGAATCAGCACGTCAAAATACGTTGGAGGACAAATATTTGAAATTAAAAAAATGAAAGATAAAAAAGTGCAAAAAATTATGTATGGTAGATAAATAAGGAATTAAATGATATACTCGACTTTTATGTCCGTCAATTTTTTCCGTTCAAATTCTCAGTATATAATAATTCGGCCATTCTGAATCGATTGACGTTCGCAGAATTGGTCTATCTTTAACCGTTTTCGAGTTGGTCAGTTCTGAATCAGTTTTCGAATGGTTTTTTTGGCGCCAAAATAATTTCCGAAAAGTTTTCGACATTTTCCTTCAAAGATTCGGAATCAGCACGTCAAAATTCGTTGGAGGACAAGAATTTGAAATTCGAAAAATGAAAAATAAAAAATCTCATAAAATTGGATCTTCTACCTCAAACACTCTTTTCGGCTAAATCTTATATCTGACTTATCTGAGCTTATAGAAATCATACATTTTCGGAATGAGCATGAAATTTCACGTATATAGTGCTTATTCCAAATCGATGTGACGGCTTGGTATTTTTCATGATTTTTAGGGGTACCCTTTCAACTTTTTTCGAGTAATTTTTTATTTTTCCATTGACTCGAAATTCACAATATATACTGATTCGGCCATTCTGAATCGATTGGCGTTCGCAGAATTGGTCTATCTCTAACGGTTCTCGAGTTGGTCAACTCTGAATCAGTTTTGGAATGGTTTTTTTGGCGCCAAAAATATTTATGAGAAGTTTTCGACATTTTCGTTCAAAGATTCAGAATCAGCACGTCAAAATACGTTGGAGGACACATATTTGAAATTAAAAAAATGAAAATAAAAAAGTGCAAAAAATGATGTATGGTAAATAAATAATATACTCGACTCTTATGTCCGTCTATTTTTTCCGTTCAAATTCTCAGTATATAATAATTCGGCCATTTTGAATCGATTGGCATTCGCAGAATTGGTCTATCTCCAACCGTTCTCGAGTTGGTCAGCTCTGAATCAGTTTTCGAATGGTTTTTTTGGCGCCAAAAATATTTCTGATGAGTATTCGATATTTTCGTTCAAAGATTCGGAATCAGCACGTCAAAATTCGTTGGAGGACAAGAATTTGAAATTCGAAAAATGAAAAATAAAAAATCTCCTAAAATTGGATCTTCTACTTTAAACACTCTTTTCAGGCTAAATCTAATATCTGACTTATCTGAGCTTATAGAAATCATATATTTTTGGAATGAGCATGAAATTTCACGTATATAGTGCAAATTCCAAATCGATGTGACGACTTGGTATTTTTCATGATTTTTAGGGGTACCCTTTCAACTTTTTTCGAGTAATTTTTTATTTTTCCATTGACTCGAAATTCACAATATATACTGATTCGGCCATTCTGAATCGATTGGCGTTCGCAGAATTGGTCTATCTCTAACGGTTCTCGAGTTGGTCAACTCTGAATCAGTTTTGGAATGGTTTTTTTGGCGCCAAAAATATTTATGAGAAGTTTTCGACATTTTCGTTCAAAGATTCAGAATCAGCACGTCAAAATACGTTGGAGGACACATATTTGAAATTAAAAAAATGAAAAATAAAAAAGTGCAAAAAATGATGTATGGTAAATAAATAATATACTCGACTCTTATGTCCGTCTATTTTTTCCGTTCAAATTCTCAGTATATAATAATTCGGCCATTTTGAATCGATTGTCATTCGCAGAATTGGTCTATCTCTAACCGTTCTCGAGTTGGTCAGCTCTGAATCAGTTTTCGAATGGTTTTTTTGGCGCCAAAAATATTTCTGAGAAGTTTTCGACATTTTCGTTCAAAGATTCAGAATCAGCACGTCAAAATACTTTAGAGGACAAGAATTTGAAATTCGAAAAATGAAAAATAAAAAATCTCATAAAATTGGATCTTCTACCTTAAACACTCTTTTCTGGCTAAATCTTATATCTGACTTATCTGAGCTTATAGAAATCATACATTTTCGAAATGAGCATGAAATTTCACGTATATAGTGCAAATTCCAAATCGATGTGGCGACTTGGTATTTTTCATGATTTTTAGGGTAACCCCCTTTCAACTTTTTTCGAGTAATTTTTTATTTTTCCAATGACTCGAAATTCACAATATATACTGATTCGGCCATTCTGAATCGATTGTCGTTCGCAGAAGTGGTCTATTTCTAACCGTTCTCGAGTTGGTCTGCTCTGAATCAGTTTTCGAATGGTTTTTTTGGCGCCAAAAATATTTCTGATGAGTTTTCGACATTTTCGTTCAAAGATTCGGAATCAGCACGTCAAAATACGTTGGAGGACAAATATTTGAAATGGAAAAAATGAAAAATAAAAAAGTGCAAAAAATTATGTATGGTAAATAAATAATATACTCGACTTTTATGTCCGTCGATTTTTTCCGTTCAAATTCGCAGTATATACTAATTCGACCATTCTGAATCGATTTGCGTTCGTAAAATTGATCTATTTCTAACCGTTCTCGAGTTGGTCAGCTCTGAATCAATTTTCAAATGGTTTTTTTGGCGCCAAAAATAATTCTGATGAGTTTTCGACATTTTTGTTCAAAGATTCGGAATCAGCACGTCAAAATACGTTGGAGGACAAATATTTGAAATTGAAAAAATGAAAAATAAAAAAGTGCAAAAAATTATGTATGGTAAATAAATAATATACTCGACTTTTATGTCCGTCGATTTTTTCCGTTCAAATTCTCAGTATATACTGAATCGGCCATTCTGAATCGATTGACGTTCGCAGAATTGGTCTATCTCTAACCGTTCTCGAGTTGGTCAGCTCTGAATCAGTTTTCGAACGGTTTTTTTGGCGCCAAAAATATTTCTGAAAAGTTTTCGACATTTTCGTTCAAAGGTTCGGAATCAGCACGTCAAAATTCGTTGGAGGACAAGAATTTGAAATTCGAAAAATGAAGAATAAAAAATCTCATGAAATTGGATCTTCCACCTTAAACACGTTTTTCCGGCTAAATCTTATATCTGACTTATCTGAGCTTATAGAAATCATACATTTTCGAAATGAGCATGAAATTTCACGTATATAGTGCAAATTCCAAATCGATGTGACGACTTGGTATTTTTCATGATTTTTAGGGGTAACCTAACCCCCTTTCAACTTTTTTCGAGTAATTTTTTATTTTTCCATTGTCTGGAAATCAACAATATATACTGATTCGGCCATTCTGAATCTATTGGCGTTCGCAGAATTGGTCTATCTCTAACCGTTCTCGAGTTGGTCAGCTCTGAATCAGTTTTCGAATGGTTTTTTTGGCGCCAAAAAGATTTCTGAGAAGTTTTCGACATTTTCGTTCAAAGATTCAGAATCAGCACGTCAAAATACGTTGGAGGACAAATATTTGAAATTAAAAAAATGAAAGACAAAAAAGTGCAAAAAATTATGTATGGTAGATAAATAAGGAAATAAATGATATACTCGACTTTTATGTCCGTCGATTTTTTCCGTTCAAATTCTCAGTATATACTAATTCGGCCATTCTGAATCGATTGGCGTTCGCAGAATTGGTCTATTTCTAACCGTTCTCGAGTTGGTCAGCTCTGAATCAATTTTCAAATGGTTTTTTTGGCGCCAAAAATATTTCTGATGAGTTTTCGACATTTTTGTTCAAAGATTCGGAATCAGCACGTCAAAATACGTTGGAGGACAAATATTTGAAATTGAAAAAATGAAAAATAAAAAAGTGCAAAAAATTATGTATGGTATATAAATAATATACTCGACTCTTATGTCCGTCTATTTTTTCCGTTCAAATTCTCAGTATATAATAATTCGGCCATTTTGAATCGATTGGCATTCGCAGAATTGGTCTATCTCTAACCGTTCTCGAGTTGGTCAGCTCTGAATCAGTTTTCGAATGGTTTTTTTGGCGCCAAAAATATTTCTGAGAAGTTTTCGACATTTTCGTTCAAAGATTCAGAATCAGCACGTCAAAATACGTTAGAGGACAAGAATTTGAAATTCGAAAAATGAAAAATAAAAAATCTCATAAAATTGGATCTTCTACCTTAAACACTCTTTTCTGGCTAAATCTTATATCTGACTTGTCTGAGCTTATAGAAATCATACATTTTCGAAATGAGCATGAAATTTCACGTATATAGTGCAAATTCCAAATCGATGTGACGACTTGGTATTTTTCATGATTTTTAGGATAACCCCCTTTCAACTTTTTTCGAGTAATTTTTTATTTTTCCAATGACTCGAAATTCACAATATATACTGATTCGGCCATTCTGAATCGATTGTCGTTCGCAGAAATGGTCTATTTCTAACCGTTCTCGAGTTGGTCTGCTCTGAATCAGTTTTCGAATGGTTTTTTTGGCGCCAAAAATATTTCTGATGAGTTTTCGACATTTTCGTTCAAAGATTCGGAATCAGCACGTCAAAATACGTTGGAGGACAAATATTTGAAATTGAAAAAATGAAAAATAAAAAAGTGCAAAAAATTATGTATGGTAAATAAATAATATACTCGACTTTTATGTCCGTCGATTTTTTCCGTTCAAATTCTCAGTATATACTAAATCGGCCATTCTGAATCGATTGACGTTCGCAGAATTGGTCTATCTCTAACCGTTTTCGAGTTGGTCAGCTCTGAATCAGTTTTCGAATGGTTTTTTTTGGCGCCAAAAATATTTCCGAAAAGTTTTCGACATTTTCCTTCAAAGATTCGGAATCAGCACGTCATAATTCGTTGGAGGACAAGAATTTGAAATTCGAAAAATGAAAAATAAAAAATCTCATAAAATTGGATCGTCTACCTTAAACACTCTTTTCGGCTAAATCTTATATCTGACTTATCTGAGCTTATAGAAATCATATATTTTGGGAATGAGCATGAAATTTCACGCATATAGTGCAAATTCCAAATCGATGTGACGACTTGGTATTTTTCATGATTTTTAGGGGTAACCCCCTTTCAACTTTTTTCGAGTAATTTTTCATTTTTCCAATGACTCGAAAATCACAGTATATACTGATTCGGTCATTCTGAATCGATTGGCGTTCGCAGAATTGGTCTATCTCTAACCGTTCTCGAGTTGGTCAGCTCTGAATCACTTTTCGAACGGTTTTTTTGGCGCCAAAAATATTTCTGAAAAGTTTTCGACATTTTCGTTCAAAGATTCGGAATCAGCACGTCAAAATTCGTTGGAGGACAAATATTTGAAATTAAAAAAATGAAAGACAAAAAAGTGCAAAAAATTATGTATGGTAGATAAATAAGGAAATAAATGATATACTCGACTTTTATGTCCGTCGATTTTTTCCGTTCAAATTCTCAGTATATACTAATTCGGCCATTCTGAAACGATTGGCGTTGGCAGAATTGGTCTATTTCTAACCGTTCTTGAGTTGGTCAGCTCTGAATCAATTTTCAAATGGTTTTTTTGGCGCCAAAAATATTTCTGATGAGTTTTCGACATTTTTGTTCAAAGATTCGGAATCAGCGCGTCAAAATACGTTGGAGGACAAATATTTGAAATTGAAAAAATGAAAAATAAAAAAGTGCAAAAAATTATGTATGGTATATAAATAATATACTCGACTTTTATGTCCGTCGATTTTTTCTGTTCAAATTCTCAGTATATACTAATTCGGCCATTCTGAATCGATTGGCGTTCGCAGAATTGGTCTATCTCTAACCGTTCTCGAGTTGGTCAGCTCTGAATCAGTTTTCGAATCGTTTTTTAGGCGCCAAAAATATTTCTGAAAAGTTTTCGACATTTTCGTTCAAAGATTCGGAATCAGCATGTCAAAATACGTTGGAGGGCAAATATTTGAAATAAAAAAAATGAAAAATAAAAAAGTGCAAAAAATTATGTATGGTAGATAAATAAGGAAATAAATGATATACTCGACTTTTATGTCCGTCGATTTTTTCCGTTCAAATTCTCAGTATATACTAATTCGGCCATTCTGAATCGATTGGCGTTCGCAGAATTGGTCTATCTCTAACCGTTCTCGAGTTGGTCAGCTCTGAATAAGTTTTCGAATGGTTGTTTTGGCGCCAAAAATAATTCTGAGAAGTTTTCGACATTTTCGTTCAAAGATTCGGAATCAGCACGTCAAAATACGTCAGAGGACACATATTTGGAATTAAAAAAATGAAAAATAAAAAACTGCAAAAAATTATGTATGGTAAATAAATAATATACTCGACTTTTATGTCCGTCAATTTTTTCCATTCAAATTCTCAGTATATACTAATTCGGCCATTCTGAATCGACTGACGTTCGCAGAATTGGTCTATCTCTAACCGTTCTCGAGTTGGTCAGCTCTGAATCAGTTTTCGAATGGTTTTTTTGGCGCCAAAAATATTTCTGATGAGTATTCGACATTTTCGTTCAAAGATTCGGAATCAGCACGTCAAAATTCGTTGGAGGACAAGAATTTGAAATTCGAAAAATGAAAAATAAAAAATCTCATAAAATTGGATCTTCCACTTTAAACACATTTTTCCGGCTAAATCTTATATCTGACTTATCTGAGCTTATAGAAATCATATATTTTCGGAATGAGCATGAAATTTCACGTATATAGTGCAAATTCCAAATCGATGTGACGACTTGGTATTTTTCATGATTTTTAGGGTAACCCCCTTTCAACTTTTTTCGAGTAATTTTTTATTTTTCCAATGACTCGAAATTCACAATATATACTGATTCGGCCATTCTGAATCGATTATCGTTCGCAGAAATGGTCTATTTCTAACCGTTCTCGAGTTGGTCTGCTCTGAATCAGTTTTCGAATGGTTTTTTTGGCGCCAAAAATATTTCTGACGAGTTTTCGACATTTTCGTTCAAAGATTCAGAATCAGCACGTCAAAATACGTTAGAGGACAAGAATTTGAAATTCGAAAAATGAAAAATAAAAAATCTCATAAAATTGGATCTTCTACCTTAAACACACTTTTCTGGCCAAATCTTATATCTGACTTATCTGAGCTTATAGAAATCATATATTTTCGGAATGAGCATGAAATTTCACGTATATAGTGCAAATTCCAAATCGATGTGACGACTTGGTATTTTTCATGATTTTTAGGGTAACCCCCTTTCAACTTTTTTCGAGTAATTTTTTATTTTTCCAATGACTCGAAATTCACAATATATACTGATTCGGCCATTCTGAATCGATTGGCGTTCGCAGAATTGGTCTATCTCTAACCGTTCTCGAGTTGGTCAGCTCTGAATAAGTTTTCGAATGGTTGTTTTGGCGCCAAAAATAATTCTGAGAAGTTTTCGACATTTTCGTTCAAAGATTCGGAATCAGCACGTCAAAATACGTCAGAGGACACATATTTGGAATTAAAAAAATGAAAAATAAAAAACTGCAAAAAATTATGTATGGTAAATAAATAATATACTCGACTTTTATGTCCGTCAATTTTTTCCATTCAAATTCTCAGTATATACTAATTCGGCCATTCTGAATCGACTGACGTTCGCAGAATTGGTCTATCTCTAACCGTTCTCGAGTTGGTCAGCTCTGAATCAGTTTTCGAATGGTTTTTTTGGCGCCAAAAATATTTCTGATGAGTATTCGACATTTTCGTTCAAAGATTCGGAATCAGCACGTCAAAATTCGTTGGAGGACAAGAATTTGAAATTCGAAAAATGAAAAATAAAAAATCTCATAAAATTGGATCTTCCACTTTAAACACATTTTTCCGGCTAAATCTTATATCTGACTTATCTGAGCTTATAGAAATCATATATTTTCGGAATGAGCATGAAATTTCACGTATATAGTGCAAATTCCAAATCGATGTGACGACTTGGTATTTTTCATGATTTTTAGGGTAACCCCCTTTCAACTTTTTTCGAGTAATTTTTTATTTTTCCATTGACTCGAAATTCACAATATATACTGATTAGGCCATTCTGAATTGATTGGCGTTCGCAGAATTGGTCTATCTCTAACGGTTCTCGAGTTGGTCAACTCTGAATCAGTTTTGGAATGGTTTTTTTGGCGCCAAAAATATTTATGAGAAGTTTTCGACATTTTCGTTCAAAGATTCAGAATCAGCACGTCAAAATACGTTGGAGGACACATATTTGAAATAAAAAAAATGAAAAATAAAAAAGTGCAAAAAATTATGTATGGTAAATAAATAATATACTCGACTCTTATGTCCGTCTATTTTTTCCGTTCAAATTCTCAGTATATAATAATTCGGCCATTTTGAATCGATTGGCATTCGCAGAATTGGTCTATCTCTAACCGTTCTCGAGTTGGTCAGCTCTGAATCAGTTTTCGAATGGTTTTTTTGGCGCCAAAAATATTTCTGAGAAGTTTTCGACATTTTCGTTCAAAGATTCAGAATCAGCACGTCAAAATACGTTAGAGGACAAGAATTTGAAATTCGAAAAATGAAAAATAAAAAATCTCATAAAATTGGATCTTCTACCTTAAACACACTTTTCTGGCCAAATCTTATATCTGACTTATCTGAGCTTATAGAAATCATACATTTTCGAAATGAGCATGAAATTTCACGTATATAGTGCAAATTCCAAATCGATGTGACGACTTGGTATTTTTCATGATTTTTAGGGTAACCCCCTTTCAACTTTTTTCGAGTAATTTTTTATTTTTCCAATGACTCGAAATTCACAATATATACTGATTCGGCCATTCTGAATCGATTATCGTTCGCAGAAATGGTCTATTTCTAACCGTTCTCGAGTTGGTCTGCTCTGAATCAGTTTTCGAATGGTTTTTTTGGCGCCAAAAATATTTCTGACGAGTTTTCGACATTTTCGTTCAAAGATTCGGAATCAGCACGTCAAAATACGTTGGAGGACAAATATTTGAAATTGAAAAAATGAAAAATAAAAAAGTGCAAAAAATTATGTATGGTAAATAAATAATATACTCGACTTTTACGTCCGTCGATTTTTTCCGTTCAAATTCTCAGTATATACTGAATCGGCCATTCTGAATCGATTGACGTTCGCCTAATTGGTCTATCTCTAACCGTTTTCGAGTTGGTCAGCTCTGAATCAGTTTTCGAATGGGTTTTTTGGCGCCAAAAATATTTCTCATGAGTTTTCGACATTTTTGTTCAAAGATTCGGAATCAGCACGTCAAAATACGTTGGAGGACAAATATTTGAAATTGAAAAAATGAAAAATAAAAAAGTGCAAAAAATTATGTATGGTAAATAAATGGTATTTTTCATGATTTTTAGGGTAACCCCCTTTCAACTTTTTTCGAGTAATTTTTTATTTTTCCAATGACTCGAAATTCACAATATATACTGATTCGGCCATTCTGAATCGATTGACGTTCGCAGAATTGGTCTATCTCTAACCGTTTTCGAGTTGGTCAGCTCTGAATCAGTTTTCGAATGGTTTTTTTTGGCGCCAAAAATATTTCCGAAAAGTTTTCGACATTTTCCTTCAAAGATTCGGAATCAGCACGTCAAAATTCGTTGGAGGACAAGAATTTGAAATTCGAAAAATGAAAAATAAAAAATCTCATAAAATTGGATCGTCTACCTTAAACACTCTTTTCGGCTAAATCTTATATCTGACTTATCTGAGCTTATAGAAATCATATATTTTGGGAATGAGCATGAAATTTCACGCATATAGTGCAAATTCCAAATCGATGTGACGACTTGGTATTTTTCATGATTTTTAGGGGTAACCCCCTTTCAACTTTTTTCGAGTAATTTTTCATTTTTCCAATGACTCGAAAATCACAGTATATACTGATTCGGTCATTCTGAATAGATTGGCGTTCGCAGAATTGGTCTATCTCTAACCGTTCTCGAGTTGGTCAGCTCTGAATCACTTTTCGAACGGTTTTTTTGGCGCCAAAAATATTTCTGAAAAGTTTTCGACATTTTCGTTCAAAGATTCGGAATCAGCACGTCAAAATTCGTTGGAGGACAAATATTTGAAATTAAAAAAATGAAAGACAAAAAAGTGCAAAAAATTATGTATGGTAGATAAATAAGGAAATAAATGATATACTCGACTTTTATGTCCGTCGATTTTTTCCGTTCAAATTCTCAGTATATACTAATTCGGCCATTCTGAAACGATTGGCGTTGGCAGAATTGGTCTATTTCTAACCGTTCTCGAGTTGGTCAGCTCTGAATCAATTTTCAAATGGTTTTTTTGGCGCCAAAAATATTTCTGATGAGTTTTCGACATTTTTGTTCAAAGATTCGGAATCAGCGCGTCAAAATACGTTGGAGGACAAATATTTGAAATTGAAAAAATGAAAAATAAAAAAGTGCAAAAAATTATGTATGGTATATAAATAATATACTCGACTTTTATGTCCGTCGATTTTTTCTGTTCAAATTCTCAGTATATACTAATTCGGCCATTCTGAATCGATTGGCGTTCGCAGAATTGGTCTATCTCTAACTGTTCTCGAGTTGGTCAGCTCTGAATCAGTTTTCGAATCGTTTTTTAGGCGCCAAAAATATTTCTGAAAAGTTTTCGACATTTTCGTTCAAAGATTCGGAATCAGCACGTCAAAATACGTTGGAGGACAAATATTTGGAATAAAAAAAAATAAAAAAGTGCAAAAAATTATGTATGGTAAATAAATAATATACTCGACCTTAATGTCCGTCGATTTTTTTCTGTTCAAATTCTCAGTATATACTAATTCGGCCATTCTGAATCGATTGGCGTTCGCAGAATTGAACTATCTCTAACCGTTCTCGAGTTGGTCAGCTCTGCATCAGTTTTCAAATGGTTTTTTTGGCTCCAAAAATATTTCTGATGAGTTTTCGACATTTTCGTTCAAAGATTCGGAATCTGCACGTCAAAATACGTTGGAGGACAAATATTTGAAATTAAAAAAATAAAAAATAAAAAAGTGCAAAAAATTATGTATGGTAAATAAATAATATACTCGACTTTTATGTCCGTCGTTTTTTTCTGTTCAAATTCTCAGTCTATACTAATTCGGCCATTCTGAATCGATTGACGTTCGCAGAATTGGTCTATCTCTAACCGTTCTCGAGTTGGTCAGCTCTGAATCAGTTTTCGAACGGTTTTTTTGGCGCCAAAAATATTTCTGAAAAGTTTTCGACATTTTCGTTCAAAGATTCGGAATCAGCACGTCAAAATTCGTTGGAGGACAAGAATTTGAAATTCGAAAAATGAAAAATAAAAAATCTCATGAAATTGGATCTTCCACCTTAAACACATTTTTCCGTCTAAATCTTATATCTGACTTATCTGAGCTTATAGAAATCATACATTTTCGAAATGAGCATGAAATTTCACGTATATAGTGCAAATTCCAAATCGATGTGACGATTTGGTATTTTTCATGATTTTTAGGGGTAACCTAACCCCCTTTCAACTTTTTTCGAGTAATTTTTTATTTCTCCATTGTCTCGAAATTAACAATATATACTGATTCGGCCATTCTGAATAGATTGGCGTTCGCAGAATTGGTGTATCTCTAACCGTTCTCGAGTTGGTCAGCTCTGAATCAGTTTTCGAATGTTTTTTTTGGCTCCAAAAATATTTCTGAGAAGTTTTCGACATTTTCGTTCAAAGATTCAGAATCAGCACGTCAAAATACGTTGGAGGACAAATATTTGAAATTAAAAAAATGAAAGACAAAAAAGTGCAAAAAATTATGTATGGTAGATAAATAAGGAAATAAATGATATACTCGACTTTTATGTCCGTCGATTTTTTCCGTTCAAATGCTCAGTATATACTAATTCGGCCATTCTGAATCGATTGGCGTTCGCAGAATTGGTCTATTTCTAACCGTTCTCGAGTTGGTCAGCTCTGAATCAATTTTCAAATGGTTTTTTTGGCGCCAAAAATATTTCTGATGAGTTTTCGACATTTTTTTTCAAAGATTCGGAATCAGCACGTCAAAATACGTTGGAGGACAAATATTTGAAATTAAAAAAATGAAAGATAAAAAAGTGCAAAAAATTATGTATGGTAGATAAATAAGGAATTAAATGATATACTCGACTTTTATGTCCGTCAATTTTTTCCGTTCAAATTCTCAGTATATAATAATTCGGCCATTCTGAATCGATTGACGTTCGCAGAATTGGTCTATCTTTAACCGTTTTCGAGTTGGTCAGTTCTGAATCAGTTTTCGAATGGTTTTTTTGGCGCCAAAAATATTTCAGAAAAGTTTTCGACATTTTCCTTCAAAGATTCGGAATCAGCACGTCAAAATTCGTTGGAGGACAAGAATTTGAAATTCGAAAAATGAAAAATAAAAAATCTCATAAAATTGGATCTTCTACCTCAAACACTCTTTTCGGCTAAATCTTATATCTGACTTATCTGAGCTTATAGAAATCATACATTTTCGGAATGAGCATGAAATTTCACGTATATAGTGCTTATTCCAAATCGATGTGACGACTTGGTATTTTTCATGATTTTTAGGGGTAACCCCTTTCAACTTTTTTAGAGTAATTTTTCATTATTCCAATGACTCGAAAATCACAGTATATACTGATTCGGTCATTCTGAATCGATTGGCGTTCGCAGAATTGGTCTATCTCTAACGGTTCTCGAGTTGGTTAGCTCTGAATCAGTTTTGGAATGGTTTTTTTGGCGCCAAAAATATGTATGAGAAGTTTTCGACATTTTCGTTCAAAGATTCAGAATCAGCACGTCAAAATACATATTTGAAATTAAAAAAATGAAAATAAAAAAGTGCAAAAAATGATGTATGGTAAATAAATAATATACTCGACTCTTATGTCCGTCTATTTTTTCCGTTCAAATTCTCAGTATATAATAATTCGGCCATTTTGAATCGATTGGCATTCGCAGAATTGGTCTATCTCCAACCGTTCTCGAGTTGGTCAGCTCTGAATCAGTTTTCGAATGGTTTTTTTGGCGCCAAAAATATTTCTGATGAGTATTCGATATTTTCGTTCAAAGATTCGGAATCAGCACGTCAAAATTCGTTGGAGGACAAGAATTTGAAATTCGAAAAATGAAAAATAAAAAATCTCCTAAAATTGGATCTTCTACTTTAAACACTCTTTTCAGGCTAAATCTAATATCTGACTTATCTGAGCTTATAGAAATCATATATTTTTGGAATGAGCATGAAATTTCACGTATATAGTGCAAATTCCAAATCGATGTGACGACTTGGTATTTTTCATGATTTTTAGGGGTACCCTTTCAACTTTTTTCGAGTAATTTTTTATTTTTCCATTGACTCGAAATTCACAATATATACTGATTCGGCCATTCTGAATCGATTGGCGTTCGCAGAATTGGTCTATCTCTAACGGTTCTCGAGTTGGTCAACTCTGAATCAGTTTTGGAATGGTTTTTTTGGCGCCAAAAATATTTATGAGAAGTTTTCGACATTTTCGTTCAAAGATTCAGAATCAGCACGTCAAAATACGTTGGAGGACACATATTTGAAATTAAAAAAATGAAAAATAAAAAAGTGCAAAAAATGATGTATGGTAAATAAATAATATACTCGACTCTTATGTCCGTCTATTTTTTCCGTTCAAATTCTCAGTATATAATAATTCGGCCATTTTGAATCGATTGTCATTCGCAGAATTGGTCTATCTCTAACCGTTCTCGAGTTGGTCAGCTCTGAATCAGTTTTCGAATGGTTTTTTTGGCGCCAAAAATATTTCTGAGAAGTTTTCGACATTTTCGTTCAAAGATTCAGAATCAGCACGTCAAAATACGTTAGAGGACAAGAATTTGAAATTCGAAAAATGAAAAATAAAAAATCTCATAAAATTGGATCTTCTACCTTAAACACTCTTTTCTGGCTAAATCTTATATCTGACTTATCTGAGCTTATAGAAATCATACATTTTCGAAATGAGCATGAAATTTCACGTATATAGTGCAAATTCCAAATCGATGTGACGACTTGGTATTTTTCATGATTTTTAGGGTAACCCCCTTTCAACTTTTTTCGAGTAATTTTTTATTTTTCCAATGACTCGAAATTCACAATATATACTGATTCGGCCATTCTGAATCGATTGTCGTTCGCAGAAGTGGTCTATTTCTAACCGTTCTCGAGTTGGTCTGCTCTGAATCAGTTTTCGAATGGTTTTTTTGGCGCCAAAAATATTTCTGATGAGTTTTCGACATTTTCGTTCAAAGATTCGGAATCAGCACGTCAAAATACGTTGGAGGACAAATATTTGAAATGGAAAAAATGAAAAATAAAAAAGTGCAAAAAATTATGTATGGTAAATAAATAATATACTCGACTTTTATGTCCGTCGATTTTTTCCGTTCAAATTCGCAGTATATACTAATTCGACCATTCTGAATCGATTTGCGTTCGTAAAATTGATCTATTTCTAACCGTTCTCGAGTTGGTCAGCTCTGAATCAATTTTCAAATGGTTTTTTTGGCGCCAAAAATAATTCTGATGAGTTTTCGACATTTTTGTTCAAAGATTCGGAATCAGCACGTCAAAATACGTTGGAGAACAAATATTTGAAATTGAAAAAATGAAAAATAAAAAAGTGCAAAAAATTATGTATGGTAAATAAATAATATACTCGACTTTTATGTCCGTCGATTTTTTCCGTTCAAATTCTCAGTATATACTGAATCGGCCATTCTGAATCGATTGACGTTCGCAGAATTGGTCTATCTCTAACCGTTCTCGAGTTGGTCAGCTCTGAATCAGTTTTCGAACGGTTTTTTTGGCGCCAAAAATATTTCTGAAAAGTTTTCGACATTTTCGTTCAAAGGTTCGGAATCAGCACGTCAAAATTCGTTGGAGGACAAGAATTTGAAATTCGAAAAATGAAGAATAAAAAATCTCATGAAATTGGATCTTCCACCTTAAACACGTTTTTCCGGCTAAATCTTATATCTGACTTATCTGAGCTTATAGAAATCATACATTTTCGAAATGAGCATGAAATTTCACGTATATAGTGCAAATTCCAAATCGATGTGACGACTTGGTATTTTTCATGATTTTTAGGGGTAACCTAACCCCCTTTCAACTTTTTTCGAGTAATTTTTTATTTTTCCATTGTCTGGAAATCAACAATATATACTGATTCGGCCATTCTGAATCTATTGGCGTTCGCAGAATTGGTCTATCTCTAACCGTTCTCGAGTTGGTCAGCTCTGAATCAGTTTTCGAATGGTTTTTTTGGCGCCAAAAAGATTTCTGAGAAGTTTTCGACATTTTCGTTCAAAGATTCAGAATCAGCACGTCAAAATACGTTGGAGGACAAATATTTGAAATTAAAAAAATGAAAGACAAAAAAGTGCAAAAAATTATGTATGGTAGATAAATAAGGAAATAAATGATATACTCGACTTTTATGTCCGTCGATTTTTTCCGTTCAAATTCTCAGTATATACTAATTCGGCCATTCTGAATCGATTGGCGTTCGCAGAATTGGTCTATTTCTAACCGTTCTCGAGTTGGTCAGCTCTGAATCAATTTTCAAATGGTTTTTTTGGCGCCAAAAATATTTCTGATGAGTTTTCGACATTTTTGTTCAAAGATTCGGAATCAGCACGTCAAAATACGTTGGAGGACAAATATTTGAAATTGAAAAAATGAAAAATAAAAAAGTGCAAAAAATTATGTATGGTATATAAATAATATACTCGACTCTTATGTCCGTCTATTTTTTCCGTTCAAATTCTCAGTATATAATAATTCGGCCATTTTGAATCGATTGGCATTCGCAGAATTGGTCTATCTCTAACCGTTCTCGAGTTGGTCAGCTCTGAATCAGTTTTCGAATGGTTTTTTTGGCGCCAAAAATATTTCTGAGAAGTTTTCGACATTTTCGTTCAAAGATTCAGAATCAGCACGTCAAAATACGTTAGAGGACAAGAATTTGAAATTCGAAAAATGAAAAATAAAAAATCTCATAAAATTGGATCTTCTACCTTAAACACTCTTTTCTGGCTAAATCTTATATCTGACTTGTCTGAGCTTATAGAAATCATACATTTTCGAAATGAGCATGAAATTTCACGTATATAGTGCAAATTCCAAATCGATGTGTCGACTTGGTATTTTTCATGATTTTTAGGGTAACCCCCTTTCAACTTTTTTCGAGTAATTTTTTATTTTTCCAATGACTCGAAATTCACAATATATACTGATTCGGCCATTCTGAATCGATTGTCGTTCGCAGAAATGGTCTATTTCTAACCGTTCTCGAGTTGGTCTGCTCTGAATCAGTTTTCGAATGGTTTTTTTGGCGCCAAAAATATTTCTGATGAGTTTTCGACATTTTCGTTCAAAGATTCGGAATCAGCACGTCAAAATACGTTGGAGGACAAATATTTGAAATTGAAAAAATGAAAAATAAAAAAGTGCAAAAAATTATGTATGGTAAATAAATAATATACTCGACTTTTATGTCCGTCGATTTTTTCCGTTCAAATTCTCAGTATATACTAAATCGGCCATTCTGAATCGATTGACGTTCGCAGAATTGGTCTATCTCTAACCGTTTTCGAGTTGGTCAGCTCTGAATCAGTTTTCGAATGGTTTTTTTTGGCGCCAAAAATATTTCCGAAAAGTTTTCGACATTTTCCTTCAAAGATTCGGAATCAGCACGTCAAAATTCGTTGGAGGACAAGAATTTGAAATTCGAAAAATGAAAAATAAAAAATCTCATAAAATTGGATCGTCTACCTTAAACACTCTTTTCGGCTAAATCTTATATCTGACTTATCTGAGCTTATAGAAATCATATATTTTGGGAATGAGCATGAAATTTCACGCATATAGTGCAAATTCCAAATCGATGTGACGACTTGGTATTTTTCATGATTTTTAGGGGTAACCCCCTTTCAACTTTTTTCGAGTAATTTTTCATTTTTCCAATGACTCGAAAATCACAGTATATACTGATTCGGTCATTCTGAATCGATTGGCGTTCGCAGAATTGGTCTATCTCTAACCGTTCTCGAGTTGGTCAGCTCTGAATCACTTTTCGAACGGTTTTTTTGGCGCCAAAAATATTTCTGAAAAGTTTTCGACATTTTCGTTCAAAGATTCGGAATCAGCACGTCAAAATTCGTTGGAGGACAAATATTTGAAATTAAAAAAATGAAAGACAAAAAAGTGCAAAAAATTATGTATGGTAGATAAATAAGGAAATAAATGATATACTCGACTTTTATGTCCGTCGATTTTTTCCGTTCAAATTCTCAGTATATACTAATTCGGCCATTCTGAAACGATTGGCGTTGGCAGAATTGGTCTATTTCTAACCGTTCTCGAGTTGGTCAGCTCTGAATCAATTTTCAAATGGTTTTTTTGGCGCCAAAAATATTTCTGATGAGTTTTCGACATTTTTGTTCAAAGATTCGGAATCAGCGCGTCAAAATACGTTGGAGGACAAATATTTGAAATTGAAAAAATGAAAAATAAAAAAGTGCAAAAAATTATGTATGGTATATAAATAATATACTCGACTTTTATGTCCGTCGATTTTTTCTGTTCAAATTCTCAGTATATACTAATTCGGCCATTCTGAATCGATTGGCGTTCGCAGAATTGGTCTATCTCTAACCGTTCTCGAGTTGGTCAGCTCTGAATCAGTTTTCGAATCGTTTTTTAGGCGCCAAAAATATTTCTGAAAAGTTTTCGACATTTTCGTTCAAAGATTCGGAATCAGCACGTCAAAATACGTTGGAGGGCAAATATTTGAAATAAAAAAAATGAAAAATAAAAAAGTGCAAAAAATTATGTATGGTAGATAAATAAGGAAATAAATGATATACTCGACTTTTATGTCCGTCGATTTTTTCCGTTCAAATTCTCAGTATATACTAATTCGGCCATTCTGAATCGATTGGCGTTCGCAGAATTGGTCTATCTCTAACCGTTCTCGAGTTGGTCAGCTCTGAATAAGTTTTCGAATGGTTGTTTTGGCGCCAAAAATAATTCTGAGAAGTTTTCGACATTTTCGTTCAAAGATTCGGAATCAGCACGTCAAAATACGTCAGAGGACACATATTTGGAATTAAAAAAATGAAAAATAAAAAACTGCAAAAAATTATGTATGGTAAATAAATAATATACTCGACTTTTATGTCCGTCAATTTTTTCCATTCAAATTCTCAGTATATACTAATTCGGCCATTCTGAATCGACTGACGTTCGCAGAATTGGTCTATCTCTAACCGTTCTCGAGTTGGTCAGCTCTGAATCAGTTTTCGAATGGTTTTTTTGGCGCCAAAAATATTTCTGATGAGTATTCGACATTTTCGTTCAAAGATTTAGAATCAGCACGTCAAAATACGTTGGAGGACACATATTTGAAATTAAAAAAATGAAAAATAAAAAAGTGTAAAAAATTATGTATGGTAAATAAATAATATACTCGACTCTTATGTCCGTCTATTTTTTCCGTTCAAATTCTCAGTATATAATAATTCGGCCATTTTGAATCGATTGGCATTCGCAGAATTGGTCTATCTCCAACCGTTCTCGAGTTGGTCAGCTCTGAATCAGTTTTCGAATGGTTTTTTTGGCGCCAAAAATATTTCTGATGAGTATTCGACATTTTCGTTCAAAGATTCGGAATCAGCACGTCAAAATTCGTTGGAGGACAAGAATTTGAAATTCGAAAAATGAAAAATAAAAAATCTCATAAAATTGGATCTTCTACTTTAAACACTATTTTCCGGCTAAATCTTATATCTGACTTATCTGAGCTTATAGAAATCATACATTTTCGGAATGAGCATGAAATTTCACGTATATAGTGCAAATTCCAAATCGATATGACGACTTGGTATTTTTCATGATTTTTAGGGGTAACCAACCCCCTTTCAACTTTTTTCGAGTAATTTTTTATTTTTCCATTGACTCGAAATCCACAATATATACTGATTCGGCCATTCTGAATCGATTGGCGTTCGCAGAATTGGTCTATATCTAACCGTTCTCGAGTTGGTCAGCTCTGAATCAGTTTTCGAATGGTTTTTTTGGCGCCAAAAATATTTCTGAGAAGTTTTCGACATTTTCGTTCAAAGATTCAGAATCAGCACGTCAAAATACGTAGGAGGACAAATATTTGAAATTAAAAAAATGAAAGATAAAAAAGTGCAAAAAATTATGTATGGTAGAAAAATAAGGAAATAAATGATATACTCGACTTTTATGTCCGTCGATTTTTTCCGTTCAAATTCTCAGTATATACTAATTCGGCCATTCTGAATCGATTGGCGTTCGCAGAATTGGTCTATCTCTAACCGTTCTCGAGTTGGTCAGCTCTGAATCAGTTTTCAAATGGTTTTTTTGGCGCCAAAAATATTTCTGATGAGTTTTCGACTTTTTTTGGTTCAAAGATTCGGAATCAGCACGTCAAAATTCGTTGGAGGACAAGAATTTGAAATTCGAAAAATGAAAAATCAAAAAACTCATAAAATTGGATCTTCTACTTTAAACACTATTTTCCGGCTAAATCTTATATCTGACTTATCTGAGCTTATAGAAATCATACATTTTCGGAATGAGCATGAAATTTCACGTATATAGTGCAAATTCCAAATCGATATGACGACTTGGTATTTTTCATGATTTTTAGGGGTAACCAACCCCCTTTCAACTTTTTTCGAGTAATTTTTTATTTTTCCATTGACTCGAAATCCACAATATATACTGATTCGGCCATTCTGAATCGATTGGCGTTCGCAGAATTGGTCTATATCTAACCGTTCTCGAGTTGGTCAGCTCTGAATCAGTTTTCGAATGGTTTTTTTGGCGCCAAAAATATTTCTGAGAAGTTTTCGACATTTTCGTTCAAAGATTCAGAATCAGCACGTCAAAATACGTAGGAGGACAAATATTTGAAATTAAAAAAATGAAAGATAAAAAAGTGCAAAAAATTATGTATGGTAGAAAAATAAGGAAATAAATGATATACTCGACTTTTATGTCCGTCGATTTTTTCCGTTCAAATTCTCAGTATATACTAATTCGGCCATTCTGAATCGATTGGCGTTCGCAGAATTGGTCTATCTCTAACCGTTCTCGAGTTGGTCAGCTCTGAATCAGTTTTCGAATAGTTTTTTTGGCGCCAAAAATATTTCCGAAAAGTTTTCAACATTTTCGTTCAAAGATTCGGAATCAGCACGTCAAAATTCGTTGGAGGACAAGAATTTGAAATTCGAAAAATGAAAAATAAAAAATCTCATAAAATTGGATCTTCTACTTTAAACACTCTTTTCCGTCTAAATCTTATATCTGACATATCTGAGCTTATAGAAATCATACATTTTCGGAATGAGCATGAAATTTCACGTATATGGTGCAAATTCCAAATCGATGTGACGACTTGGTATTTTTCATGATTTTTAGGGGTAACCCCCTTTCAACTTTTTTCGAGTAATTTTTCATTTTTCCAATGACTCGAAAATCACAGTATATACTGATTCGGTCATTCTGAATCGATTGGCGTTCGCAGAATTGGTCTATCTCTAACCGTTCTCGAGTTGGTCAGCTCTGAATCAGTTTCGAATGGTTTTTTTGGCGCCAAAAATATTTCCGAAAAGTTTTCGACATTTTCCTTCAAAGATTCGGAATCAGCACGTCAAAATTCGTTGGAGGACAAGAATTTGAAATTCGAAAAATGAAAAATAAAAAATCTCATAAAATTGGATCTTCTACCTTAAACACTCTTTTCGGCTAAATCTTATATCTGACTTATCTGAGCTTATAGAAATCATACATTTTCGGAATGAGCATGAAATTTCACCTATATAGTGCAAATTCGAAATCGATGTGACGACTTAGTATTTTTCATGATTTTTAGGGGTAACCCCCTTTCAACTTTTTTCGAGTAATTTTTCATTTTTCCAATGACTCGAAAATCACAGTATATACTGATTCGGTCATTCTGAATCGATTGGCGTTCGCAGAATTGGTCTATCTCTAACCGTTCTCGAGTTGGTCAGCTCTTAATCAGTTTTCGAATGGTTTTTTAGGCGCCAAAAATATTTCTGAAAAGTTTTCGACATTTTCGTTCAAAGATTCGGAATCAGCACGTCAAAATACACTGGAGGACAAATATTTGAAATAAAAAAAATGAAAAATAATAAAGTGCAAAAAATTATGTATGGTAGATAAATAAGGAAATAAATGATATACTCGACTTTTATGTCCGTCGATTTTTTCCGTTCAAATTCGCAGTATATACTAATTCGACCATTCTGAATCGATTTGCGTTCGTAAAATTGATCTATTTCTAACCGTTCCCGAGTTGGTCAGCTCTGAATCAATTTTCAAATGGTTTTTTTGGCGCCAAAAATATTTCTGATGAGTTTTCGACATTTTTGTTCTAAGATTCGGATTCAGCACGTCAAAATACGTTGGAGGACAAATATTTGAAATTGAAAAAATGAAAAATAAAAAAGTGCAAAAAATTATGTATGGTATATAAATAATATACTCGACTTTTATGTCCGTCGATTTTTTCTGTTCAAATTCTCAGTATATACTAATTCGGCCATTCTGAATCGATTGGCGTTCGCAGAATTGGTCTATCTCTAACCGTTCTCGAGTTGGTCAGCTCTGAATCAGTTTTCGAATCGTTTTTTAGGCGCCAAAAATATTTCTGAAAAGTTTTCGACATTTTCGTTCAAAGATTCGGAATCAGCACGTCAAAATACGTTGGAGGACAAATATTTGAAATAAAAAAAATGAAAAATAAAAAAGTGCAAAAAATTATGTATGGTAGATAAATAAGGAAATAAATGATATACTCGACTTTTATGTCCGTTGATTTTTTCCGTTCAAATTCGCAGTATATACTAATTCGGCCATTCTGAATCGATTGCAGTATATACTAATTCGGCCATTCTGAATCGATTGGCGTTCGCAGAATTGGTCTATCTCTGACCGTTCTCGAGTTGGTCAGCTCTGAATCAGTTTTCGAATGGTTTATTTGGCGCCAAAAATATTTCTGATGAGTATTCGACATTTTCGTTCAAATATTCGGAATCAGCACGTCAAAATACGTTGGAGGACAAATATTTGAAATTGAAAAAATGAAAAATAAAAAAGTGCAAAAAATTATGAATGGTCAATAAATAATATACTCGACTTTTATGTCCGTCGATTTTTTCCGTTCAAATTCTCAGTATATACTAAATCGGCCATTCTGAATCGATTGACGTTCGCAGAATTGGTCTATCTCTAACCGTTTTCGAGTTGGTCAGCTCTGAATCAGTTTTGGAATGGTTTTTTTGGCGCCAAAAATATTTATGAGAAGTTTTCGACATTTTCGTTCAAAGATTCAGAATCAGCACGTCAAAATACGTTTGAGGACACATATTTGAAATTAAAAAAATGAAAAATAAAAAAGTGCAAAAAATTATGTATGGTAAATAAATAATATACTCGACTCTTATGTCCGTCTATTTTTTCCGTTCAAATTCTCAGTATATAATAATTCGGCCATTTTAAATCGATTGGCATTCGCAGAATTGGTCTATCTCTAACCGTTCTCGAGTTGGTCAGCTCTGAATCAGTTTTCGAATAGTTTTTTTGGCGCCAAAAATATTTCTGATGAGTTTTCGACATTTTCGTTCAAATATTCGGAATCAGCACGTCAAAATACGTTGGAGGACAAATATTTGAAATTGAAAAAATGAAAAATAAAAAAGTGCAAAAAATTATGAATGGTCAATAAATAATATACTCGACTTTTATGTCCGTCGATTTTTTCCGTTCAAATTCTCAGTATATACTAAATCGGCCATTCTGAATCGATTGACGTTCGCAGAATTGGTCTATCTCTAACCGTTTTCGAGTTGGTCAGCTCTGAATCAGTTTTCGAATGGTTTTTTTGGCGCCAAAAATATTTCCGAAAAGTTTTCGACATTTTCGTTTAAAGATTCGGAATCAGCACGTCAAAATTCGTTGGAGGACAAGAATTTGAAATTCGAAAAATGAAAAATAAAAAATCTCATAAAATTGGATCTTCTACCTTAAACACTCTTTTCGGCTAAATCTTATATCTGACTTATCTGAGCTTATAGAAATCATACATTTTCGGAATGAGCATGAAATTTCACGTATATAGTGCTTATTCCAAATCGATGTGACGACTTGGTATTTTTCATGATTTTTAGGGGTAACCCCCTTTCAACTTTTTTCGAGTAATTTTTTATTTTTCCAATGACTCGAAAATCACAGTATATACTGATTCGGTCATTCTGAATCGATTGGCGTTCGCAGAATTGGTCTATCTCTAACCTTTCTCGAGTTGGTCAGCTCTGAATCAGTTTTCGAATGTTTTTTTAGGCGCCAAAAATATTTCTGAAAAGTTTTCGACATTTTCGTTCAAAGATTCGGAATCAGCACGTCAAAATACGTTGGAGAACAAATATTTGAAATTAAAAAAATGAAAAATAAAAAAGTGCAAAAAATTATGTATGGTAGATAAATAAGGAAATAAATGAAATACTCGACTTTTATGTCCGTCGATTTTTTCCGTTCAAATTCTCAGTACATACTAATTCGGCCATTCTGAATCGATTGGCGTTCGCAGAATTGGTCTATCTCTAACCGTTCTCGAGTTGGTCAGCTCTGAATCAGTTTTCGAATGGTAATTTTTGGCGCCAAAAATATTTCTGATGAGTTTTCGACATTTTCGTTCAAAGATTCGGAATCAGCACGTCAAAATTCGTTGGAGGACAAGAATTTGAAATTCAAAAAATGAAAAATAAAAAATCTCATAAAATGGGATCTTCTACCTTAAACACTCTTTTCCGGCTAAATCTTATACCTGACTTATCTGAGCTTATAGAAATCATACATTTTCGGAATGAGCATGAAATTTCACGTATATAGTGCAAATTCCAAATCGATGCGACGACTTGGTATTTTTCATGATTTTTAGGGGTAACCCCTTTCAACTTTTTTCGAGTAATTTTTTATTTTTCCAATGACTCGAAAATCACAGTATATACTGATTCGGTCATTCTGAATCGATTGGCGTTCGCAGAATTGGTCTATCTCTAACCTTTCTCGAGTTGGTCAGCTCTGAATCAGTTTTCGAATGGTTTTTTAGGCGCCAAAAATATTTCTGAAAAGTTTTCGACATTTTCGTTCAAAGATTCGGAATCAGCACGTCAAAATACGTTGGAGGACAAATATTTGAAATTAAAAAAATGAAAAATAAAAAAGTGCAAAAAATTATGTATGGTAGATAAATAAGGAAATAAATGAAATACTCGACTTTTATGTCCATCGATTTTTTCCGTTCAGATTCTCAGTACATACTAATTCGGCCATTCTGAATCGATTGGCGTTCGCAGAATTGGTCTATCTCTAACCGTTCTCGAGTTGGTCAGCTCTGAATCAGTTTTCGAATGGTAATTTTTGGCGGCAAAAATATTTCTGAGAAGTTTTCGACATTTTCGTTCAAAGATTCAGAATCAGCACGTCAAAATACGTTGGAGGACAAATATTTGAAATTAAAAAAATGAAAGACAAAAAAGTGCAAAAAATTATGTATGGAAGATAAATAAGGAGATAAATGATATACTCGACTTTTATGTCCGTCGATTTTTTCCGTTCAAATTCTCAGTATATACTAATTCGGCCATCCTGAATCGATTGGCGTTCGCAGAATTGGTCTATTTCTAACCGTTTTCGAGTTGGTCAGCTCTGAATCAGTTTTCGAATGGTTTTTTTGGCGCCAAAAATATTTCCGAAAAGTTTTCGACATTTTCCTTCAAAGATTCGGAATCAGCACGTCAAAATTCGTTGGAGGACAAGAATTTGAAATTCGAAAAATGAAAAATAAAAAATCTCATAAAATTGGATCTTCTACCTCAAACACTCTTTTCGGCTAAATCTTATATCTGACTTATCTGAGCTTATAGAAATCATACATTTTCGGAATGAGCATGAAATTTCACGTATATAGTGCTTATTCCAAATCGATGTGACGACTTGGTATTTTTCATGATTTTTAGGGGTAACCCCTTTCAACTTTTTTCGAGTAATTTTTCATTTTTCCAATGACTCGCAAATCACAGTATATACTGAATCGGTCATTCTGAATCGATTGGCGTTCGCAGAATTGGTCTATCTCTAACCGTTCTCGAGTTGGTCAGCTCTCAATCAGTTTTCGAATGGTTTTTTAGGCGCCAAAAATATTTCTGAAAAGTTTTCGACATTTTCGTTCAAAGATTCGGAATCAGCACGTCAAAATACACTGGAGGACAAATATTTGAAATAAAAAAAATGAAAAATAATAAAGTGCAAAAAATTATGTATGGTAGATAAATAAGGAAATAAATGATATACTCGACTTTTATGTCCGTCGATTTTTTCCGTTCAAATTCGCAGTATATACTAATTCGACCATTCTGAATCGATTTGCGTTCGTAAAATTGATCTATTTCTAACCGTTCCCGAGTTGGTCAGCTCTGAATCAATTTTCAAATGGTTTTTTTGGCGCCAAAAATATTTCTGATGAGTTTTCGACATTTTTGTTCAAAGATTCGGAATCAGCACGTCAAAAAACGTTGGAGGACAAATATTTGAAATTGAAAAAATGAAAAATAAAAAAGTGCAAAAAATTATGTATGGTATATAAATAATATACTCGACTTTTATGTCCGTCGATTTTTTCTGTTCAAATTCTCAGTATATACTAATTCGGCCATTCTGAATCGATTGGCGTTCGCAGAATTGGTCTATCTCTGACCGTTCTCGAGTTCGTCAGCTCTGAATCAGTTTTCGAATGGTTGTTTTGGCGCCAAAAATATTTCTGAGATGTTTTCGACATTTTCGTTCAAAGATTCAGAATCAGCACGTCAAAATACGTCAGAGGACACATATTTGGAATTAAAAAAACGAAAAATAAAAAACTGCAAAAAATTATGTATGGTAAATAAATAATATACTCGACTTTTATGTCCGTCAATTTTTTCCATTCAAATTCTCAGTATATACTAATTCGGCCATTCTGAATCGACTGACGTTCGCAGAATTGGTCTATCTCTAACCGTTCTCGAGTTGGTCAGCTCTGAATCAGTTTTCGAATGGTTTATTTGGCGCCAAAAATATTTCTGATGAGTATTCGACATTTTCGTTCAAAGATTCGGAATCAGCACGTCAAAATTCGTTGGAGGACAAGAATTTGAAATTCGAAAAATGAAAAATAAAAAATCTCATAAAATTGGATCTTCTACTTTAAACACTCTTTTCCGGCTAAATCTTATACCTGACTTATCTGAGCTTATAGAAATCATACATTTTCGGAATGAGCATGAAATTTCACGTATATAGTGCAAATTCCAAATCGATGCGACGACTTGGTATTTTTCATGATTTTTAGGGGTAACCCCTTTCAACTTTTTTCGAGTAATTTTTTATTTTTCCAATGACTCGAAAATCACAGTATATACTGATTCGGTCATTCTGAATCGATTGGCGTTCGCAGAATTGGTCTATCTCTAACCTTTCTCGAGTTGGTCAGCTCTGAATCAGTTTTCGAATGGTTTTTTAGGCGCCAAAAATATTTCTGAAAAGTTTTCGACATTTTCGTTCAGAGATTCGGAATCAGCACGTCAAAATACGTTGGAGGACAAATATTTGAAATTAAAAAAATGAAAAATAAAAAAGTGCAAAAAATTATGTATGGTAGATAAATAAGGAAATAAATGAAATACTCGACTTTTATGTCCATCGATTTTTTCCGTTCAGATTCTCAGTACATACTAATTCGGCCATTCTGAATCGATTGGCGTTCGCAGAATTGGTCTATCTCTAACCGTTCTCGAGTTGGTCAGCTCTGAATCAGTTTTCGAATGGTAATTTTTGGCGGCAAAAATATTTCTGAGAAGTTTTCGACATTTTCGTTCAAAGATTCAGAATCAGCACGTCAAAATACGTTGGAGGACAAATATTTGAAATTAAAAAAATGAAAAATAAAAAAGTGCAAAAAATTATGAATGGTCAATAAATAATATACTCGACTTTTATGTCCGTCGATTTTTTCCGTTCAAATTCTCAGTATATACTAAATCGGCCATTCTGAATCGATTGACGTTCGCAGAATTGGTCTATCTCTAACCGTTTTCGAGTTGGTCAGCTCTGAATCAGTTTTCGAATGGTTTTTTTGGCGCCAAAAATATTTCCGAAAAGTTTTCGACATTTTCGTTTAAAGATTCGGAATCAGCACGTCAAAATTCGTTGGAGGACAAGAATTTGAAATTCGAAAAATGAAAAATAAAAAATCTCATAAAATTGGATCTTCTACCTTAAACACTCTTTTCGGCTAAATCTTATATCTGACTTATCTGAGCTTATAGAAATCATACATTTTCGGAATGAGCATGAAATTTCACGTATATAGTGCTTATTCCAAATCGATGTGACGACTTGGTATTTTTCATGATTTTTAGGGGTAACCAACCCCCTTTCAACTTTTTTCGAGTAATTTTTTATTTTTCCATTGACTCGAAATCCACAATATATACTGATTCGGCCATTCTGAATCGATTGGCGTTCGCAGAATTGGTCTATATCTAACCGTTCTCGAGTTGGTCAGCTCTGAATCAGTTTTCGAATGGTTTTTTTGGCGCCAAAAATATTTCTGAGAAGTTTTCGACATTTTCGTTCAAAGATTCAGAATCAGCACGTCAAAATACGTAGGAGGACAAATATTTGAAATTAAAAAAATGAAAGATAAAAAAGTGCAAAAAATTATGTATGGTAGAAAAATAAGGAAATAAATGATATACTCGACTTTTATGTCCGTCGATTTTTTCCGTTCAAATTCTCAGTATATACTAATTCGGCCATTCTGAATCGATTGGCGTTCGCAGAATTGGTCTATCTCTAACCGTTCTCGAGTTGGTCAGCTCTGAATCAGTTTTCGAATAGTTTTTTTGGCGCCAAAAATATTTCCGAAAAGTTTTCAACATTTTCGTTCAAAGATTCGGAATCAGCACGTCAAAATTCGTTGGAGGACAAGAATTTGAAATTCGAAAAATGAAAAATAAAAAATCTCATAAAATTGGATCTTCTACTTTAAACACTCTTTTCCGTCTAAATCTTATATCTGACATATCTGAGCTTATAGAAATCATACATTTTCGGAATGAGCATGAAATTTCACGTATATGGTGCAAATTCCAAATCGATGTGACGACTTGGTATTTTTCATGATTTTTAGGGGTAACCCCCTTTCAACTTTTTTCGAGTAATTTTTCATTTTTCCAATGACTCGAAAATCACAGTATATACTGATTCGGTCATTCTGAATCGATTGGCGTTCGCAGAATTGGTCTATCTCTAACCGTTCTCGAGTTGGTCAGCTCTGAATCAGTTTCGAATGGTTTTTTTGGCGCCAAAAATATTTCCGAAAAGTTTTCGACATTTTCCTTCAAAGATTCGGAATCAGCACGTCAAAATTCGTTGGAGGACAAGAATTTGAAATTCGAAAAATGAAAAATAAAAAATCTCATAAAATTGGATCTTCTACCTTAAACACTCTTTTCGGCTAAATCTTATATCTGACTTATCTGAGCTTATAGAAATCATACATTTTCGGAATGAGCATGAAATTTCACCTATATAGTGCAAATTCGAAATCGATGTGACGACTTAGTATTTTTCATGATTTTTAGGGGTAACCCCCTTTCAACTTTTTTCGAGTAATTTTTCATTTTTCCAATGACTCGAAAATCACAGTATATACTGATTCGGTCATTCTGAATCGATTGGCGTTCGCAGAATTGGTCTATCTCTAACCGTTCTCGAGTTGGTCAGCTCTTAATCAGTTTTCGAATGGTTTTTTAGGCGCCAAAAATATTTCTGAAAAGTTTTCGACATTTTCGTTCAAAGATTCGGAATCAGCACGTCAAAATACACTGGAGGACAAATATTTGAAATAAAAAAAATGAAAAATAATAAAGTGCAAAAAATTATGTATGGTAGATAAATAAGGAAATAAATGATATACTCGACTTTTATGTCCGTCGATTTTTTCCGTTCAAATTCGCAGTATATACTAATTCGACCATTCTGAATCGATTTGCGTTCGTAAAATTGATCTATTTCTAACCATTCCCGAGTTGGTCAGCTCTGAATCAATTTTCAAATGGTTTTTTTGGCGCCAAAAATATTTCTGATGAGTTTTCGACATTTTTGTTCTAAGATTCGGATTCAGCACGTCAAAATACGTTGGAGGACAAATATTTGAAATTGAAAAAATGAAAAATAAAAAAGTGCAAAAAATTATGTATGGTATATAAATAATATACTCGACTTTTATGTCCGTCGATTTTTTCTGTTCAAATTCTCAGTATATACTAATTCGGCCATTCTGAATCGATTGGCGTTCGCAGAATTGGTCTATCTCTAACCGTTCTCGAGTTGGTCAGCTCTGAATCAGTTTTCGAATCGTTTTTTAGGCGCCAAAAATATTTCTGAAAAGTTTTCGACATTTTCGTTCAAAGATTCGGAATCAGCACGTCAAAATACGTTGGAGGACAAATATTTGAAATAAAAAAAATGAAAAATAAAAAAGTGCAAAAAATTATGTATGGTAGATAAATAAGGAAATAAATGATATACTCGACTTTTATGTCCGTTGATTTTTTCCGTTCAAATTCGCAGTATATACTAATTCGGCCATTCTGAATCGATTGGCGTTCGCAGAATTGGTCTATCTCTGACCGTTCTCGAGTTGGTCAGCTCTGAATCAGTTTTCGAATGGTTTATTTGGCGCCAAAAATATTTCTGATGAGTATTCGACATTTTCGTTCAAAGATTCGGAATCAGCACGTCAAAATTCGTTGGAGGACAAGAATTTGAAATTCGAAAAATGAAAAATAAAAAATCTCATAAAATTGGATCTTCTACTTTAAACACTCTTTTCAGGCTAAATCTTATATCTGACTTATCTGAGCTTATAGAAATCATATATTTTGGGAATGAGCATGAAATTTCACGTATATAGTGCAAATTCCAAATCGATGTGACGACTTGGTATTTTTCATGATTTTTAGGGGTAACCTAACCCCCTTTCAACTTTTTTCGAGTAATTTTTTATTTTTCCATTGACTCGAAGTTCACAATATATACTGATTCGGCCATTCTGAATCGATTGGCGTTCGCAGAATTGGTTTATCTCTAACGGTTCTCGAGTTGGTCAGCTCTGAATCAGTTTTGGAATGGTTTTTTTGGCGCCAAAAATATTTATGAGAAGTTTTCGACATTTTCGTTCAAAGATTCAGAATCAGCACGTCAAAATACGTTTGAGGACACATATTTGAAATTAAAAAAATGAAAAATAAAAAAGTGCAAAAAATTATGTATGGTAAATAAATAATATACTCGACTCTTATGTCCGTCTATTTTTTCCGTTCAAATTCTCAGTATATAATAATTCGGCCATTTTAAATCGATTGGCATTCGCAGAATTGGTCTATCTCTAACCGTTCTCGAGTTGGTCAGCTCTGAATCAGTTTTCGAATAGTTTTTTTGGCGCCAAAAATATTTCTGATGAGTTTTCGACATTTTCGTTCAAATATTCGGAATCAGCACGTCAAAATACGTTGGAGGACAAATATTTGAAATTGAAAAAATGAAAAATAAAAAAGTGCAAAAAATTATGAATGGTCAATAAATAATATACTCGACTTTTATGTCCGTCGATTTTTTCCGTTCAAATTCTCAGTATATACTAAATCGGCCATTCTGAATCGATTGACGTTCGCAGAATTGGTCTATCTCTAACCGTTTTCGAGTTGGTCAGCTCTGAATCAGTTTTCGAATGGTTTTTTTGGCGCCAAAAATATTTCCGAAAAGTTTTCGACATTTTCGTTTAAAGATTCGGAATCAGCACGTCAAAATTCGTTGGAGGACAAGAATTTGAAATTCGAAAAATGAAAAATAAAAAATCTCATAAAATTGGATCTTCTACCTTAAACACTCTTTTCGGCTAAATCTTATATCTGACTTATCTGAGCTTATAGAAATCATACATTTTCGGAATGAGCATGAAATTTCACGTATATAGTGCTTATTCCAAATCGATGTGACGACTTGGTATTTTTCATGATTTTTAGGGGTAACCCCCTTTCAACTTTTTTCGAGTAATTTTTTATTTTTCCAATGACTCGAAAATCACAGTATATACTGATTCGGTCATTCTGAATCGATTGGCGTTCGCAGAATTGGTCTATCTCTAACCTTTCTCGAGTTGGTCAGCTCTGAATCAGTTTTCGAATGTTTTTTTAGGCGCCAAAAATATTTCTGAAAAGTTTTCGACATTTTCGTTCAAAGATTCGGAATCAGCACGTCAAAATACGTTGGAGAACAAATATTTGAAATTAAAAAAATGAAAAATAAAAAAGTGCAAAAAATTATGTATGGTAGATAAATAAGGAAATAAATGAAATACTCGACTTTTATGTCCGTCGATTTTTTCCGTTCAAATTCTCAGTACATACTAATTCGGCCATTCTGAATCGATTGGCGTTCGCAGAATTGGTCTATCTCTAACCGTTCTCGAGTTGGTCAGCTCTGAATCAGTTTTCGAATGGTAATTTTTGGCGCCAAAAATATTTCTGATGAGTTTTCGACATTTTCGTTCAAAGATTCGGAATCAGCACGTCAAAATTCGTTGGAGGACAAGAATTTGAAATTCAAAAAATGAAAAATAAAAAATCTCATAAAATGGGATCTTCTACCTTAAACACTCTTTTCCGGCTAAATCTTATACCTGACTTATCTGAGCTTATAGAAATCATACATTTTCGGAATGAGCATGAAATTTCACGTATATAGTGCAAATTCCAAATCGATGCGACGACTTGGTATTTTTCATGATTTTTAGGGGTAACCCCTTTCAACTTTTTTCGAGTAATTTTTTATTTTTCCAATGACTCGAAAATCACAGTATATACTGATTCGGTCATTCTGAATCGATTGGCGTTCGCAGAATTGGTCTATCTCTAACCTTTCTCGAGTTGGTCAGCTCTGAATCAGTTTTCGAATGGTTTTTTAGGCGCCAAAAATATTTCTGAAAAGTTTTCGACATTTTCGTTCAAAGATTCGGAATCAGCACGTCAAAATACGTTGGAGGACAAATATTTGAAATTAAAAAAATGAAAAATAAAAAAGTGCAAAAAATTATGTATGGTAGATAAATAAGGAAATAAATGAAATACTCGACTTTTATGTCCATCGATTTTTTCCGTTCAGATTCTCAGTACATACTAATTCGGCCATTCTGAATCGATTGGCGTTCGCAGAATTGGTCTATCTCTAACCGTTCTCGAGTTGGTCAGCTCTGAATCAGTTTTCGAATGGTAATTTTTGGCGGCAAAAATATTTCTGAGAAGTTTTCGACATTTTCGTTCAAAGATTCAGAATCAGCACGTCAAAATACGTTGGAGGACAAATATTTGAAATTAAAAAAATGAAAGACAAAAAAGTGCAAAAAATTATGTATGGAAGATAAATAAGGAGATAAATGATATACTCGACTTTTATGTCCGTCGATTTTTTCCGTTCAAATTCTCAGTATATACTAATTCGGCCATCCTGAATCGATTGGCGTTCGCAGAATTGGTCTATTTCTAACCGTTTTCGAGTTGGTCAGCTCTGAATCAGTTTTCGAATGGTTTTTTTGGCGCCAAAAATATTTCCGAAAAGTTTTCGACATTTTCCTTCAAAGATTCGGAATCAGCACGTCAAAATTCGTTGGAGGACAAGAATTTGAAATTCGAAAAATGAAAAATAAAAAATCTCATAAAATTGGATCTTCTACCTCAAACACTCTTTTCGGCTAAATCTTATATCTGACTTATCTGAGCTTATAGAAATCATACATTTTCGGAATGAGCATGAAATTTCACGTATATAGTGCTTATTCCAAATCGATGTGACGACTTGGTATTTTTCATGATTTTTAGGGGTAACCCCTTTCAACTTTTTTCGAGTAATTTTTCATTTTTCCAATGACTCGCAAATCACAGTATATACTGAATCGGTCATTCTGAATCGATTGGCGTTCGCAGAATTGGTCTATCTCTAACCGTTCTCGAGTTGGTCAGCTCTTAATCAGTTTTCGAATGGTTTTTTAGGCGCCAAAAATATTTCTGAAAAGTTTTCGACATTTTCGTTCAAAGATTCGGAATCAGCACGTCAAAATACACTGGAGGACAAATATTTGAAATAAAAAAAATGAAAAATAATAAAGTGCAAAAAATTATGTATGGTAGATAAATAAGGAAATAAATGATATACTCGACTTTTATGTCCGTCGATTTTTTCCGTTCAAATTCGCAGTATATACTAATTCGACCATTCTGAATCGATTTGCGTTCGTAAAATTGATCTATTTCTAACCGTTCCCGAGTTGGTCAGCTCTGAATCAATTTTCAAATGGTTTTTTTGGCGCCAAAAATATTTCTGATGAGTTTTCGACATTTTTGTTCAAAGATTCGGAATCAGCACGTCAAAAAACGTTGGAGGACAAATATTTGAAATTGAAAAAATGAAAAATAAAAAAGTGCAAAAAATTATGTATGGTATATAAATAATATACTCGACTTTTATGTCCGTCGATTTTTTCTGTTCAAATTCTCAGTATATACTAATTCGGCCATTCTGAATCGATTGGCGTTCGCAGAATTGGTCTATCTCTTACCGTTCTCGAGTTCGTCAGCTCTGAATCAGTTTTCGAATGGTTGTTTTGGCGCCAAAAATATTTCTGAGATGTTTTCGACATTTTCGTTCAAAGATTCAGAATCAGCACGTCAAAATACGTCAGAGGACACATATTTGGAATTAAAAAAACGAAAAATGAAAAACTGCAAAAAATTATGTATGGTAAATAAATAATATACTCGACTTTTATGTCCGTCAATTTTTTCCATTCAAATTCTCAGTATATACTAATTCGGCCATTCTGAATCGACTGACGTTCGCAGAATTGGTCTATCTCTAACCGTTCTCGAGTTGGTCAGCTCTGAATCAGTTTTCGAATGGTTTATTTGGCGCCAAAAATATTTCTGATGAGTATTCGACATTTTCGTTCAAAGATTCGGAATCAGCACGTCAAAATTCGTTGGAGGACAAGAATTTGAAATTCGAAAAATGAAAAATAAAAAATCTCATAAAATTGGATCTTCTACTTTAAACACTCTTTTCCGGCTAAATCTTATACCTGACTTATCTGAGCTTATAGAAATCATACATTTTCGGAATGAGCATGAAATTTCACGTATATAGTGCAAATTCCAAATCGATGCGACGACTTGGTATTTTTCATGATTTTTAGGGCTTTCAACTTTTTTCGAGTAATTTTTTATTTTTCCAATGACTCGAAAATCACAGTATATACTGATTCGGTCATTCTGAATCGATTGGCGTTCGCAGAATTGGTCTATCTCTAACCTTTCTCGAGTTGGTCAGCTCTGAATCAGTTTTCGAATGGTTTTTTAGGCGCCAAAAATATTTCTGAAAAGTTTTCGACATTTTCGTTCAGAGATTCGGAATCAGCACGTCAAAATACGTTGGAGGACAAATATTTGAAATTAAAAAAATGAAAAATAAAAAAGTGCAAAAAATTATGTATGGTAGATAAATAAGGAAATAAATGAAATACTCGACTTTTATGTCCATCGATTTTTTCCGTTCAGATTCTCAGTACATACTAATTCGGCCATTCTGAATCGATTGGCGTTCGCAGAATTGGTCTATCTCTAACCGTTCTCGAGTTGGTCAGCTCTGAATCAGTTTTCGAATGGTAATTTTTGGCGGCAAAAATATTTCTGAGAAGTTTTCGACATTTTCGTTCAAAGATTCAGAATCAGCACGTCAAAATACGTTGGAGGACAAATATTTGAAATTAAAAAAATGAAAAATAAAAAAGTGCAAAAAATTATGTATGGTAGATAAATAAGGAAATAAATGAAATACTCGACTTTTATGTCCATCGATTTTTTCCGTTCAGATTCTCAGTACATACTAATTCGGCCATTCTGAATCGATTGGCGTTCGCAGAATTGGTCTATCTCTAACCGTTCTCGAGTTGGTCAGCTCTGAATCAGTTTTCGAATGGTAATTTTTGGCGGCAAAAATATTTCTGAGAAGTTTTCGACATTTTCGTTCAAAGATTCAGAATCAGCACGTCAAAATACGTTGGAGAACAAATATTTGAAATTAAAAAAATGAAAAATAAAAAAGTGCAAAAAATTATGTATGGTAGATAAATAAGGAAATAAATGAAATACTCGACTTTTATGTCCGTCGATTTTTTCCGTTCAAATTCTCAGTACATACTAATTCGGCCATTCTGAATCGATTGGCGTTCGCAGAATTGGTCTATCTCTAACCGTTCTCGAGTTGGTCAGCTCTTAATCAGTTTTCGAATGGTTTTTTAGGCGCCAAAAATATTTCTGAAAAGTTTTCGACATTTTCGTTCAAAGATTCGGAATCAGCACGTCAAAATACACTGGAGGACAAATATTTGAAATAAAAAAAATGAAAAATAAAAAAGTGCAAAAAATTATGTATGGTAGATAAATAAGGAAATAAATGATATACTCGACTTTTATGTCCGTCGATTTTTTCCGTTCAAATTCGCAGTATATACTAATTCGACCATTCTGAATCGATTTGCGTTCGTAAAATTGATCTATTTCTAACCGTTCCCGAGTTGGTCAGCTCTGAATCAATTTTCAAATGGTTTTTTTGGCGCCAAAAATATTTCTGATGAGTTTTCGACATTTTTGTTCAAAGATTCGGAATCAGCACGTCAAAATACGTTGGAGGACAAATATTTGAAATTGAAAAAATGAAAAATAAAAAAGTGCAAAAAATTATGTATGGTAGATAAATAAGGAAATAAATGATATACTCGACTTTTATGTCCGTCGATTTTTTCCGTTCAAATTCGCAGTATATACTAATTCGGCCATTCTGAATCGATTGGCGTTCGCAGAATTGGTCTATCTCTGACCGTTCTCGAGTTCGTCAGCTCTGAATCAGTTTTCGAATGGTTGTTTTGGCGCCAAAAATATTTCTGAGATGTTTTCGACATTTTCGTTCAAAGATTCAGAATCAGCACGTCAAAATACGTCAGAGGACACATATTTGGAATTAAAAAAACGAAAAATAAAAAACTGCAAAAAATTATGTATGGTAAATAAATAATATACTCGACTTTTATGTCCGTCAATTTTTTCCATTCAAATTCTCAGTATATACTAATTCGGCCATTCTGAATCGACTGACGTTCGCAGAATTGGTCTATCTCTAACCGTTCTCGAGTTGGTCAGCTCTGAATCAGTTTTCGAATGGTTTATTTGGCGCCAAAAATATTTCTGATGAGTATTCGACATTTTCGTTCAAAGATTCGGAATCAGCACGTCAAAATTCGTTGGAGGACAAGAATTTGAAATTCGAAAAATGAAAAATAAAAAATCTCATAAAATTGGATCTTCTACTTTAAACACTCTTTTCAGGCTAAATCTTATATCTGACTTATCTGAGCTTATAGAAATCATATATTTTGGGAATGAGCATGAAATTTCACGTATATAGTGCAAATTCCAAATCGATGTGACGACTTGGTATTTTTCATGATTTTTAGGGGTAACCCCCTTTCAACTTTTTTCGAGTAATTTTTCATTTTTCCAATGACTCGAAAATCACAGTATATACTGATTCGGTCATTCTGAATCGATTGGCGTTCGCAGAATTGGTCTATCTCTAACCGTTCTCGAGGTGGTCAGCTCTGAATCAGTTTTCGAATGGTAATTTTTGGCGCCAAAAATATATCTGAGAAGTTTTCGACATTTTCGTTCAAAGATTCAGAATCAGCACGTCAAAATACGTTGGAGGACACATATTTGAAATTAAAAAAATGAAAAATAAAAAAGTGCAAAAAATTATGTATGGTAAATAAATAATATACTCGACTCTTATGTCCGTCTATTTTTTCCGTTCAAATTCTCAGTATATAATAATTCGGCCATTCTGAATCGATTGGCGTTCGCAGAATTGGTCTATCTCTAACCGTTCTCGAGATGGTCAGCTCTGAATCAGTTTTCGAATCGTTTTTTAGGCGCCAAAAATATTTCTGAAAAGTTTTCGACATTTTCGTTCAAAGATTCGTAATCAGCACGTCAAAATACGTTGGAGGACAAATATTTGGAATAAAAAAAAATAAAAAAGTGCAAAAAATTATGTATGGTAAATAAATAATATACTCGACCTTAATGTCCGTCGATTTTTTTCTGTTCAAATTCTCAGTATATACTAATTCGGCCATTCTGAATCGATTGGCGTTCGCAGAATTGAACTATCTCTAACCGTTCTCGAGTTGGTCAGCTCTGCATCAGTTTTCAAATGGTTTTTTTGGCTCCAAAAATATTTCTGATGAGTTTTCGACATTTTCGTTCAAAGATTCGGAATCTGCACGTCAAAATACGTTGGAGGACAAATATTTGAAATTAAAAAAATAAAAAATAAAAAAGTGCAAAAAATTATGTATGGTAAATAAATAATATACTCGACTTTTATGTACGTCGTTTTTTTCTGTTCAAATTCTCAGTCTATACTAATTCGGCCATTCTGAATCGATTGACGTTCGCAGACTTGGTCTATCTCTAACCGTTCTCGAGTTGGTCAGCTCTGAATCAGTTTTCGAACGGTTTTTTTGGCGCCAAAAATATTTCTGAAAAGTTTTCGACATTTTCGTTCAAAGATTCGGAATCAGCACGTCAAAATTCGTTGGAGGACAAGAATTTGAAATTCGAAAAATGAAAAATAAAAAATCTCATGAAATTGGATCTTCCACCTTAAACACATTTTTCCGTCTAAATCTTATATCTGACTTATCTGAGCTTATAGAAATCATACATTTTCGAAATGAGCATGAAATTTCACGTATATAGTGCAAATTCCAAATCGATGTGACGATTTGGTATTTTTCATGATTTTTAGGGGTAACCTAACCCCCTTTCAACTTTTTTCGAGTAATTTTTTATTTCTCCATTGTCTCGAAATTAACAATATATACTGATTCGGCCATTCTGAATAGATTGGCGTTCGCAGAATTGGTGTATCTCTAACCGTTCTCGAGTTGGTCAGCTCTGAATCAGTTTTCGAATGTTTTTTTTGGCTCCAAAAATATTTCTGAGAAGTTTTCGACATTTTCGTTCAAAGATTCAGAATCAGCACGTCAAAATACGTTGGAGGACAAATATTTGAAATTAAAAAAATGAAAGACAAAAAAGTGCAAAAAATTATGTATGGTAGATAAATAAGGAAATAAATGATATACTCGACTTTTATGTCCGTCGATTTTTTCCGTTCAAATGCTCAGTATATACTAATTCGGCCATTCTGAATCGATTGGCGTTCGCAGAATTGGTCTATTTCTAACCTTTCTCGAGTTGGTCAGCTCTGAATCAATTTTCAAATGGTTTTTTTGGCGCCAAAAATATTTCTGATGAGTTTTCGACATTTTTTTTCAAAGATTCGGAATCAGCACGTCAAAATACGTTGGAGGACAAATATTTGAAATTAAAAAAATGAAAGATAAAAAAGTGCAAAAAATTATGTATGGTAGATAAATAAGGAATTAAATGATATACTCGACTTTTATGTCCGTCAATTTTTTCCGTTCAAATTCTCAGTATATAATAATTCGGCCATTCTGAATCGATTGACGTTCGCAGAATTGGTCTATCTTTAACCGTTTTCGAGTTGGTCAGTTCTGAATCAGTTTTCGAATGGTTTTTTTGGCGCCAAAATAATTTCCGAAAAGTTTTCGACATTTTCCTTCAAAGATTCGGAATCAGCACGTCAAAATACTTTAGAGGACAAGAATTTGAAATTCGAAAAATGAAAAATAAAAAATCTCATAAAATTGGATCTTCTACCTTAAACACTCTTTTCTGGCTAAATCTTGTATCTGACTTATCTGAGCTTATAGAAATCATACATTTTCGAAATGAGCATGAAATTTCACGTATATAGTGCAAATTCCAAATCGATGTGGCGACTTGGTATTTTTCATGATTTTTAGGGTAACCCCCTTTCAACTTTTTTCGAGTAATTTTTTATTTTTCCAATGACTCGAAATTCACAATATATACTGATTCGGCCATTCTGAATCGATTGTCGTTCGCAGAAGTGGTCTATTTCTAACCGTTCTCGAGTTGGTCTGCTCTGAATCAGTTTTCGAATGGTTTTTTTGGCGCCAAAAATATTTCTGATGAGTTTTCGACATTTTCGTTCAAAGATTCGGAATCAGCACGTCAAAATACGTTGGAGGACAAATATTTGAAATGGAAAAAATGAAAAATAAAAAAGTGCAAAAAATTATGTATGGTAAATAAATAATATACTCGACTTTTATGTCCGTCGATTTTTTCCGTTCAAATTCGCAGTATATACTAATTCGACCATTCTGAATCGATTTGCGTTCGTAAAATTGATCTATTTCTAACCGTTCTCGAGTTGGTCAGCTCTGAATCAATTTTCAAATGGTTTTTTTGGCGCCAAAAATAATTCTGATGAGTTTTCGACATTTTTGTTCAAAGATTCGGAATCAGCACGTCAAAATACGTTGGAGGACAAATATTTGAAATTGAAAAAATGAAAAATAAAAAAGTGCAAAAAATTATGTATGGTAAATAAATAATATACTCGACTTTTATGTCCGTCGATTTTTTCCGTTCAAATTCTCAGTATATACTGAATCGGCCATTCTGAATCGATTGACGTTCGCAGAATTGGTCTATCTCTAACCGTTCTCGAGTTGGTCAGCTCTGAATCAGTTTTCGAACGGTTTTTTTGGCGCCAAAAATATTTCTGAAAAGTTTTCGACATTTTCGTTCAAAGGTTCGGAATCAGCACGTCAAAATTCGTTGGAGGACAAGAATTTGAAATTCGAAAAATGAAGAATAAAAAATCTCATGAAATTGGATCTTCCACCTTAAACACGTTTTTCCGGCTAAATCTTATATCTGACTTATCTGAGCTTATAGAAATCATACATTTTCGAAATGAGCATGAAATTTCACGTATATAGTGCAAATTCCAAATCGATGTGACGACTTGGTATTTTTCATGATTTTTAGGGGTAACCTAACCCCCTTTCAACTTTTTTCGAGTAATTTTTTATTTTTCCATTGTCTGGAAATCAACAATATATACTGATTCGGCCATTCTGAATCTATTGGCGTTCGCAGAATTGGTCTATCTCTAACCGTTCTCGAGTTGGTCAGCTCTGAATCAGTTTTCGAATGGTTTTTTTGGCGCCAAAAAGATTTCTGAGAAGTTTTCGACATTTTCGTTCAAAGATTCAGAATCAGCACGTCAAAATACGTTGGAGGACAAATATTTGAAATTAAAAAAATGAAAGACAAAAAAGTGCAAAAAATTATGTATGGTAGATAAATAAGGAAATAAATGATATACTCGACTTTTATGTCCGTCGATTTTTTCCGTTCAAATTCTCAGTATATACTAATTCGGCCATTCTGAATCGATTGGCGTTCGCAGAATTGGTCTATTTCTAACCGTTCTCGAGTTGGTCAGCTCTGAATCAATTTTCAAATGGTTTTTTTGGCGCCAAAAATATTTCTGATGAGTTTTCGACATTTTTGTTCAAAGATTCGGAATCAGCACGTCAAAATACGTTGGAGGACAAATATTTGAAATTGAAAAAATGAAAAATAAAAAAGTGCAAAAAATTATGTATGGTATATAAATAATATACTCGACTCTTATGTCCGTCTATTTTTTCCGTTCAAATTCTCAGTATATAATAATTCGGCCATTTTGAATCGATTGGCATTCGCAGAATTGGTCTATCTCTAACCGTTCTCGAGTTGGTCAGCTCTGAATCAGTTTTCGAATGGTTTTTTTGGCGCCAAAAATATTTCTGAGAAGTTTTCGACATTTTCGTTCAAAGATTCAGAATCAGCACGTCAAAATACGTTAGAGGACAAGAATTTGAAATTCGAAAAATGAAAAATAAAAAATCTCATAAAATTGGATCTTCTACCTTAAACACTCTTTTCTGGCTAAATCTTATATCTGACTTGTCTGAGCTTATAGAAATCATACATTTTCGAAATGAGCATGAAATTTCACGTATATAGTGCAAATTCCAAATCGATGTGACGACTTGGTATTTTTCATGATTTTTAGGATAACCCCCTTTCAACTTTTTTCGAGTAATTTTTTATTTTTCCAATGACTCGAAATTCACAATATATACTGATTCGGCCATTCTGAATCGATTGTCGTTCGCAGAAATGGTCTATTTCTAACCGTTCTCGAGTTGGTCTGCTCTGAATCAGTTTTCGAATGGTTTTTTTGGCGCCAAAAATATTTCTGATGAGTTTTCGACATTTTCGTTCAAAGATTCGGAATCAGCACGTCAAAATACGTTGGAGGACAAATATTTGAAATTGAAAAAATGAAAAATAAAAAAGTGCAAAAAATTATGTATGGTAAATAAATAATATACTCGACTTTTATGTCCGTCGATTTTTTCCGTTCAAATTCTCAGTATATACTAAATCGGCCATTCTGAATCGATTGACGTTCGCAGAATTGGTCTATCTCTAACCGTTTTCGAGTTGGTCAGCTCTGAATCAGTTTTCGAATGGTTTTTTTTGGCGCCAAAAATATTTCCGAAAAGTTTTCGACATTTTCCTTCAAAGATTCGGAATCAGCACGTCATAATTCGTTGGAGGACAAGAATTTGAAATTCGAAAAATGAAAAATAAAAAATCTCATAAAATTGGATCGTCTACCTTAAACACTCTTTTCGGCTAAATCTTATATCTGACTTATCTGAGCTTATAGAAATCATATATTTTGGGAATGAGCATGAAATTTCACGCATATAGTGCAAATTCCAAATCGATGTGACGACTTGGTATTTTTCATGATTTTTAGGGGTAACCCCCTTTCAACTTTTTTCGAGTAATTTTTCATTTTTCCAATGACTCGAAAATCACAGTATATACTGATTCGGTCATTCTGAATCGATTGGCGTTCGCAGAATTGGTCTATCTCTAACCGTTCTCGAGTTGGTCAGCTCTGAATCACTTTTCGAACGGTTTTTTTGGCGCCAAAAATATTTCTGAAAAGTTTTCGACATTTTCGTTCAAAGATTCGGAATCAGCACGTCAAAATTCGTTGGAGGACAAATATTTGAAATTAAAAAAATGAAAGACAAAAAAGTGCAAAAAATTATGTATGGTAGATAAATAAGGAAATAAATGATATACTCGACTTTTATGTCCGTCGATTTTTTCCGTTCAAATTCTCAGTATATACTAATTCGGCCATTCTGAAACGATTGGCGTTGGCAGAATTGGTCTATTTCTAACCGTTCTTGAGTTGGTCAGCTCTGAATCAATTTTCAAATGGTTTTTTTGGCGCCAAAAATATTTCTGATGAGTTTTCGACATTTTTGTTCAAAGATTCGGAATCAGCGCGTCAAAATACGTTGGAGGACAAATATTTGAAATTGAAAAAATGAAAAATAAAAAAGTGCAAAAAATTATGTATGGTATATAAATAATATACTCGACTTTTATGTCCGTCGATTTTTTCTGTTCAAATTCTCAGTATATACTAATTCGGCCATTCTGAATCGATTGGCGTTCGCAGAATTGGTCTATCTCTAACCGTTCTCGAGTTGGTCAGCTCTGAATCAGTTTTCGAATCGTTTTTTAGGCGCCAAAAATATTTCTGAAAAGTTTTCGACATTTTCGTTCAAAGATTCGGAATCAGCATGTCAAAATACGTTGGAGGGCAAATATTTGAAATAAAAAAAATGAAAAATAAAAAAGTGCAAAAAATTATGTATGGTAGATAAATAAGGAAATAAATGATATACTCGACTTTTATGTCCGTCGATTTTTTCCGTTCAAATTCTCAGTATATACTAATTCGGCCATTCTGAATCGATTGGCGTTCGCAGAATTGGTCTATCTCTAACCGTTCTCGAGTTGGTCAGCTCTGAATAAGTTTTCGAATGGTTGTTTTGGCGCCAAAAATAATTCTGAGAAGTTTTCGACATTTTCGTTCAAAGATTCGGAATCAGCACGTCAAAATACGTCAGAGGACACATATTTGGAATTAAAAAAATGAAAAATAAAAAACTGCAAAAAATTATGTATGGTAAATAAATAATATACTCGACTTTTATGTCCGTCAATTTTTTCCATTCAAATTCTCAGTATATACTAATTCGGCCATTCTGAATCGACTGACGTTCGCAGAATTGGTCTATCTCTAACCGTTCTCGAGTTGGTCAGCTCTGAATCAGTTTTCGAATGGTTTTTTTGGCGCCAAAAATATTTCTGATGAGTATTCGACATTTTCGTTCAAAGATTCGGAATCAGCACGTCAAAATTCGTTGGAGGACAAGAATTTGAAATTCGAAAAATGAAAAATAAAAAATCTCATAAAATTGGATCTTCCACTTTAAACACATTTTTCCGGCTAAATCTTATATCTGACTTATCTGAGCTTATAGAAATCATATATTTTCGGAATGAGCATGAAATTTCACGTATATAGTGCAAATTCCAAATCGATGTGACGACTTGGTATTTTTCATGATTTTTAGGGTAACCCCCTTTCAACTTTTTTCGAGTAATTTTTTATTTTTCCAATGACTCGAAATTCACAATATATACTGATTCGGCCATTCTGAATCGATTATCGTTCGCAGAAATGGTCTATTTCTAACCGTTCTCGAGTTGGTCTGCTCTGAATCAGTTTTCGAATGGTTTTTTTGGCGCCAAAAATATTTCTGACGAGTTTTCGACATTTTCGTTCAAAGATTCAGAATCAGCACGTCAAAATACGTTAGAGGACAAGAATTTGAAATTCGAAAAATGAAAAATAAAAAATCTCATAAAATTGGATCTTCTACCTTAAACACACTTTTCTGGCCAAATCTTATATCTGACTTATCTGAGCTTATAGAAATCATATATTTTCGGAATGAGCATGAAATTTCACGTATATAGTGCAAATTCCAAATCGATGTGACGACTTGGTATTTTTCATGATTTTTAGGGTAACCCCCTTTCAACTTTTTTCGAGTAATTTTTTATTTTTCCAATGACTCGAAATTCACAATATATACTGATTCGGCCATTCTGAATCGATTGGCGTTCGCAGAATTGGTCTATCTCTAACCGTTCTCGAGTTGGTCAGCTCTGAATAAGTTTTCGAATGGTTGTTTTGGCGCCAAAAATAATTCTGAGAAGTTTTCGACATTTTCGTTCAAAGATTCGGAATCAGCACGTCAAAATACGTCAGAGGACACATATTTGGAATTAAAAAAATGAAAAATAAAAAACTGCAAAAAATTATGTATGGTAAATAAATAATATACTCGACTTTTATGTCCGTCAATTTTTTCCATTCAAATTCTCAGTATATACTAATTCGGCCATTCTGAATCGACTGACGTTCGCAGAATTGGTCTATCTCTAACCGTTCTCGAGTTGGTCAGCTCTGAATCAGTTTTCGAATGGTTTTTTTGGCGCCAAAAATATTTCTGATGAGTATTCGACATTTTCGTTCAAAGATTCGGAATCAGCACGTCAAAATTCGTTGGAGGACAAGAATTTGAAATTCGAAAAATGAAAAATAAAAAATCTCATAAAATTGGATCTTCCACTTTAAACACATTTTTCCGGCTAAATCTTATATCTGACTTATCTGAGCTTATAGAAATCATATATTTTCGGAATGAGCATGAAATTTCACGTATATAGTGCAAATTCCAAATCGATGTGACGACTTGGTATTTTTCATGATTTTTAGGGTAACCCCCTTTCAACTTTTTTCGAGTAATTTTTTATTTTTCCATTGACTCGAAATTCACAATATATACTGATTAGGCCATTCTGAATTGATTGGCGTTCGCAGAATTGGTCTATCTCTAACGGTTCTCGAGTTGGTCAACTCTGAATCAGTTTTGGAATGGTTTTTTTGGCGCCAAAAATATTTATGAGAAGTTTTCGACATTTTCGTTCAAAGATTCAGAATCAGCACGTCAAAATACGTTGGAGGACACATATTTGAAATAAAAAAAATGAAAAATAAAAAAGTGCAAAAAATTATGTATGGTAAATAAATAATATACTCGACTCTTATGTCCGTCTATTTTTTCCGTTCAAATTCTCAGTATATAATAATTCGGCCATTTTGAATCGATTGGCATTCGCAGAATTGGTCTATCTCTAACCGTTCTCGAGTTGGTCAGCTCTGAATCAGTTTTCGAATGGTTTTTTTGGCGCCAAAAATATTTCTGAGAAGTTTTCGACATTTTCGTTCAAAGATTCAGAATCAGCACGTCAAAATACGTTAGAGGACAAGAATTTGAAATTCGAAAAATGAAAAATAAAAAATCTCATAAAATTGGATCTTCTACCTTAAACACACTTTTCTGGCCAAATCTTATATCTGACTTATCTGAGCTTATAGAAATCATACATTTTCGAAATGAGCATGAAATTTCACGTATATAGTGCAAATTCCAAATCGATGTGACGACTTGGTATTTTTCATGATTTTTAGGGTAACCCCCTTTCAACTTTTTTCGAGTAATTTTTTATTTTTCCAATGACTCGAAATTCACAATATATACTGATTCGGCCATTCTGAATCGATTATCGTTCGCAGAAATGGTCTATTTCTAACCGTTCTCGAGTTGGTCTGCTCTGAATCAGTTTTCGAATGGTTTTTTTGGCGCCAAAAATATTTCTGACGAGTTTTCGACATTTTCGTTCAAAGATTCGGAATCAGCACGTCAAAATACGTTGGAGGACAAATATTTGAAATTGAAAAAATGAAAAATAAAAAAGTGCAAAAAATTATGTATGGTAAATAAATAATATACTCGACTTTTACGTCCGTCGATTTTTTCCGTTCAAATTCTCAGTATATACTGAATCGGCCATTCTGAATCGATTGACGTTCGCCTAATTGGTCTATCTCTAACCGTTTTCGAGTTGGTCAGCTCTGAATCAGTTTTCGAATGGGTTTTTTGGCGCCAAAAATATTTCTCATGAGTTTTCGACATTTTTGTTCAAAGATTCGGAATCAGCACGTCAAAATACGTTGGAGGACAAATATTTGAAATTGAAAAAATGAAAAATAAAAAAGTGCAAAAAATTATGTATGGTAAATAAATGGTATTTTTCATGATTTTTAGGGTAACCCCCTTTCAACTTTTTTCGAGTAATTTTTTATTTTTCCAATGACTCGAAATTCACAATATATACTGATTCGGCCATTCTGAATCGATTGACGTTCGCAGAATTGGTCTATCTCTAACCGTTTTCGAGTTGGTCAGCTCTGAATCAGTTTTCGAATGGTTTTTTTTGGCGCCAAAAATATTTCCGAAAAGTTTTCGACATTTTCCTTCAAAGATTCGGAATCAGCACGTCAAAATTCGTTGGAGGACAAGAATTTGAAATTCGAAAAATGAAAAATAAAAAATCTCATAAAATTGGATCGTCTACCTTAAACACTCTTTTCGGCTAAATCTTATATCTGACTTATCTGAGCTTATAGAAATCATATATTTTGGGAATGAGCATGAAATTTCACGCATATAGTGCAAATTCCAAATCGATGTGACGACTTGGTATTTTTCATGATTTTTAGGGGTAACCCCCTTTCAACTTTTTTCGAGTAATTTTTCATTTTTCCAATGACTCGAAAATCACAGTATATACTGATTCGGTCATTCTGAATAGATTGGCGTTCGCAGAATTGGTCTATCTCTAACCGTTCTCGAGTTGGTCAGCTCTGAATCACTTTTCGAACGGTTTTTTTGGCGCCAAAAATATTTCTGAAAAGTTTTCGACATTTTCGTTCAAAGATTCGGAATCAGCACGTCAAAATTCGTTGGAGGACAAATATTTGAAATTAAAAAAATGAAAGACAAAAAAGTGCAAAAAATTATGTATGGTAGATAAATAAGGAAATAAATGATATACTCGACTTTTATGTCCGTCGATTTTTTCCGTTCAAATTCTCAGTATATACTAATTCGGCCATTCTGAAACGATTGGCGTTGGCAGAATTGGTCTATTTCTAACCGTTCTCGAGTTGGTCAGCTCTGAATCAATTTTCAAATGGTTTTTTTGGCGCCAAAAATATTTCTGATGAGTTTTCGACATTTTTGTTCAAAGATTCGGAATCAGCGCGTCAAAATACGTTGGAGGACAAATATTTGAAATTGAAAAAATGAAAAATAAAAAAGTGCAAAAAATTATGTATGGTATATAAATAATATACTCGACTTTTATGTCCGTCGATTTTTTCTGTTCAAATTCTCAGTATATACTAATTCGGCCATTCTGAATCGATTGGCGTTCGCAGAATTGGTCTATCTCTAACTGTTCTCGAGTTGGTCAGCTCTGAATCAGTTTTCGAATCGTTTTTTAGGCGCCAAAAATATTTCTGAAAAGTTTTCGACATTTTCGTTCAAAGATTCGGAATCAGCACGTCAAAATACGTTGGAGGACAAATATTTGGAATAAAAAAAAATAAAAAAGTGCAAAAAATTATGTATGGTAAATAAATAATATACTCGACCTTAATGTCCGTCGATTTTTTTCTGTTCAAATTCTCAGTATATACTAATTCGGCCATTCTGAATCGATTGGCGTTCGCAGAATTGAACTATCTCTAACCGTTCTCGAGTTGGTCAGCTCTGCATCAGTTTTCAAATGGTTTTTTTGGCTCCAAAAATATTTCTGATGAGTTTTCGACATTTTCGTTCAAAGATTCGGAATCTGCACGTCAAAATACGTTGGAGGACAAATATTTGAAATTAAAAAAATAAAAAATAAAAAAGTGCAAAAAATTATGTATGGTAAATAAATAATATACTCGACTTTTATGTCCGTCGTTTTTTTCTGTTCAAATTCTCAGTCTATACTAATTCGGCCATTCTGAATCGATTGACGTTCGCAGAATTGGTCTATCTCTAACCGTTCTCGAGTTGGTCAGCTCTGAATCAGTTTTCGAACGGTTTTTTTGGCGCCAAAAATATTTCTGAAAAGTTTTCGACATTTTCGTTCAAAGATTCGGAATCAGCACGTCAAAATTCGTTGGAGGACAAGAATTTGAAATTCGAAAAATGAAAAATAAAAAATCTCATGAAATTGGATCTTCCACCTTAAACACATTTTTCCGTCTAAATCTTATATCTGACTTATCTGAGCTTATAGAAATCATACATTTTCGAAATGAGCATGAAATTTCACGTATATAGTGCAAATTCCAAATCGATGTGACGATTTGGTATTTTTCATGATTTTTAGGGGTAACCTAACCCCCTTTCAACTTTTTTCGAGTAATTTTTTATTTCTCCATTGTCTCGAAATTAACAATATATACTGATTCGGCCATTCTGAATAGATTGGCGTTCGCAGAATTGGTGTATCTCTAACCGTTCTCGAGTTGGTCAGCTCTGAATCAGTTTTCGAATGTTTTTTTTGGCTCCAAAAATATTTCTGAGAAGTTTTCGACATTTTCGTTCAAAGATTCAGAATCAGCACGTCAAAATACGTTGGAGGACAAATATTTGAAATTAAAAAAATGAAAGACAAAAAAGTGCAAAAAATTATGTATGGTAGATAAATAAGGAAATAAATGATATACTCGACTTTTATGTCCGTCGATTTTTTCCGTTCAAATGCTCAGTATATACTAATTCGGCCATTCTGAATCGATTGGCGTTCGCAGAATTGGTCTATTTCTAACCGTTCTCGAGTTGGTCAGCTCTGAATCAATTTTCAAATGGTTTTTTTGGCGCCAAAAATATTTCTGATGAGTTTTCGACATTTTTTTTCAAAGATTCGGAATCAGCACGTCAAAATACGTTGGAGGACAAATATTTGAAATTAAAAAAATGAAAGATAAAAAAGTGCAAAAAATTATGTATGGTAGATAAATAAGGAATTAAATGATATACTCGACTTTTATGTCCGTCAATTTTTTCCGTTCAAATTCTCAGTATATAATAATTCGGCCATTCTGAATCGATTGACGTTCGCAGAATTGGTCTATCTTTAACCGTTTTCGAGTTGGTCAGTTCTGAATCAGTTTTCGAATGGTTTTTTTGGCGCCAAAAATATTTCAGAAAAGTTTTCGACATTTTCCTTCAAAGATTCGGAATCAGCACGTCAAAATTCGTTGGAGGACAAGAATTTGAAATTCGAAAAATGAAAAATAAAAAATCTCATAAAATTGGATCTTCTACCTCAAACACTCTTTTCGGCTAAATCTTATATCTGACTTATCTGAGCTTATAGAAATCATACATTTTCGGAATGAGCATGAAATTTCACGTATATAGTGCTTATTCCAAATCGATGTGACGACTTGGTATTTTTCATGATTTTTAGGGGTAACCCCTTTCAACTTTTTTAGAGTAATTTTTCATTATTCCAATGACTCGAAAATCACAGTATATACTGATTCGGTCATTCTGAATCGATTGGCGTTCGCAGAATTGGTCTATCTCTAACGGTTCTCGAGTTGGTTAGCTCTGAATCAGTTTTGGAATGGTTTTTTTGGCGCCAAAAATATGTATGAGAAGTTTTCGACATTTTCGTTCAAAGATTCAGAATCAGCACGTCAAAATACATATTTGAAATTAAAAAAATGAAAATAAAAAAGTGCAAAAAATGATGTATGGTAAATAAATAATATACTCGACTCTTATGTCCGTCTATTTTTTCCGTTCAAATTCTCAGTATATAATAATTCGGCCATTTTGAATCGATTGGCATTCGCAGAATTGGTCTATCTCCAACCGTTCTCGAGTTGGTCAGCTCTGAATCAGTTTTCGAATGGTTTTTTTGGCGCCAAAAATATTTCTGATGAGTATTCGATATTTTCGTTCAAAGATTCGGAATCAGCACGTCAAAATTCGTTGGAGGACAAGAATTTGAAATTCGAAAAATGAAAAATAAAAAATCTCCTAAAATTGGATCTTCTACTTTAAACACTCTTTTCAGGCTAAATCTAATATCTGACTTATCTGAGCTTATAGAAATCATATATTTTTGGAATGAGCATGAAATTTCACGTATATAGTGCAAATTCCAAATCGATGTGACGACTTGGTATTTTTCATGATTTTTAGGGGTACCCTTTCAACTTTTTTCGAGTAATTTTTTATTTTTCCATTGACTCGAAATTCACAATATATACTGATTCGGCCATTCTGAATCGATTGGCGTTCGCAGAATTGGTCTATCTCTAACGGTTCTCGAGTTGGTCAACTCTGAATCAGTTTTGGAATGGTTTTTTTGGCGCCAAAAATATTTATGAGAAGTTTTCGACATTTTCGTTCAAAGATTCAGAATCAGCACGTCAAAATACGTTGGAGGACACATATTTGAAATTAAAAAAATGAAAAATAAAAAAGTGCAAAAAATGATGTATGGTAAATAAATAATATACTCGACTCTTATGTCCGTCTATTTTTTCCGTTCAAATTCTCAGTATATAATAATTCGGCCATTTTGAATCGATTGTCATTCGCAGAATTGGTCTATCTCTAACCGTTCTCGAGTTGGTCAGCTCTGAATCAGTTTTCGAATGGTTTTTTTGGCGCCAAAAATATTTCTGAGAAGTTTTCGACATTTTCGTTCAAAGATTCAGAATCAGCACGTCAAAATACGTTAGAGGACAAGAATTTGAAATTCGAAAAATGAAAAATAAAAAATCTCATAAAATTGGATCTTCTACCTTAAACACTCTTTTCTGGCTAAATCTTATATCTGACTTATCTGAGCTTATAGAAATCATACATTTTCGAAATGAGCATGAAATTTCACGTATATAGTGCAAATTCCAAATCGATGTGACGACTTGGTATTTTTCATGATTTTTAGGGTAACCCCCTTTCAACTTTTTTCGAGTAATTTTTTATTTTTCCAATGACTCGAAATTCACAATATATACTGATTCGGCCATTCTGAATCGATTGTCGTTCGCAGAAGTGGTCTATTTCTAACCGTTCTCGAGTTGGTCTGCTCTGAATCAGTTTTCGAATGGTTTTTTTGGCGCCAAAAATATTTCTGATGAGTTTTCGACATTTTCGTTCAAAGATTCGGAATCAGCACGTCAAAATACGTTGGAGGACAAATATTTGAAATGGAAAAAATGAAAAATAAAAAAGTGCAAAAAATTATGTATGGTAAATAAATAATATACTCGACTTTTATGTCCGTCGATTTTTTCCGTTCAAATTCGCAGTATATACTAATTCGACCATTCTGAATCGATTTGCGTTCGTAAAATTGATCTATTTCTAACCGTTCTCGAGTTGGTCAGCTCTGAATCAATTTTCAAATGGTTTTTTTGGCGCCAAAAATAATTCTGATGAGTTTTCGACATTTTTGTTCAAAGATTCGGAATCAGCACGTCAAAATACGTTGGAGAACAAATATTTGAAATTGAAAAAATGAAAAATAAAAAAGTGCAAAAAATTATGTATGGTAAATAAATAATATACTCGACTTTTATGTCCGTCGATTTTTTCCGTTCAAATTCTCAGTATATACTGAATCGGCCATTCTGAATCGATTGACGTTCGCAGAATTGGTCTATCTCTAACCGTTCTCGAGTTGGTCAGCTCTGAATCAGTTTTCGAACGGTTTTTTTGGCGCCAAAAATATTTCTGAAAAGTTTTCGACATTTTCGTTCAAAGGTTCGGAATCAGCACGTCAAAATTCGTTGGAGGACAAGAATTTGAAATTCGAAAAATGAAGAATAAAAAATCTCATGAAATTGGATCTTCCACCTTAAACACGTTTTTCCGGCTAAATCTTATATCTGACTTATCTGAGCTTATAGAAATCATACATTTTCGAAATGAGCATGAAATTTCACGTATATAGTGCAAATTCCAAATCGATGTGACGACTTGGTATTTTTCATGATTTTTAGGGGTAACCTAACCCCCTTTCAACTTTTTTCGAGTAATTTTTTATTTTTCCATTGTCTGGAAATCAACAATATATACTGATTCGGCCATTCTGAATCTATTGGCGTTCGCAGAATTGGTCTATCTCTAACCGTTCTCGAGTTGGTCAGCTCTGAATCAGTTTTCGAATGGTTTTTTTGGCGCCAAAAAGATTTCTGAGAAGTTTTCGACATTTTCGTTCAAAGATTCAGAATCAGCACGTCAAAATACGTTGGAGGACAAATATTTGAAATTAAAAAAATGAAAGACAAAAAAGTGCAAAAAATTATGTATGGTAGATAAATAAGGAAATAAATGATATACTCGACTTTTATGTCCGTCGATTTTTTCCGTTCAAATTCTCAGTATATACTAATTCGGCCATTCTGAATCGATTGGCGTTCGCAGAATTGGTCTATTTCTAACCGTTCTCGAGTTGGTCAGCTCTGAATCAATTTTCAAATGGTTTTTTTGGCGCCAAAAATATTTCTGATGAGTTTTCGACATTTTTGTTCAAAGATTCGGAATCAGCACGTCAAAATACGTTGGAGGACAAATATTTGAAATTGAAAAAATGAAAAATAAAAAAGTGCAAAAAATTATGTATGGTATATAAATAATATACTCGACTCTTATGTCCGTCTATTTTTTCCGTTCAAATTCTCAGTATATAATAATTCGGCCATTTTGAATCGATTGGCATTCGCAGAATTGGTCTATCTCTAACCGTTCTCGAGTTGGTCAGCTCTGAATCAGTTTTCGAATGGTTTTTTTGGCGCCAAAAATATTTCTGAGAAGTTTTCGACATTTTCGTTCAAAGATTCAGAATCAGCACGTCAAAATACGTTAGAGGACAAGAATTTGAAATTCGAAAAATGAAAAATAAAAAATCTCATAAAATTGGATCTTCTACCTTAAACACTCTTTTCTGGCTAAATCTTATATCTGACTTGTCTGAGCTTATAGAAATCATACATTTTCGAAATGAGCATGAAATTTCACGTATATAGTGCAAATTCCAAATCGATGTGTCGACTTGGTATTTTTCATGATTTTTAGGGTAACCCCCTTTCAACTTTTTTCGAGTAATTTTTTATTTTTCCAATGACTCGAAATTCACAATATATACTGATTCGGCCATTCTGAATCGATTGTCGTTCGCAGAAATGGTCTATTTCTAACCGTTCTCGAGTTGGTCTGCTCTGAATCAGTTTTCGAATGGTTTTTTTGGCGCCAAAAATATTTCTGATGAGTTTTCGACATTTTCGTTCAAAGATTCGGAATCAGCACGTCAAAATACGTTGGAGGACAAATATTTGAAATTGAAAAAATGAAAAATAAAAAAGTGCAAAAAATTATGTATGGTAAATAAATAATATACTCGACTTTTATGTCCGTCGATTTTTTCCGTTCAAATTCTCAGTATATACTAAATCGGCCATTCTGAATCGATTGACGTTCGCAGAATTGGTCTATCTCTAACCGTTTTCGAGTTGGTCAGCTCTGAATCAGTTTTCGAATGGTTTTTTTTGGCGCCAAAAATATTTCCGAAAAGTTTTCGACATTTTCCTTCAAAGATTCGGAATCAGCACGTCAAAATTCGTTGGAGGACAAGAATTTGAAATTCGAAAAATGAAAAATAAAAAATCTCATAAAATTGGATCGTCTACCTTAAACACTCTTTTCGGCTAAATCTTATATCTGACTTATCTGAGCTTATAGAAATCATATATTTTGGGAATGAGCATGAAATTTCACGCATATAGTGCAAATTCCAAATCGATGTGACGACTTGGTATTTTTCATGATTTTTAGGGGTAACCCCCTTTCAACTTTTTTCGAGTAATTTTTCATTTTTCCAATGACTCGAAAATCACAGTATATACTGATTCGGTCATTCTGAATCGATTGGCGTTCGCAGAATTGGTCTATCTCTAACCGTTCTCGAGTTGGTCAGCTCTGAATCACTTTTCGAACGGTTTTTTTGGCGCCAAAAATATTTCTGAAAAGTTTTCGACATTTTCGTTCAAAGATTCGGAATCAGCACGTCAAAATTCGTTGGAGGACAAATATTTGAAATTAAAAAAATGAAAGACAAAAAAGTGCAAAAAATTATGTATGGTAGATAAATAAGGAAATAAATGATATACTCGACTTTTATGTCCGTCGATTTTTTCCGTTCAAATTCTCAGTATATACTAATTCGGCCATTCTGAAACGATTGGCGTTGGCAGAATTGGTCTATTTCTAACCGTTCTCGAGTTGGTCAGCTCTGAATCAATTTTCAAATGGTTTTTTTGGCGCCAAAAATATTTCTGATGAGTTTTCGACATTTTTGTTCAAAGATTCGGAATCAGCGCGTCAAAATACGTTGGAGGACAAATATTTGAAATTGAAAAAATGAAAAATAAAAAAGTGCAAAAAATTATGTATGGTATATAAATAATATACTCGACTTTTATGTCCGTCGATTTTTTCTGTTCAAATTCTCAGTATATACTAATTCGGCCATTCTGAATCGATTGGCGTTCGCAGAATTGGTCTATCTCTAACCGTTCTCGAGTTGGTCAGCTCTGAATCAGTTTTCGAATCGTTTTTTAGGCGCCAAAAATATTTCTGAAAAGTTTTCGACATTTTCGTTCAAAGATTCGGAATCAGCACGTCAAAATACGTTGGAGGGCAAATATTTGAAATAAAAAAAATGAAAAATAAAAAAGTGCAAAAAATTATGTATGGTAGATAAATAAGGAAATAAATGATATACTCGACTTTTATGTCCGTCGATTTTTTCCGTTCAAATTCTCAGTATATACTAATTCGGCCATTCTGAATCGATTGGCGTTCGCAGAATTGGTCTATCTCTAACCGTTCTCGAGTTGGTCAGCTCTGAATAAGTTTTCGAATGGTTGTTTTGGCGCCAAAAATAATTCTGAGAAGTTTTCGACATTTTCGTTCAAAGATTCGGAATCAGCACGTCAAAATACGTCAGAGGACACATATTTGGAATTAAAAAAATGAAAAATAAAAAACTGCAAAAAATTATGTATGGTAAATAAATAATATACTCGACTTTTATGTCCGTCAATTTTTTCCATTCAAATTCTCAGTATATACTAATTCGGCCATTCTGAATCGACTGACGTTCGCAGAATTGGTCTATCTCTAACCGTTCTCGAGTTGGTCAGCTCTGAATCAGTTTTCGAATGGTTTTTTTGGCGCCAAAAATATTTCTGATGAGTATTCGACATTTTCGTTCAAAGATTTAGAATCAGCACGTCAAAATACGTTGGAGGACACATATTTGAAATTAAAAAAATGAAAAATAAAAAAGTGTAAAAAATTATGTATGGTAAATAAATAATATACTCGACTCTTATGTCCGTCTATTTTTTCCGTTCAAATTCTCAGTATATAATAATTCGGCCATTTTGAATCGATTGGCATTCGCAGAATTGGTCTATCTCCAACCGTTCTCGAGTTGGTCAGCTCTGAATCAGTTTTCGAATGGTTTTTTTGGCGCCAAAAATATTTCTGATGAGTATTCGACATTTTCGTTCAAAGATTCGGAATCAGCACGTCAAAATTCGTTGGAGGACAAGAATTTGAAATTCGAAAAATGAAAAATAAAAAATCTCATAAAATTGGATCTTCCACTTTAAACACATTTTTCCGGCTAAATCTTATATCTGACTTATCTGAGCTTATAGAAATCATATATTTTCGGAATGAGCATGAAATTTCACGTATATAGTGCTTATTCCAAATCGATGTGACGACTTGGTATTTTTCATGATTTTTAGGGGTACACTTTCAACTTTTTTCGAGTAATTTTTTATTTTTCCATTGACTCGAAATTCACAATATATACTGATTAGGCCATTCTGAATTGATTGGCGTTCGCAGAATTGGTCTATCTCTAACGGTTCTCGAGTTGGTCAACTCTGAATCAGTTTTGGAATGGTTTTTTTGGCGCCAAAAATATTTATGAGAAGTTTTCGACATTTTCGTTCAAAGATTCAGAATCAGCACGTCAAAATACGTTGGAGGACACATATTTGAAATTAAAAAAATGAAAAATAAAAAAGTGCAAAAAATTATGTATGGTAAATAAATAATATACTCGACTCTTATGTCCGTCTATTTTTTCCGTTCAAATTCTCAGTATATAATAATTCGGCCATTTTGAATCGATTGGCATTCGCAGAATTGGTCTATCTCTAACCGTTCTCGAGTTGGTCAGCTCTGAATCAGTTTTCGAATGGTTTTTTTGGCGCCAAAAATATTTCTGAGAAGTTTTCGACATTTTCGTTCAAAGATTCAGAATCAGCACGTCAAAATACGTTAGAGGACAAGAATTTGAAATTCGAAAAATGAAAAATAAAAAATCTCATAAAATTGGATCTTCTACCTTAAACACACTTTTCTGGCCAAATCTTATATCTGACTTATCTGAGCTTATAGAAATCATACATTTTCGAAATGAGCATGAAATTTCACGTATATAGTGCAAATTCCAAATCGATGTGACGACTTGGTATTTTTCATGATTTTTAGGGTAACCCCCTTTCAACTTTTTTCGAGTAATTTTTTATTTTTCCAATGACTCGAAATTCACAATATATACTGATTCGGCCATTCTGAATCGATTGTCGTTCGCAGAAATGGTCTATTTCTAACCGTTCTCGAGTTGGTCTGCTCTGAATCAGTTTTCGAATGGTTTTTTTGGCGCCAAAAATATTTCTGACGAGTTTTCGACATTTTCGTTCAAAGATTCGGAATCAGCACGTCAAAATACGTTGGAGGACAAATATTTGAAATTGAAAAAATGAAAAATAAAAAAGTGCAAAAAATTATGTATGGTAAATAAATAATATACTCGACTTTTACGTCCGTCGATTTTTTCCGTTCAAATTCTCAGTATATACTAAATCGGCCATTCTGAATCGATTGACGTTCGCCTAATTGGTCTATCTCTAACCGTTTTCGAGTTGGTCAGCTCTGAATCAGTTTTCGAATGGGTTTTTTGGCGCCAAAAATATTTCTCATGAGTTTTCGACATTTTTGTTCAAAGATTCGGAATCAGCACGTCAAAATACGTTGGAGGACAAATATTTGAAATTGAAAAAATGAAAAATAAAAAAGTGCAAAAAATTATGTATGGTAAATAAATGGTATTTTTCATGATTTTTAGGGTAACCCCCTTTCAACTTTTTTCGAGTAATTTTTTATTTTTCCAATGACTCGAAATTCACAATATATACTGATTCGGCCATTCTGAATCGATTGACGTTCGCAGAATTGGTCTATCTCTAACCGTTTTCGAGTTGGTCAGCTCTGAATCAGTTTTCGAATGGTTTTTTTTGGCGCCAAAAATATTTCCGAAAAGTTTTCGACATTTTCCTTCAAAGATTCGGAATCAGCACGTCAAAATTCGTTGGAGGACAAGAATTTGAAATTCGAAAAATGAAAAATAAAAAATCTCATAAAATTGGATCGTCTACCTTAAACACTCTTTTCGGCTAAATCTTATATCTGACTTATCTGAGCTTATAGAAATCATATATTTTGGGAATGAGCATGAAATTTCACGCATATAGTGCAAATTCCAAATCGATGTGACGACTTGGTATTTTTCATGATTTTTAGGGGTAACCCCCTTTCAACTTTTTTCGAGTAATTTTTCATTTTTCCAATGACTCGAAAATCACAGTATATACTGATTCGGTCATTCTGAATCGATTGGCGTTCGCAGAATTGGTCTATCTCTAACCGTTCTCGAGTTGGTCAGCTCTGAATCACTTTTCGAACGGTTTTTTTGGCGCCAAAAATATTTCTGAAAAGTTTTCGACATTTTCGTTCAAAGATTCGGAATCAGCACGTCAAAATTCGTTGGAGGACAAATATTTGAAATTAAAAAAATGAAAGACAAAAAAGTGCAAAAAATTATGTATGGTAGATAAATAAGGAAATAAATGATATACTCGACTTTTATGTCCGTCGATTTTTTCCGTTCAAATTCTCAGTATATACTAATTCGGCCATTCTGAAACGATTGGCGTTGGCAGAATTGGTCTATTTCTAACCGTTCTCGAGTTGGTCAGCTCTGAATCAATTTTCAAATGGTTTTTTTGGCGCCAAAAATATTTCTGATGAGTTTTCGACATTTTTGTTCAAAGATTCGGAATCAGCGCGTCAAAATACGTTGGAGGACAAATATTTGAAATTGAAAAAATGAAAAATAAAAAAGTGCAAAAAATTATGTATGGTATATAAATAATATACTCGACTTTTATGTCCGTCGATTTTTTCTGTTCAAATTCTCAGTATATACTAATTCGGCCATTCTGAATCGATTGGCGTTCGCAGAATTGGTCTATCTCTAACTGTTCTCGAGTTGGTCAGCTCTGAATCAGTTTTCGAATCGTTTTTTAGGCGCCAAAAATATTTCTGAAAAGTTTTCGACATTTTCGTTCAAAGATTCGGAATCAGCACGTCAAAATACGTTGGAGGGCAAATATTTGAAATAAAAAAAATGAAAAATAAAAAAGTGCAAAAAATTATGTATGGTAGATAAATAAGGAAATAAATGATATACTCGACTCTTATGTCCGTCTATTTTTTCCGTTCAAATTCTCAGTATATAATAATTCGGCCATTTTGAATCGATTGGCATTCGCAGAATTGGTCTATCTCTAACCGTTCTCGAGTTGGTCAGCTCTGAATCAGTTTTCGAATGGTTTTTTTGGCGCCAAAAATATTTCTGAGAAGTTTTCGACATTTTCGTTCAAAGATTCAGAATCAGCACGTCAAAATACGTTAGAGGACAAGAATTTGAAATTCGAAAAATGAAAAATAAAAAATCTCATAAAATTGGATCTTCTACCTTAAACACACTTTTCTGGCTAAATCTTATATCTGACTTATCTGAGCTTATAGAAATCATACATTTTCGAAATGAGCATGAAATTTCACGTATATAGTGCAAATTCCAAATCGATGTGACGACTTGGTATTTTTCATGATTTTTAGGGTAACCCCCTTTCAACTTTTTTCGAGTAATTTTTTATTTTTCCAATGACTCGAAATTCACAATATATACTGATTCGGCCATTCTGAATCGATTGTCGTTCGCAGAAATGGTCTATTTCTAACCGTTCTCGAGTTGGTCTGCTCTGAATCAGTTTTCGAATGGTTTTTTTGGCGCCAAAAATATTTCTGACGAGTTTTCGACATTTTCGTTCAAAGATTCGGAATCAGCACGTCAAAATACGTTGGAGGACAAATATTTGAAATTGAAAAAATGAAAAATAAAAAAGTGCAAAAAATTATGTATGGTAAATAAATAATATACTCGACTTTTACGTCCGTCGATTTTTTCCGTTCAAATTCTCAGTATATACTAAATCGGCCATTCTGAATCGATTGACGTTCGCCTAATTGGTCTATCTCTAACCGTTTTCGAGTTGGTCAGCTCTGAATCAGTTTTCGAATGGGTTTTTTGGCGCCAAAAATATTTCTCATGAGTTTTCGACATTTTTGTTCAAAGATTCGGAATCAGCACGTCAAAATACGTTGGAGGACAAATATTTGAAATTGAAAAAATGAAAAATAAAAAAGTGCAAAAAATTATGTATGGTAAATAAATAATATACTCGACTTTTATGTCCGTCGATTTTTTCCGTTCAAATTCTCAGTATATAATAATTCGGCCATTCTGAATCGATTGACGTTCGCAGAATTGGTCTATCTTTAACCGTTTTCGAGTTGGTCAGCTCTGAATCAGTTTTCGAATGGTTTTTTTGGCGCCAAAAATATTTCCGAAAAGTTTTCGACATTTTCCTTCAAAGATTCGGAATCAGCACGTCAAAATTCGTTGGAGGACAAGAATTTGAAATTCGAAAAATGAAAAATAAAAAATCTCATAAAATTGGATCTTCTACCTTAAACACTCTTTTCGGCTAAATCTTATATCTGACTTATCTGAGCTTATAGAAATCATACATTTTCGGAATGAGCATGAAATTTCACGTATATAGTGCTTATTCCAAATCGATGTGACGACTTGGTATTTTTCATGATTTTTAGGGGTAACCCCCTTTCAACTTTTTTCGAGTAATTTTTCATTTTTCCAATGACTCGAAAATCACAGTATATACTGATTCGGTCATTCTGAGTCGATTGGCGTTCGCAGAATTGGTCTATCTTTAACCGTTCTCGAGTTGGTCAGCTCTGAATCAGTTTTCGAACGGTTTTTTTGGCGCCAAAAATATTTCTGAAAAGTTTTCGACATTTTCGTTCAAAGATTCGGAATCAGCACGTCAAAATTCGTTGGAGGACAAATATTTGAAATTAAAAAAATGAAAGACAAAAAAGTGCAAAAAATTATGTATGGTAGATAAATAAGGAAATAAATGATATACTCGACTTTTATGTCCGTCGATTTTTTCCGTTCAAATTCTCAGTATATACTAATTCGGCCATTCTGAATCGATTGGCGTTCGCAGAATTGGTCTTTTTCTAACCGTTCTCGAGTTGGTCAGCTCTGAATCAATTTTCAAATGGTTTTTTTGGCGCCAAAAATATTTCTGATGAGTTTTCGACATTTTTGTTCAAAGATTCGGAATCAGCACGTCAAAATACGTTGGAGGACAAATATTTGAAATTAAAAAAATGAAAGATAAAAAAGGGCAAAAAATTATGTATGGTAGATAAATAAGGAATTAAATGATATACTCGACTTTTATGTCCGTCAATTTTTTCCGTTCAAATTCTCAGTATATAATAATTCGGCCATTCTGAATCGATTGACGTTCGCAGAATTGGTCTATCTTTAACCGTTTTCGAGTTGGTCAGCTCTGAATCAGTTTTCGAATGGTTTTTTTGGCGCCAAAAATATTTCCGAAAAGTTTTCGACATTTTCCTTCAAAGATTCGGAATCAGCACGTCAAAATTCGTTGGAGGACAAGAATTTGAAATTCGAAAAATGAAAAATAAAAAATCTCATAAAATTGGATCTTCTACCTTAAACACACTTTTCTGGCTAAATCTTATATCTGACTTATCTGAGCTTATAGAAATCATACATTTTCGAAATGAGCATGAAATTTCACGTATATAGTGCAAATTCCAAATCGATGTGACGACTTGGTATTTTTCATGATTTTTAGGGTAACCCCCTTTCAACTTTTTTCGAGTAATTTTTTATTTTTCCAATAACTCGAAATTCACAATATATACTGATTCGGCCATTCTGAATCGATTGTCGTTCGCAGAAATGGTCTATTTCTAACCGTTCTCGAGTTGGTCTGCTCTGAATCAGTTTTCGAATGGTTTTTTTGGCGCCAAAAATATTTCTGACGAGTTTTCGACATTTTCGTTCAAAGATTCGGAATCAGCACGTCAAAATACGTTGGAGGACAAATATTTGAAATTGAAAAAATGAAAAATAAAAAAGTGTAAAAAATTATGTATGGTAAATAAATAATATACTCGACTTTTACGTCCGTCGATTTTTTCCGTTCAAATTCTCAGTATATACTAAATCGGCCATTCTGAATCGATTGACGTTCGCCTAATTGGTCTATCTCTAACCGTTTTCGAGTTGGTCAGCTCTGAATCAGTTTTCGAATGGGTTTTTTGGCGCCAAAAATATTTCTCATGAGTTTTCGACATTTTTGTTCAAAGATTCGGAATCAGCACGTCAAAATACGTTGGAGGACAAATATTTGAAATTGAAAAAATGAAAAATAAAAAAGTGCAAAAAATTATGTATGGTAAATAAATAATATACTCGACTTTTATGTCCGTCGATTTTTTCCGTTCAAATTCTCAGTATATAATAATTCGGCCATTCTGAATCGATTGACGTTCGCAGAATTGGTCTATCTTTAACCGTTTTCGAGTTGGTCAGCTCTGAATCAGTTTTCGAATGGTTTTTTTGGCGCCAAAAATATTTCCGAAAAGTTTTCGACATTTTCCTTCAAAGATTCGGAATCAGCACGTCAAAATTCGTTGGAGGACAAGAATTTGAAATTCGAAAAATGAAAAATAAAAAATCTCATAAAATTGGATCTTCTACCTTAAACACTCTTTTCGGCTAAATCTTATATCTGACTTATCTGAGCTTATAGAAATCATACATTTTCGGAATGAGCATGAAATTTCACGTATATAGTGCTTATTCCAAATCGATGTGACGACTTGGTATTTTTCATGATTTTTAGGGGTAACCCCCTTTCAACTTTTTTCGAGTAATTTTTCATTTTTCCAATGACTCGAAAATCACAGTATATACTGATTCGGTCATTCTGAGTCGATTGGCGTTCGCAGAATTGGTCTATCTCTAACCGTTCTCGAGTTGGTCAGCTCTGAATCAGTTTTCGAACGGTTTTTTTGGCGCCAAAAATATTTCTGAAAAGTTTTCGACATTTTCGTTCAAAGATTCGGAATCAGCACGTCAAAATTCGTTGGAGGACAAATATTTGAAATTAAAAAAATGAAAGACAAAAAAGTGCAAAAAATTATGTATGGTAGATAAATAAGGAAATAAATGATATACTCGACTTTTATGTCCGTCGATTTTTTCCGTTCAAATTCTCAGTATATACTAATTCGGCCATTCTGAATCGATTGGCGTTCGCAGAATTGGTCTTTTTCTAACCGTTCTCGAGTTGGTCAGCTCTGAATCAATTTTCAAATGGTTTTTTTGGCGCCAAAAATATTTCTGATGAGTTTTCGACATTTTTGTTCAAAGATTCGGAATCAGCACGTCAAAATACGTTGGAGGACAAATATTTGAAATTAAAAAAATGAAAGATAAAAAAGGGCAAAAAATTATGTATGGTAGATAAATAAGGAATTAAATGATATACTCGACTTTTATGTCCGTCAATTTTTTCCGTTCAAATTCTCAGTATATAATAATTCGGCCATTCTGAATCGATTGACGTTCGCAGAATTGGTCTATCTTTAACCGTTTTCGAGTTGGTCAGCTCTGAATCAGTTTTCGAATGGTTTTTTTGGCGCCAAAAATATTTCCGAAAAGTTTTCGACATTTTCCTTCAAAGATTCGGAATCAGCACGTCAAAATTCGTTGGAGGACAAGAATTTGAAATTCGAAAAATGAAAAATAAAAAATCTCATAAAATTGGATCTTCTACCTTAAACACTCTTTTCGGCTAAATCTTATATCTGACTTATCTGAGCTTATAGAAATCATACATTTTCGGAATGAGCATGAAATTTCACGTATATAGTGCTTATTCCAAATCGATGTGACGATGTTCAACAGAGCGTTGGACAGAATTCGAATGTGGTAACAACTTTTACCAATATAAATGAATAAAATGAAGAAGTTACGTAATTTATTACTCAAAAATACAACATATGAAAATCAACTTGACATTCAATAATAATAACAAATATATCTTGTCTCCATGAGAACATTTCTTGCTCCTATCTTGATTCATTTCAACACTTCCCCTCAAGACAATGTTCATTTTTGAAGAATAACAGTAGCAAGTCCAAGCATTTTCACACAAGCATTATGTTTCGGTTTAGGTAAACCCTTGGTGAGAATATCAGCTGTCATATTTTTCGTCGATATATGCTTTACAGTAATTTCTTTGTTTTCAATCAAATTTCTGATAAAATGATACCTCAAATCAATATGTTTACTCCTAGCATGAAAAGTCGGATTTTCCGCTAGTTTGAGTGCGCTGAGATTATCATTGAACAATATTATGTCAGTCAATTCTTTGAGTCCCAAATCCTTCATGAAATTTCGATGATAGACAGCTTCTTTCGCGGCTTCAGTCATCCCCATATATTCCGCTTCGGTAGAGGAGAGAGCGACTGTGCGTTGCTTCTTTGCATCCCATGAAATAGGACTACCAGATAACATAAAAACAAATCCTGTATAGGATCTCCTGTCATCGAGACAAGATCCCCAATCTGAATCTACAAAACCTCTCAAACCTTCTTGATCTGATGAATAAACGATTCCTAGATCAATGGTTCCCTTCAGGTAGCGTAGGACACGTTTAGCTGCCGTCCAATGCACCTTGCTGTAGCAGTTATTGAACTGTCCCAAGTAACTGACAGCAAAGCTGATATCTGGTCTCGTAGTAGTGCTTAGGTATGTCAAAGCACCTATCAGTTCACGATATGGTAGTTTCTGTTCGCTTTCCGTTGGGGCTTCTACGGGCTTTTTCAATTTTGAGTTTGGTTCCAATGGAGTTGACACATGATTGGAATCTGTCATCCCAAACCGGTCCAATATTTCTCTGATATATCCTCTCTGTTGCATTGCTAATTCACCATTTTTCTTCGAGAATTCTATTCCAAGGCAATATCCAACTTCTCCCAAGTCCTTCACATCAAAATGATTCGAAAGTTTTAGATAAACGGAATCGGCAGTACTTGGATCTTTCGAAACTACTAAAATGTCGTCAACATAAATCACAATAATACTTAATTCTTCCCCTTGATTTATGCGATAAATACATGGATCGGAATTCAATGGTACAGCTCCGAATGAAATAAGAACGGTATTCAGTTTGTTATACCAACTTCGTCCTGCTTGACGAAGGCCATATAGTGATTTTTTCAATAAACAAACTTTGTTTCCTTGACGAAATTGATCTAACATATCAATCGCTTTCTTGATAATACTGAAGTTCATATTTCCTTCTTCGATAATTATTTCTAATATTTCTTTCAGCATTTTTGGAGGTTCCATGAATATTTCTTCCTCGATTTCGCCATTCAGGTATGCACAAGTCACATCAAACTGTCGAAGTGACATTTTAAATCGGGTTGCCAGTGCCGTAACAAGCCGAATTGAACTCATACGAGCAACCGGAGCGAAAGTTTGATTGAAGTGTATGCCAGGTTCTTGACTAAAACCTTGGGCTACAAGTCTTGCTTTTCTTTTATCGAGTGATCCATCAGCTCTATACTTATTTCGTAAAACCATTCGACTTCCAATGATTTGTCGATCTTTTGGCCGTTCTATGAGTTCCCAGGTATCATTTTTTATTATAGACTTGATTTCTTCCGCCATTGCGTGATACCATTCATGATTTTCAGGTCCAGACATCGCCTGTTTCATTGGAATTTCTGAAATCAGTGCAACATTTCCTTCATGCTGAACTTCTTCTATCAGTTTATACATTTTACGAGGTCTTCCCCTTGAGCCCGACCTCTCGATTTTCGGTCTGCCAGGTCCTCTTCTGAGTAAAGAGTGTTGTTGTTCTTCCTCTTGTATGTCAACCTCTGCAACCTCTGCTGGTACTTCTTCAGTGCGATTTATTTCAGGTTTCACATTTCTGACCTCAATGTCAACCGTTTGTGGGAAATTTACTTCGTTATTTTCATTTAGAATGAAATCTTGATATTCGTTCAGGTTAGTTTGACATTTTTCAGAAAATTTTACGTCTCTTGTAATGTGAATCTTTCGTTCTTCTTTCAACCAAACCTTATATCCTTTCGAATGTTCGGTATAACCCAAGAAAATACCTTCCTTGCAACGAGAGTCAAATTTTCCCTTATCCGGATCTCTGTTCAGACAGAATACTTTGCAGCCGAATTCTCTGAAATATGATACATCTGGTTTTTTTCCTGTCCAAACCTCGTACGGCGTTTTATCTTTCAAACTTCCAGTAGGACAACGATTTCGGATGTAATTCGCCGTATTTACGGCTTCGGCCCAAAAAATATTTGGTAATCCAGACTGCATAAGTAAACATCTTGCTGTATCGAGAAGAGTACGGTTTTTTCGTTCGGCAATACCATTTTGCTCTGGGTTATACGGACATGTCAAACGTCTTGTGATTCCTCTGCTATTCAGCAATTCTTCGAAATTTTTGTTTGTATACTCTGTTCCATTGTCAGATTGAATGCATTTGACTTTTGTTCCTTTCTGGTTTTCTATTAAAATGATTACATTTTTGGTAACTTCGGTTACTTCAGTTTTGGATCGAATGAACCTCACTTCACACCATCGGGAATGATCATCAATGAACTCGATGAAATATTTGGCTTTTCCAATTGATTCCACTCTCATTGGTCCACATACATCAGTATGTATCAGATCTAATGGGGCACTAATTCTGAGAGACTTTTTCGGAAACGGGGCTCTTGACATTTTTCCATGATAGCATATGTCACATTCGAACTCTTTTTGACATCTATCGAGTTTCAGACCATTGATAGTTCTTTTGCGCTCAGCATCCAGGAGATCTTTAATATTCAGATGTCCCATCCTTCGATGCCAAAGTTCGAGATTTTCTTTGCTTCTTTGTGAAAAGAAAACTGAATTTTGATAACCACGAACATAATACAATCCTCCAATACGATCAGCAATCAATTTTATATCGTCATCCGTTCCGATTACAAGAGCAACGTCTTTCTTGAATATGACTTCGAAACCATTCTCAGTAATTTTTCCAACAGAAATTAGATTGGTACGTAAATCTGGTACATGCAAAGTGTTGCTGAGAGTTATGGTCTTCGATTCTTCATTAACATCGGTCATGAACGATACGACACCTTTGGCTAAAATGTCTGTCGATTGATTATTTGCAAGATTCAATGTTTCGTTATCAATGTAACTGAGTTCAGTAAAATTTTCAGCTTCTTTACACAAATGTGATGTAGCACCACTGTCTAAACACCATTTCATATCAGGTTCGATATCACCAATTTGAAAAACTTCGGTGGCACAAAGACATACATTTTCAACATGTTTTGCTGCAGGTTCTTCATTTTTACGATTGTATTTACAATCTGAAGATTTGTGCCCAATTTTTCTGCACTTGTGACAACGGAATTTAAATTCAGTTTTCTTCGTAGCTGCTTCCAAATTCAAATTATTTCCGGAGTCCTCATATTTTCTGTTGTATCGTTTTGGAAAATGCTTTTTATTTGCAAACATTGCATTCTGCATTGAATTTCTAGCTTCATTCTTGCGTGCATCGTTCTCTTCAATGATTTTCACTCGCAAAATATCAGGAGATGGTAATACGTCTCTGGATTCTATAGCACATCTGAAGTTTTCGAAGCTGGAGGGTAAACTGTACAACAACATAATGGAAAGTAGATCTGGATTGATTTCGACTTCCATTTCGCTCAATTTGTCAACAGTATCAAAAAATTTGTTCAAATGATCACGAACATCGTCACCATCAGTCATTCGTTGTAAAGTGAGCTGTTTTAAAAATGTGGCTTTCCGGGCTGGTCCTTTCGACTGGTATATATTTTCCAACTTCAGCCAAACATGACGAGAAGTTGTACATCCTTTGACTTGTTTTAGTTCTGATGGACTGATTGACAGAATGATATCGGATTTAGCTTTGTTATCATTCTTTATCCAATTTTGCAAAATGTTCAGGGAAACTGCGTCACCTTCAATCAAAGATGGTTTCGATATATCACCATTCACATATACCCATGCATCGTTCTTGATAAGTAAAGCTTCCATTTGCATTTTCCAGGTATCGTAATTATCTTTGGTGAGGGTTTCAATCCTGGATACATTCGTCGAATTCATACTGGAGCACTTCTTGGTAGATTTCAGTTGATACGCAAATTCTAGACTCTTAAACGTTTAGGTCCTGGGCCCATAACCTGTTCAACAGAGCGTTGGACAGAATTCGAATGTGGTAACAACTTTTACCAATATAAATGAATAAAATGAAGAAGTTACGTAATTTATTACTCAAAAATACAACATATGAAAATCAACTTGACATTCAATAATAATAACAAATATATCTTGTCTCCATGAGAACATTTCTTGCTCCTATCTTGATTCATTTCAACAGACGACTTGGTATTTTTATGATTTTTAGGGGTAACCTAACCCCCTTTCAACTTTTTTCGAGTAATTTTTTATTTTTCCATTGTCTCGAAATCAACAATATATACTGATTCGGCCATTCTGAATCTATTGGCGTTCGCAGAATTGGTCTATCTCTAACCGTTCTCGAGTTGGTCAGCTCTGAATCAGTTTTCGAATGGTTTTTTTGGCGCCAAAAATATTTCTGAGAAGTTTTCGACATTTTCGTTCAAAGATTCAGAATCAGCACGTCAAAATACGTTGGAGGACAAATATTTGAAATTAAAAAAATGAAAGACAAAAAAGTGCAAAAAATTATGTATGGTCGATAAATAAGGAAATAAATGATATACTCGACTTTTATGTCCGTCGATTTTTTCCGTTCAAATTCTCAGTATATACTAATTCGGCCATTCTGAATCGATTGGCGTTCGCAGAATTGGTCTATTTCTAACCGTTCTCGAGTTGGTCAGCTCTGAATCAATTTTCAAATGGTTTTTTTGGCGTGTTGGTTATACTGAGAAAAATGATATTAACTTGATTAACTTCACAGAAACTTGAAATATATATTTGACATTAAATACAAAATACTGACATTCTTTTATCAACATAAAATACTGAGTGATTACATTCAACTTTAATAAAAACAGGAACACTTGATGAACAAACCATGTTGTTTCATATTATCCAACACCCCCTCTCAACGTGGAGTGGTTATCAACCCGGAGAGTTTTTATGTGCTTCAGCAGAGTTGGGCTACTGAGAGATTTTGTAAATTTGATATTGACATCCATGGGTGTAGACACAGAATTACAATTCAGCATATTGTACTTTTTCAGTATGTCCGTTGTGTACTTCTTCTGGGACATGGTGATCGAATTTAATGATTCGTTTTGATTGAATTCGATACCAAGGCAATAATGTAGATAACCAAGATCTTTTATTTGAAATTCCACAGCCAAGTCATTTTTTAATTTCAAGTATCTATCCACATTATTCGTAGCAACGATTAGGTCGTCTACATAAACAGCTATGGCTAAAATATCTCTGTTTCTTCGTGAAACATAAACACATTTATCAGTTTCTAATGGCTTGAGGTTTATGATGGTTCGGAGGTAGTGGTCTAATTTCTTGAACCATTGCCTTCCCGATTGTTTCAAACCATAAAGCGATTTATGAAGATGGCAAACTTTTTCTTCATCCCCTGGCTGCACGAATGGTTCTGGTTGGTGCATAAAAATATCTTCTTCCAGGTCTCCATTGATATATGCCATGACCACGTCCATCTGATACAAGGTCAGTCCTAGTTCAACTGACAAGGAGAGCAAAATTCTTATAGATCCTTGTCTTGTGACGGGTGAGCTTGTTTCATGGAAGTCAACACCTGGCTGCTGAGCAAACCCCTTCGCAACTAGTCGTGCCTTTCTGCGTTCTACATTTCCGTCTGCAGTATATTTTGTTCGCAAAATCCACTTGCATCCTATAATGTTTCTATTTTGAGGTCTCTCAACTAAACTCCAAGTTTTACTTCTTATAAGTGCTTGAAATTCATCATTCATGGCATTTTTCCATTCTCTGGCATTTTCTCCGTTCAAAGCTTCCTCAACACTGGGATTTGACATATCTTCGGTTGTCATTTGAACTTCTTCCAAGGTCTCTATTATGATGTATTTCTTTCGTGGTCTACCTCTTGAACCATCTCTTATTATTGATGGTCTACCTGCCCCCCCCCTTGAATGACACTACTGAATTTCTATTGTCTTCATCTCTGTGTTCAATCTGAGGTATTTCTTCTTGTTCGTATATCCCATCTTGATCTGGAAGTTTTCTTTGATTTTCTTCTAATAACTTGTTTGGTTCAGAAATATCGATGAACATAAAATCATTCAATTCCTTCTCCTCTTCAATCCTCATTGTTGCTGTTTCAATGAATCTCACGTCTCTACTAGTAATAACCTTTCTAGCTTCTGGATCCCACAAACGATAGGCTTTCGATTCGCTTGAGTATCCTATAAACGTGCATTCCTTCGATCTTGGATCAAATTTTGATTTATGAGATTTTGTCAATGCAAACGCTTTTGAACCGAAAATTCTAAAATGTGATACCACTGGCTTTCTTTTATTCCAAATTTCATATGGAGTACTGTTTTCCAAACTACGACTTGGGCATCGATTTCTTATATGAGCTGCTGTTGATACAGCTTCTGCCCAAAAAGATTGTGGCAAATTGGAATGCTGTAACATACATCGAGACATTTCTACCAGTGTTCGGTTCATGCGCTCTGCAACGCCGTTCTGCTGAGGAGTGTAAGCCGTTGAAAATTCTCTTTTAATTCCATTCTGCTCTAATATCTTGTCAAATTCCTTTCCGTGATACTCTAGTCCATTGTCTGTCCTCAAAATTTTAATTTTTCTTTGCATTTGTGTCTCTGCATAGTTTTTAAACTTCAGAAAAACTTCTCTCACTTCATCTTTGGATTTTAGGAAATATACTTGTACCCATCTCGACTTATCATCTATAAAAGTGACGAAATATCGGGCACCTCCAAGAGATTTGATTTTCATGGGACCACAAATATCGGAGTGTATCAAATCTAGAACTCCTTCTGCTCTTGAACTTGATGACTTAGGAAATGATGAAGTAGTTTGTTTGCTTTTAATACATACTTCACAATCATTCAAGATTTCGTGAGGATTGAATTTAATTCCCTCGACCAAGTTCTTTGACAAGATGATTTTCAATTGATTTTCATTAAGATGGCCATAACGATAATGCCATTTCTTGAGTTCGCTAAGATTTTCGTTTGCTACTACTGCTGACTCTCCAACTTCTTGGATATAATAGAGTTCACCTCTTCGTTCTGCTCGAAGGACGATTTCTTCCTTCTGATTGACGATTTCAGCATGGCTCTTGAAAAATTTGGTGATTCTTCCATTTGAAGCTGCCTTTGATATAGAAATCAAGTTAGTTTTCAGTTCGGGTACAAACAAAGCATTTTCTAAATTGATTGTTCTTTTTCCTGATGGTCCATTATCCACCATTATTCTAACGGTTCCTTTCCCAAGAACATTTGTTGTTTTATCAGTTGCTAGGCATACCTTCTGATTAATTAAAGTATGAAAGCTTGAAAATTTTGTTTTGTCGTTACACATATGGGAAGATGCGCCGCTATCTAAACACCATTCATCTCTATTCATTTGTTCTACCTGGTATGTCCCCACTACACTAGTTTCTTGAGTTCTCATCATGAATGCATCTTCTTCGGTACTGGAAACTTGTTCTACATTTGAAGCTTCGTGCTTTTTGTTACTTGCTCGATATTTACAATCAGAACCCTTGTGACCAAAATTGTGGCAGGTATTGCATTTGAATGGAAAATATTTTTTATCTTGTTGAACGAACTTTTTGTCTGACTTGGGTCTGTTTTTATTATATCTGCTATTTCGACTACTCCACTGAAACTTGGATTTGGTATGTAAGGCATTTTGGGATGTTTCTCCGCTTTCAGACCCCATTCTTGCGTTATATTCGTCAAAAAGTTTGATTTTTAACACATCAGGCTTCGGTAAGTCATCTCGTGCTTCGATTGCACATCTGAAGTTTTCATAAGTACTGGGAATGGAATATAACATTAAGATTGATAAAAGGTCATCTCCAACTTCTATTCCCATTTCTCTAAGCTGATCGACAACGTTGAAAAAGGTTTTCAGATGATCTGTCATAGTGTCACCTTCTTTCATTTTTGTAAACAGTAACTGCTTCAATAACGTAGCTTTTCTGGCTGGCCCACGAGATTGATATGTTTCTTTCAATTTCTGCCATACTTTTTCCGATGTAGTGCAATGTTTTATGATGCAAAGTTCTGACGGTTGCATTGCCAAAACGATATCCGCTTTCGCTTTCTGATCTGTCTTCTTCCAAGTTTCCTTTTCTCCCAGGTCTTCTGGCTCTTTTATTTCGCCATTTACATACGACCAATGGTCATTTTTGATAAGAATTGCTTCCATCTGCATACGCCAAGTTTCATAATTATTCTTGTTCAACTTCTCGATTTGCGAGAATGACGACGTCATATTTATTCGGTTTTGAACAAAATATACTGAAAACTGTGTCTAGAAATGACCTGGGCCCATAACCTGTTGGTTATACTGAGAAAAATGATATTAACTTGATTAACTTCACAGAAACTTGAAATATATATTTGACATTAAATACAAAATACTGACATTCTTTTATCAACATAAAATACTGAGTGATTACATTCAACTTTAATAAAAACAGGAACACTTGATGAACAAACCATGTTGTTTCATATTATCCAACATGGCGCCAAAAATATTTCTGATGAGTTTTCGACATTTTTGTTCAAAGATTCGGAATCAGCACGTCAAAATACGTTGGAGGACAAATATTTGAAATTGAAAAAATGAAAAATAAAAAAGTGCAAAAAATTATGTATGGTATATAAATAATATACTCGACTCTTATGTCCGTCGATTTTTTCCGGTCAAATTCTCAGTATATACTAATTCGGCCATTCTGAATCGATTGGCGTTCGCAGAATTGGTCTATCTCTAACGGTTCTCGAGTTGGTCAGCTCTGAATCAGTTTTCGAATGGTTTTTTTGGCGCCAAAAATATTTCCGAAAAGTTTTCGACATTTTCGTTTAAAGATTCGGAATCAGCACGTCAAAATTCGTTGGAGGACAAGAATTTGAAATTCCAAAAATGAAAAATAAAAAATCTCATAAAATTGGATCTTCTACCTTAAACACTCTTTTCGGCTAAATCTTATATCTGACTTATCCGAGCTTATAGAAATCATACATTTTCGGAATGAGCATGAAATTTCACGTATATAGTGCAAATTCCAAATCGATGCGACGACTTGGTATTTTTCATGATTTTTAGGGGTAACCCCTTTCAACTTTTTTCGAGTAACTTTTTATTTTTCCAATGACTCGAAAATCACAGTATATACTGATTCGGTCATTCTGAATCGATTGGCGTTCGCAGAATTGGTCTATCTCTAACCGTTCTCGAGGTGGTCAGCTCTGAATCAGTTTTCGAATGGTAATTTTTGGCGCCAAAAATATATCTGAGAAGTTTTCGACATTTTCGTTCAAAGATTCAGAATCAGCACGTCAAAATACGTTGGAGGACACATATTTGAAATTAAAAAAATGAAAAATGAAAAACTGCAAAAAATTATGTATGGTAAATAAATAATATACTTGACTTTTATGTCCGTCAATTTTTTCCATTCAAATTCTCAGTATATACGAAATCGGTCATTCTGAATCGATTGACGTTCGCAGAATTGGTCTATCTCTAACCGTTCTCGAGTTGGTCAGCTCTGAATCAGTTTTCGAATGTTTTTTTTGGCGCCAAAAATATTTCTGAGAAGTTTTCGTCATTTTCGTTCAAAGATTCAGAATCAGCACGTCAAAATACGTTGGAGGACGAATATTTGAAATTAAAAAAATGAAATATAAAAAAGTGCAAAAAATTATGTATGGTAGATAAATAAGGAATTAAATGATATACTCGACTTTTATGTCCCTCAAATTTTTCCGTTCAAATTCTCAGTATATACTAATTCGGCCATTCTGAATCGATTGGCGTTCGCAGAATTGGTCTATCTCTAACCGTTCTCGAGTTGGTCAGCTCTGAATCAGTTTTCAAATGGTTTTTTTGGCGCCAAAAATATTTCTGATGAGTTTTCGACATTTTCGTTCAAAGATTCGGAATCAGCACGTCAAAATTCGTTGGAGGACAAGAATTTGAAATTCAAAAAATGAAAAATAAAAAATCTCATAAAATGGGATCTTCTACCTTAAACACTCTTTTCCGGCTAAATCTTATACCTGACTTATCTGAGCTTATAGAAATCATACATTTTCGGAATGAGCATGAAATTTCACGTATATAGTGCAAATTCCGAATCGAAGTGACGACTTGGTATTTTTCATGATTTTTAGAGGTAACCCCCTTTCAACTTTATTCGAGTAATTTTTTATTTTTCCAATGACTCGAAATTCACAATATATACTGATTCGGCCATTCTGAATCGATTGGCGTTCGCAGAATTGGTCTATCTCTAACCATTCTCGAGTTGGTCAGCACTGAATCAGTTTTCGAATGGTTTTTTTAACGCCAAAAATATTTCTGAAGAGTTTTCGACATTTTCGTTCAAAGATTCGGCATCAGCACGTCAAAATACGTTGGAGGACAAATATTTGGAATAAAAAAAATAAAAAAGTGCAAAAAATTATGTATGGTAAATAAATAATATACTCGACCTTAATGTCCGTCGATTTTTTTCTGTTCAAATTATCAGTATATACTAATTCTGCCATTCTGAATCGATTGGCGTTCGCAGAATTGAACTAACTATCTCTAACCGTTCTCGAGTTGGTCAGCTCTGCATCAGTTTTCAAATGGTTTATTTGGCTCCAAAAATATTTCTGATGAGTTTTCGACATTTTCGTTCAAAGATTCGGAATCTGCACGTCAAAATACGTTGGAGGACAAATATTTGAAATTAAAAAAATAAAAAATAAAAAAGTGCAAAAAATTATGTATGGTAAATAAATAATATACTCGACTTTTATGTCCGTCGTTTTTTTCTGTTCAAATTCTCAGTCTATACTAATTCGGCCATTCTGAATAGATTGGCGTTCGCAGAAGTGGTCTATCTCTAACCGTTCTCGAGTTGGTCAGCTCTGAATCAGTTTTCAAATGGTTTTTTTGGCGCCAAAAATATTTCTGATGAGTTTTCGACATTTTCGTTTAAAGATTCGGAATCAGCACGTCAAAATACGTTGGAAGACAAATATGTGAAATAAAAAAAATAAAAAATAAAAAAGTGCAAAAAATTATGTATGGTAAATGAATAAGGAAATAAATAATATACTCGTCTTTTTCGAGTTATTTTTACTTTTTTCATTGACTCGAAATTCTCCTTATGGTCGAAAAATACGAAAAATGTAAAAGGTGCGCCACTCACATCCAAAAACGAAATGATAGGCAAGGAAACGATAACATCATCTTGTAAGACATTTTCTAAGCTTTTTTTCTATACCGACATTTGTTTAACGAATGTGTCTCCTTATGGTCGAAAAATACGAAAAATGTAGGTTCGCAACTTTCCGGTATCCTAGCACACACAACCACCTATAACATCTAAAATTGTACTGATAAGCAAGGAAATTATAACATAATCTTGTAGGAAATTTTCTAAGCTTTCTCTCTATATAGACATGTGTTTAACGAGTGTGTCTCCTTATGATCGAAAAATACGAAAAATGTAAAAGGTACGCCACTTTCTGGTATCCTATCACACACAACCACCTATAACATCTTAAATTGAACTGATCGGCAAGGAAACAATGACATGATCTTGTAGGAAATTTTCTAAGCTTTCTTTTTATACCGACATGTGTTTAACGAATGTGTCTCCTTATGGTTGAAAAATACGAAAAATGTTAAAGGTGCGCCACTTTCCGGTATCCTAGCACACACAACCACCTATAACATCCAAAAACGAAATGATAGGCAAGGAAATTATGACATCATCTTGTAGGAAATTTTCTAAGCTTTTTTTCTATACCGACATTTGTTTAACGAATGTGTCTCCTTATGGTCGAAAAATACGAAAAATGTAAAAGGTGCGCCACTTTCCAGTATCCTAGCACACACAACCGCCTATATGAGACACCGCCTGCAGCCTAGCGTCCACTAAACCACGAGCGCCCTCTCAACTCCAGCTCCTCAACCAAAGCGATACCCAAAACTTGCGTGATCAATTCAACAACTAATACAAATGAAGACATCTGCGATGCTTAATTGATTATCCGTAATGTACTGAACTAAGAATATGGAGTAATTTTATTATTATTTCAGGTTTGGAGAAGTCAGAGAAGTGACCGATGTTGTTTTGTATCTACTGAGTGACAAATCGTCGATGATAACAGGAGTTTGCCTACCCATAGATGGAGGATTCACGGCGTGCTGAAGTCGAAAACTGTACCTACACTAAACAAATTCTAATAAAGAAAATTTGATTAGGCCCTTGAATTGAGATATTGCACGAGAGAACAGTTAGCAAGAAGTGAAAATATAAATTTCCTCAAATAGAAGTAGCCTTATTTCATCGATAACCACTAATAATGTCACAAACTAAAATGAATACTTATTTATACATCAAGTGACACTCTTTTTACAAGCTTTTATTTAATTTGCCCTGTTAGTACAGGGTGTTCCTTAAATTCCTTAATATTTGAGGGGGTGATTCTTTGACTTATTTTAAGGAAAAAACTTTCTATAAACGTATGTCCTAAAAGTCCTAACTTTTGAGATACAGGGTGATAAAGTTTTGAAAAAAAATCAGTTTTTTAATAATAACTGAGATAATATTGTAGACGTTTTTATAAAATTTGGTACATGTCTTCTATGCATCAAGGTGCATTTTTTAATGCACAAACATTTTCATTTTCTCAACCAGTGGCGTCCCTACGGGTTTTGCATTGAATATTTTTGGAGAAAAAAATACTACGCCACTGCTTTCTCCTCGAAAAAAAAATACTTTTGAGATCCTCATTTATTTTTGAGCAAATTTAATCTCTTGAGTTTTCTTTGTCCGCCGCATGGTTTTCGCTTAAAAAAATAAAAATCGTTTTACTTCAGGATCAATTCCTCAAAAATCTGATGTGGTGTGGAAATGATTGTGCATAGACTTAAAGCAAATAAAGGGATCAGATTTGTTCCAAAATGAATGAGAATCAAAAAAATATGGATTTCAGCTTGTACAAAAACGAATTTTATTTTATTTTATAAAAGTAAGTTTAAATGAACGGATCAAATTCATTAATTATTGACAATACTAACACTGATTATAAAAATTGTTGGAAATGGCCACCTTCACTTAATAGGCATGCTTCCGCCCGTCTACGCATGGAATTACGCACACGTTGAAATATTCCCGGCGTATTTCGAATAGTTTCACACGAGGCAACTATTCGCTCTCTTAAATCTTCTAAAGTATTAACGGGAGTTTTATACACTAGAGTTTTAAGGTGCCCCCATTAAAAGATATCTAAAGTGTTGAGATCAGGGGATCTTGCTGGCCATTGCTGAGGTCCTCCGCGACCTATCCAACGATTATGATAAACTGTATTTAAGATAGGTAGCTGAATTAATATCGTAAATCCATTCAGGTAATAATTCAAGCACTTGGGAGATTATAAGTGAAAAGATTAAGAAGTGGTAAAAAGAAATATCAATTATAAAGAGGTAGCTAAATTACTATCGAACGATTTATTGTCAACAAAATGTTAGGTACCTACTGCGATATGAAGCAATTTCAATTTAATTATTTTAATCAAGAACCGAGCATCTGACAAGAATTACACATTTTTTTGGATTTTCATTCATTTTGGAACAAATCTGATCCCTCAATTTGCTTTCAGTCGATGCACAAACATTTCCACACCGCATCAGATTTTTGAAGAATTGATCCTGAAATGAAACGATTTTTATTTTTTTAAGCGAAAACCATGCGGCGGACAAAGAAAACTCAGGAGATCAAATTTGCTCAAAAATAAATGAGGATCTCAAAAGTATTTTATTTTTCAGGAGAAAGCAGTGGCGTAGTATTTTTTTCTCTAAAAATATTCAATGCAAAACCCGTACGGACGCCACTGGTTGAGAAAATGAAAATGTTTGTGCATTAAAAAATGCACCTTGATGCATAGAAGACAAATTTTATAAAAACGTCTACAATATTATCTCAGTTATTATTAAAAAACTGATTTTTTTTCAAAACTTTATCACCCTCTATCTCAAAAGTTAGGACTTTCAGGACATACGTTTATAGAAAGTTTTTTCCTTAAAATAAGTCAAAGAATCACCACCTCAAATATTAGCATGTCTTTAAGGAACACCCTGTATATGTATGTATGTCTGTGTGGGTCAAATCATGCAACTCAATTTTTAGCAATTTCTTGTTGTCCAATTTTTGCATTATGAAATTTTTGTTGGAGGAAAATAAAAAATGGCGACTCCAATATGGCGGACGAATTTTGTGATTATGGTCCGATTCGATTCTGAATTGGTATGTGTGGCTTTTCGGGGTAGGATATTATAATTTTTTCGTCAAACTTCATGAATTCAATATGGCAGCTCACGAGATTTGTGATTTCGGCCCGATTCTACCGAAAAAATTGAGGGTTTTCGGAGTAGGAGTTTATCAATTTTTGTCAAATTTTGTAAATTCAATATGGCGGCTCCAATATGGCGGCAAGTTTTGTGATTATGGTCCGATTCGATTCAAAATTGGTTCATGGCGGTTTTAGGGGTCGGAGATAGTTGACTATTTTGTCAAAATTCATGAATTCAATACGGCGGTTGCAAGATGGCGCACGAGATTTGTGTCTTTGGTCGGATTCTATTCTAAATTGTTATGTGGGGGTTTTTGAGTTCGGATATCATGATTTTTTTGTTGAAATTCATGAACTGAATATGGCGGACGAGTTTGGTCATTTTGGTCCGATTCGATTTAAATTTGGTATGTAGGGGTTTTCGGGTAGGGCATTATAAATTTTTGGTCAAAATTCATGAATTCAGGACTAACTTCAAAATTGGTATGTGGGAGTATTTGGTACAGAAGATCATAAATGTTTTGTTAAAATTCATGAATTGAAGATGGTGGCTTTAGGATGACCGACGAGTAAATATTTAGATGGCTTCCTCATTCAAGACCTGCGACCTCTAGATTTCTGGTCGCAGGTTCGATCCCTGCCAGAGGAGAATCTTTTTTCTGTATTTAATATGTGTGAACGCTGCGATTCATTATATATGAAAAAAACAATTCCTATCTTGGTTTCCATGATTCTCACTATGTTCTCTGGACATTACACGATTCTCCTTTCCTTGAGCATTATAATATGCAAATAATTGGGAAGAACGATGTTCGAAATTTAATACAAAACAACAAAGTTATAAAAAAAACGCGCAATATATTCATTTATTCGAAATAATTATTCCATGTTTGTTTTATAAAACTCCATTCCGAGTAAATCGTCTGAGAACACTGAACACACCAAATTTATAGTTTATTGGTATTAGAATGGTTGATTGCCGAAATTCAATCGTATCGAATTTATATAAAACACATAATGTTAATAGTAGCTATCGTTCCTAATGTTCACATATGTTTTATGTTTTTGAAACTTTCGCCACAACATTGGATGATTGCCAAAAAGAAATTCAATCAAAACTTCCAAGTCCCCTTCGATTCCTCTCATACAAAACCAATAATCTGGTAGTTATTGGCGTTATTGCTTTTACGATTTCATAACAAATGAAATGAACGTATAGTTGAGCATGTCTGGTCAAGTCCTCAAGTTTGTACAGTATTTCTCACAAACACTCAAGATTGATTGTGAGATGTCGGCTGTAAAGGCACGAAATATATTGAATCATCTTGAAAGATCCTTATACTGTCATCTTTCAAAGTAGTAGAAATACTTACATCACTAAGAGCACATGATGCACTTGTGACGTATGTTTTATATCCATTTGAAGTCGAAACGTCCGAGGAATAGTTTTGTAATTCCTATGGATATCCTTCTTTGGACAACAATGGGACATTCTCGCAGGAAATCCATTATTTCTACAAATTGATTCCAAACTCCCTTGGTATTATTTCTACAAATTAATTCCAACCTCCCTTGGTAGTACTTGATGTACATTCTACGGACATCTCTCTTGAACAGCGATAATAGGATCATCATAAACGTCCTATTTTTATCCAGTTTGTACCTTAGATTTCCTTTCAATTAAAATATATTTTTTCACGCATGAGAAACTTATTTGAACTTTGGATCGGCTAGAACAACAAAATTGTTGACTGCCTGCCAATGACTATAAAAATTTCTAACTTTGGATTCCGTGGTTCGTTTCAAATTAAGTTTCAACTAGTGACTATAGATGTCTTTGCCGTAAGGTATTAATTCAGGGTGATTTCGTTTTGATTTCGGGAGCTCCATAAAGCTGTCCTGACGAGTTGTAAACAACGAAACGACGTCGTCGGCAGATGTTGGAACTCTCGGAATCAAACCGAAAACACTCTTTCCACTTCAGATTCTGTTTGCGTTCCTTTTCACGCATTAGAAACTTATTTGAAATTTGGATTGGCTAGAACAACAAAATTGTTGACTGGCTGCCAATGAGTAGAAAAATTTCTAACTTTGGATTCCGTGGTTCGTTTCAAATTAAGTTTCAACCAGTGACTGTAGAAATAACTATTTGGGAAAATGTTCCGAGATGGACCTAATTTGTACTTCCTAGTAAGGTCCTTCTTTGGACTACTATAAAACGCCCTCGAAGAACATTAATTATTTTTACAATTTCAGGAAATGATTTTCAAAGTATATTTTACGTATATTTCAGGTATGTATCCGCATATAGGATAGGAGAATATACAGGTTGTTTCATTCGAAATAATACAGTTGATTTCTACTTTCGATATAACATATTATGAAAACATTCATATCCTTGCATTTTCTGTAACTAGCGATATGGCAAACACTTCAAAATAATCATTGGAACTAACTTTGAGAAGAAAGATCTCTTGAAAAATGAGAAAAGTAAATTTCTATGTTTTTGTACCACTTTATATTTATAACCTTTAGTTACTGCAGTTTCGTCCTATATGGACATTTTCAAAACTATAATTCAAACTGATAATTGACTATATCAATACACGCCTTTTATACCTGGCATCTCTTACAAATAACAATTTAACCCCTAATTATATCCTTATACCTGATGGAAATGTGTTTATGCTGGACAATGTGGAAGGGCTGCATTAAATACGGCGAATATACTAAATCTACCTGTTCGTTCAATAGATTACAACCGCAATATTTATGTTTAAAAATTTCTAACGATTCTAAATAATTCATTTTCCATAAGGCCTGTATGCTACTTCTACCTTATTAAAAACATATTCATTTCTGGTATAGATATGTTGGCGACATTCTCGCCTGTTTCAGAGGTACTACACGACAACTAAACCAGTTTTTAACATTTATAAATAACATAAATAGCAACATCCAGTTCACACTCGAGACAGAAATAGAGAAACGAATTAATTTCTTGGATCTGACCATCACGCATGATTATAATAAATTTGAGTTTAATGTGTTTAGAAAACCGAGTTATACAGACAGTACAATCCCAAGTGATTCTTTCCACCCCAATAGTTAAAAATTAGCATCTTACAATTCAATGTTACATAGAGTATTCTCGTTACCTTTGTCTGCTAATGATTTGGATGTAGAACTAAAAACAATCATACAGATAGGGCAAAATAATGGCTTCAACGCAACCATCATTCAGAAGTTGATACGAAAACAACGTCTCAAATTTACTCACAAATTAATATACCCCCAAGTGAAACAGTCAGAATCTAAGAAATTTGTAACGTTAACGTATTATGGAAGAAGTACAGAGACTATTGCGAGATTATTTAGAAAAAATAAGGTAGAAGTAGCATTCAGGCCTCTATGCCAGGTTATCCAATTTCCTATTCAATGCCAAAGATAAAACAGACAAAATGGAAAAATCTGGAGTTTATAAGCTAAAGTTTCCGGAGTGTAACAGTGTTTATGTGGGACAATGTGGAAGACCTATTTCATAAAGGTATGCCGAGCACGAAAGGTCCTTCAGACTAGGAAAAAACGATTCTACATTTTCAAACCACTCCTTGGAATGCAAGCACAAATTTCCGAATCTTAACGATACCGAAATTTTGCACTACGCTGGCAAGGGTTGGAAAATGAATTATTTAGAATCGTTAGAAATTTATAAACATAAATATTGCGGTTGTAATCTATTGAACGACCAGGTAGATTTAGTATATTCGCCCGTATTTAATGCAACCCTTCCACATTGTCGAGCATAAACACATTTCCATCAGGTATAAGGATATAATTAGTGGTTAAATTGTTATTTGTAAGAGATGCCAGGTATAAAAGGCGTGTATTGATCAGTTTGAATTATAGTTTTGAAAATGTCCATATAGGACGAAACTGCAGTAACTAAATGTTATAAATATAAAGTGGTACAAAAACATAGAAATTTACTTTTCCCATTTTTCATGATGATCTCCTACCACATAGTAACGGCTACATCCATCAATTTATAGAAAGATCTCTGGTTCTAGTGGAACTTCACCAATAAATCAAAAACGCCTGAAAGCAAAACAGTTTCATGCAAAACAGTGCAAATGGAGTCGGCGCTTCAACGTGTTGACTACAACGAGGTTTCCCAAACGCTTTCATTCAAAACATTTTGTAGCAAGACAAAACATTTTGAAATACACGAATCACACAAAACAGATTCATCCGAAAACAGTTTGTTTCGGGCAGTTTTAAAGAGCCTGAAGGTGTTTTCCTGTTTTGCCATAACAGTGTGTGTCACTTCATATAATTCGTGGAGGAAAAACAACTTCTACCCAAATTAGTCAAAAACGATTTTCTGTTAAAACGTTTTTGATTTCTTGCTGTGTCGCCAGCCTATGAGTTTCCAAGGCAACATAAAGTATTTCCATAAATCTTTTTTTCGCTCAGTGAGAAACAAGTTTATTCGTTACGTGAACTGAACAACTGAATTTGTTTGAGTTAGCTCTAGATGCAATACAGAAAAGAGAGACCAAAAAGAACACAATCTCAATTTGATGGTGCATTGCCCCGATGAACAGTGACGTGGAAAACATTTTTGTTCCTTTATTCAATCAGCTACGAATAAAGAAAGACAGGATATCCTACATGTGTACGTACATACATTCATGCATATATGTATATAGATATGTAGATATGGTACAGTTGGGTTGATCGTGACTGAGCTGATGAAGATAGAACTTTGGCACCGAGTGATTTCTGTTTGTGAACCAGAAAATTTTGAGGATGCCAAGGAGTATGAATAAAAAAAATCTTTGGTATTACGACATGTTTATTTCCATCTTCATGAGTTTGCGAGAAGCTAGCCACTTCATAACAACTAGATAATATAATCATCTTCATAGGAAATACTTTGATGACAGAAAATCGTTTTAAGTATTCATCGAACCGAAAAGCATGGTCGATCATGAGAAATATTTGAGGTTGGAATTACGAGGTGTGAAAAGTTAAATAAAAAATCGTTTTTTCATGAATTACTCAAAATTCTTTACGCCGATTATGATTAAACTTCGTGTGTCTGTTAGTAGTAACAAGGGGCTTCTTATATGATGAGTGTGCTTTATTGTTTATATAATTCATACGGTGTTCACGTATGCGGCTTTTAAATGGTCTACCTGTCTGGCCGATATATACTTTGGATCAAGATTCACAATTTAATTTATAAACTCCTGATTTTTCAGATTTCTGCTGGCTAGTAACAAAGTCGAAATACAGCATCTGATTGGTTGAATATGATGTATGAAATTTTCAATAATATTTTAGAAATTTGCAATCTTTTTATACACCTTTCCCAGTGGCCATACTTTGAGATCTCGTTATAGACCGTCAGCTAGTGACAGATTTAGGTGCCCCATTTTCGCATACAAGCCTCGAATAGGGTTGACAAGTATATCGATTTGGAGTAAAATGAAGATATTTTTACGAGTGGCTCCTGGGGATAACATACCGAGAATTCGATTTTTCAGAACAGTACTTATTTGTTTCCCTCGTGTTTCTATTTAAGGTACGAAACTACAGAGGGTGATTCGTTAAGTCGTTTTGAGAAAAAAAGTTCCTATGAACATATGTCCGGAATTGCTTCGTTTATGACATACAAAGGCGTTTGAAAAAAAAAATCAATGCCCTGTATCTCAGAAAAGAAGCAACTCCGATTATATGTTCATAAAAACTTTTTTTCTCAAAACGACTTAACGAATCACCCTCTGTAGTTTCGTACCGTAAATAGAAACACGAGGGAAACAAATAATCACTGTTCTGAAAAATCGAATTCTCGGTATGTTATCCCCAGGAGCCACTCGTGAAAATATCTTCAATTTACTCCAAATCGATATAATTTTCAACCCTATTCGAGGCTTGTATGCGAAAATGGGGCACCTAAATCTGTCACTAGCTGAAGGTCTATTATATGCGTCTTTCTGGAGCCTCGGTTCTGGTTCTATTCACAGTTTTCTTGAAGTTTTCAGAACTTTCTAAACTTTTCTGGAAACTTCTGGAGCATTCTGGAACCTTCTGAAAAACGGGGATCCCTATTCATGAACACAATGTGTGAGAAAAAGAAAGATTTATCTTATCAAACATTTCACCACCCACACCCACCCACTTCCACCCACCGCGATCAAATTTCTTCACCAACAGCAAAAGATCAAGTGCTACTTACCACGAAAACCGCGAGTTGGTGGCAGTGGGTTTCATGAAGAAAAGTGTATCTTCACTTACACACTTACGTTTTATAAATATTATAGACACCAAAGGGACACTTTTTATACGAGGGGCGCAAGAAAGACTCACAAAATCGAACATTAGTTTTTATCATTGTTCATTAAGGCTGAATACTAGCTTCTCATTTTTGAAAATCTAACAGGGCTTTGCCAAGTTATACATAGAATTTATGAAACCAATCAAGATAGAAATATTTACCTTTTTGGAAAGTTATACAGGGTGCTCAGAGAAATAAAATGATTTTTATGAATCTTTTGTACCTCAATTTTTTAAATAGTGCACTTTTGTCTGCTTGCTCACCCTCAATAGTGATTCAAGTGTACTTTACGAACAGTCCCAACAAGAGTATAATTACTATCTTTTCGAATAACTAGGTAGGTACTATAAATGTTCAAATTGTATTCAGTTTGCTAAAAGACACATTTCAAAATATCTTAATTTTTTGCAGTTATTTGTATCATTACGATGGTTCCTCTTGGAGACCGCAAAGTCATGATGTTCTTCTAGCAGAATGGAGCAACGCCTCATAATGCTGGGATCGGGACAAACCATTCAAACATTTTTTTTTTGTTAAAGTTGTCTCGAAGCAAATGGAGCATTGAAATGACCGGTTCCTTCGCCAGATTTGACCCCTTTAGACTTTTTATCTCAAGTTTATCTTAAATAATTGGAGGTATATAATACTCAACCAGTGGAGGATTTGCATAATCGAATTTTGAGGATTTGTTAAAATGTAACATTGCAAATGTTGCAGAACGTTACAATAAATCATATTATGACAAATTTTCAATGTGCCTTGCACCAAACGGAAGACATTTTGAGCATTTACATTCATTTTATCGTGCCTGGTTAGTAGTTTTTTTTTTATTGGGACAGTTTGTTCAGTAGTCAAGGTGAAGTTGAGTTCGGCGTTTTTCTTATTTTTTTGTATTTGCTGATTAGGGGGCCATTACTTGAGACAATTTTGGTGATTTTTCGACCCCCCTCCTCCCTTGGTGAGATAAAGAGAGATTTTTTAAATTTCTTATTTGTCATGTAAATGAGTTGATCTGTGCTCGATTATATCAGATTTATTTAAAAAAACTATTTTCTTTTGATTTTTACACTGTTTCTTGCGAAAAATGAATTACGTGATATTTTCCGAGACCGCCCTCTTCCCCTCATGAGATTGGTTGAGGTTTCGCTCGACCCCCCCTCTAAACGCCTCACGCCCCTAATGGAATCCATATCACTCTTTCACGAGTATTGTAGGGTGCATTATTTGAAAAATTGAGATAAAGGAAGAATTTCATGAAAATCATAGTATTTCTCTGAGCACCCTGTTTAATTTTCGGATGAGATGAATATTTTTGATCATAAAATATAGATACTATATGTATATGGACCATCACTTGAATGGTTCCATACATTCTTTGTAATATAATAATTAGTGGGTTTTTAACGAAAAATTTCTACATTTAATGAAAATTCGAAAATGAAAAACTAGTAATTAGCTTAAATGGATGAGAATATTAAAAAATATAGGGTGTTCCATAAAAAAATTATGTTCGATTTCGTGAGCCTTTCTTGTGCCCCTCGTATAAAAAATAGCCATTCATAGAGATATTCAAGAGATATTTTTGTGTCCACTGGTCTAAGACCAAGAACACACTGCATCCTGGCTTTCATAATATTCCTCATCATCATTTTTCTACGACAACCTCGAAAAATGTTGATTTTATATGCGTACTTTCAATCGCAAACAATCACATTTTGTACAAAATTTCATTTTTGCATCGGTTGCTAGGCAAGTTACTAAGCAACAAATGCAAAATGGAATATTTCGTGTTAAGTCTCTGTCCACTATGAAATCACGGTGTCTTGTCAGATTATGACTTCCATCGACAAAGTGATGAAATGTCAGCAGATTGTTTCTGTCAAAGTTTTAGTAGATAACGCGTTTATTTCAACGTTTTTGCATTGTATGCATGTATTAAACTTGAATGATACCAATGTTGTCGTAGAAAAAGTATAGTATGCAACTCATAACAAAATGACCATTTTGCACTCGTATGAATTGCAGCACTATAATTTTGTGGTCATTGCATAATATAATATTTTTGAGTCACCTTCCAAACTTTATAGTATCATTATTACGATATATTGTGTAGAAACAAACAAATCTTTGACATCTAACAGAAATCGTTAGTGTAGATTTCAAAGACACGGTATTTTACGAATATTCTTGATCTTCCTAGGAGCTCCGAGAACATTCTGGGGTTATCTTCTTTGAATACTATAAATGTTCAAACTGCCTTCAGTTTTCTGAAAGACACATTCCAAAACTTCATCATTTTTTCTAATTATTTCTAACATTAGCATTGTTCCTCTTGGAGACCGCAGAAATATGGAGCAAGCACAGACCATTTGAACGATTTTTTTTTATTTTTTTCAAATATGGCTTTGATCAAATGAACCAATAAAATAACCGTCTCGTTCTCCAGACTTGATACCTTTAGACTTTTTTTCTTGAGTAAATCTACTAATCCATTAAATTAGGAGGATATGCACAATCGAATTTAAAGGATTTATTTATTTTATAAACGTTACAAGATATCATATAATAAAATATTTTTAACTACAGCAAATGGAAGGCATTTTAAATTTTTATTATTGTGCCCAGTTAAGATAGTTATTTTTTTGGGATTGTTTGTTTGGTAGTTAAGTGCAGTTAAATATGTTAAGTGATTTTTTTTATTCGTATTTGCTAATATAGTTAATAGGTTTTTATTAAAAAAACCTGCATTTAATGAAAAACTGTTGCAACTTGGCCACGCCTTGTCGGATTTTCAAAAAACAAAAATCTGCAAATTAGCATATTTGCATCGGTTTTCTAGGCAAGTTACTAAGCAACAAATGCAAAGTGGAATATTTCATATTAGGGCGATGAAATATCAGCAGATCGTTCTGTAAAAAATCTAGTAGATGACGAGTAATATCGTAGTTGTTTTCTATGAAAACTTAAATAATTAAAATGGAAACTAATAGTGATATTGTCTAAGAACTGACAACTCCGAACTCAGTAGAAGCAGAGAAGGTAACAAAACTGAATTCATTTCCAGAAACAGCCCATTATCGGCTATTATAGGTCATTTCTTTCAACGTTTTTGAATTGTATGCATGTATTAAACGTAACTATATGTTGCCGTAGAAAAAGTATAGTATATAACGAAATGGCCATTTGGCTTTGGTTTGTGCTGCAAATGGACATCGTTTTGTGCTCGTTGCATACTATTTTGGAGTCACGTTCCAAACTCTATAGTATCAATATTACGATATATTGTGTAGAACTGTTGGGTCAGCGTTCAATTATATTTTTATGCTGTTACCTGAATCCCCAATCACGTCACCACTGACTTGTATTCCAACAGGAACGAGCCTGATGCATGCGGGAATGAGGGGCACCCAGTACTGATCAATACGTGGGGAACCGCCCCATTTACCCTGTCTCCGCCAGTTTAGCCGCATCTTCTTCGCCGTGTAGACGCGTCTCTTGGTTTTGCCGAGTCGCATTTAGTCCCAAATAAACAGATCCTCGACATCTATCAGAAACCGTCAGTGTAGGTCGCAGTGACGCGGTATTTTTCGCGAGAATTTTCAGCGACACCTCCCATCAGAAACACCCTTCAGAATTTGGTTTGTTGAAAGTTTGTTTGTCTAACGCTTATGCTTGTTATTCGGTTTTTGTTTTGATACGGTCATCTCGTGTTTACATCAGTGAGATGGATTTCCGTCTATTTCGCAACATTTTAATTAATTTTTTATGGCTTGAGTTGTTTGTTATGTTTCGCATTTTGTGTGTTTTTCAGAATTTCACTATACGGTATTTCCCAGTTCCTGTCATGTTTAGTTCCCACTCACTCTTAAGTTTATTTATTACCATAAAAATGTCCGTTTTTTATGGAATGCAAATATGAATTTTAAAATGTTTGCACCGGGACTAAAATGCCAACTTTAGTCCCGTATAATAGGGACTAGTGCCTAGAGAGATAAAGTTGCATTTCAAATCCCTAGGGACATAAAGTGAAAATTAAACTTTACCTCAGTTACACTATTAATAACTAGGACAAAAATCAGAGAATGTTCCATTTGAAATCTTCTTTGATTGAATTTATATTGTAAGTGATATTAACATTATTACAACTTTAATTGTATTATTGTTGAAATTTATAATACTGGAAAGTGCAAAACAGCGTATATGCCGCAGGACTACGTGATTATTGCCCCTCGGGCTCTACGAGCTCTCAGGCAATAAACATCACATGCGGGATTAAAATATTCACTTTAGTCCCTTGTTATATAATATACTATTTCCGTCGACCGTTCATTTATGATGCATTTTAACGCACTCAAAATCATTGATTAATGACCCCTGTTAATGAATGATTTTCTATTAATCAACGATTTGATTATATGCAACCCAACATACATTGCTCTTATACATTTTATATTGGTTAGTACTATCTGTCATTATTTATTTGTCAATTTTCAAATAAAATATTAGAAAATGTTCATTAAACCAGTTGTCACTTCAAATCATATATGGTCCCGTGGCGTAATGGTAAAGTGCACCTGGCTTGCAACACTGAGGTCGAGAGTTCAAAACCCACCAAGGGGAATTTTTTTTTTTTCAATTTCAATTTGAAAATAAATAATAAAAATAAAATAAAACTACCACTGAGAAAAATTAAACTATCTTTGAGTAGAGTTAATATAAATAGGAAATAGTGATTGTTTTTTATCGTAACGTTAAATAAATAAACATTGAAAATAAGATATCTGTATTTTTGAAAACTTCTGTCGACGGAAAAGTTTTGTAACAAACTCGTGAATTAAAATGGCGATTAACAATCTCAAACATTAACGCGCTCGCTCCGCTCACGCGTTAAAATATCTCGATTGTTAATCGCCCTTATTAATACACTTGTTCGTTAAATAACTATTTCCGTCGACCGTTCATTTATGATGTATTTTAACGCACTCAAAACCATTGATTAATGACCCCTGTTAATGAATGATTTTCTATTAATCAACGATTTGCTTATATGCAACCCAATATACATTGTTCTAATACATTTTAGATTGGTTAGTACTATCTGTCATTATTTATTTGTCAATTCCCAAATAAAATTTCAGAGAATCTTCAATACAACAGTAGTTGTCACGTAAAATTACATGAGTCTCTTGGCGTAATGGTAAAGTTGGGCAGACAGCTGAGACGTGATACAGAGGTCGATAGTTCAAACCCACATCAGACAGTTTTTTTTTTCAATTTGAAAAAATAAAATAAAACTACCACGAATGAAAATTAAACTGTCTTTGAGTTAATATAAATAGGAAATAGGGATTGTTTTTTGTCGTATCGTTAAATAAATAAACATTGAAAGTAAGATATATCTTTTTTTGAAAACTGCGGTCGACGGAAAAGTTTTGTAACAAACTCGTGAATTGAAACATATTTTGTAGAAATAGTAGTCATTATAGATTTCTTAAATGTTTTGAGATATTAACAAATTTCGTATTTTCCACATTGAAATGCAGAAATTAAAGTCGAAAAGATGACATAAAAATATTCTACTCTCCCACAAAATAGTTATTTATGATACAAGTGTTAAAAGAGCTAATTATGAATTTCTTAAAGTAGTACTTTTTTATATGAGCGAGAAGTTTTTGAATGAGGCGCAGCCCAGTTCAACAAACACGCGAGTACAAAAAAAAACTTTACGAAAGTGTATCATACAACGTTTTTTCTTCGACATTTATTATATTGCCATATTGTAGCAATTGTATCATCAATTATTTTTTACCTTATGAATTGTCGTCGTATTATAAGATGATGACTTCCAAGTTATGTTTGACGAAAACATTTTTTTTTTCGACACGTGTATTATTTTTGGTACTGAGATTTAAAAATGTACCTGAAATTCCATCTAATATACTTTATTCAGCATCAGTTATATCAGAATCCTATCGTGATATCCAACAACCGTAGAAATCATCAGCCGGATTCACCGATTCCAAAATGGAATATCAAATTATATGACTGGAAACTCTTTGCCACCATAATATAAAATAACATGTGAAATTACTGACAATATCGACGGAACTTTAGCGAACTTCACCAAAGTTGTCTTTCGAGGAGCTGAAACCTTTATTAGGGACAGTAAAAAAGCATTAAAAAAATGTAAACGCCACAAAACGACAAAAAATATAATTGAATTCAAGAAATATAGAGCAATATCAAGGGTAATAATTAAGAACGCTAAGCGAACTTCATTTCGAATATTAATAGCTCAATACCTTTGACCGAAGTATGGAAGAAAGTAAGGAGTATATCGGGAAATATATCGAGGAATCAATATCTTGAAAGTAAATAACAAAACTGTATTAGATAAACAAGAAATAGCGGAGACTTTGGCAGAAATGTACAGAGAAAAGTATGCTCATTCCAATATGACAAATCATTCTTGGAATACTCATAGTCATAGACTATGACGACACCTCAAACATGCCTATAAGTAAGGAACAATACGAAGATGCTCTATCAAATTTCAAAAATACCAGTCACCGTCCCAATGAGATCCTAGTAATTTTTGTGAAAAATCTCCCAGCTGATGCACAATATGGATAGAACACAAATTCCATCAGCATGGTCGCAGGCAACAATTATCCCTATTCTCAAAATACGTAAACCAAAAACTGATCCCATTTCATATAGACCAATTTTCCCCACATGTGTGAATTGTAAAATCCTAGAGAAAATCATAAACAGAAGACTACTCTGGACACTTGAACACCGCATCTACTGGCCCCCGAACAAAGCTGTTTTAGACAACACAGATTCACCAATGAGAATATCCTAGATCTAGAATAGTATATTCTGTCATAAGGTTAGAATGAAAATTCGATGCGAGCCGAAAGGTGAGTGCGAGGAACCACGAGCATTTTTCATTCCAACCGAGTAACAGGCTGTGCTTTTTCCAGAACCACAAATTTTACATATAATCAAATGGAGAGCCAACGAAAAATTATTTGACATTTCAATTCATATCTTGTCACTACGATGCCAGTCATGATGCCAGGATAACGTTATTATTGCTACAGCGTTAGAATAATATATTTTCCTACGAGCGTGCGGAAAAGTAACTTTTCCGTACGATTTAAAATCGTGTGGAAAAGTTACTTTCCCGCACAATTTTTACTTTTCCGTACGATTTATACTTTTCCGCACGATTTTTGTATTGTTGAAAATGAGGATATTTACGACTAACTAAATGATCTATTTAACTATTCTGTCTTATTAGTCATTTTGTAGCATTATTATGAACACTTGTTTATTAAAAACCTTGTTTTTTCATAAAGATGGACAAAAACACTCGTAGGAAAAATATTGTACCTAACTCTTACGGAAAATGTCTTTTCCGCCCTTAACGGCTTGCCGAAGTCCGCTCCGCGTCGTTCGTGCAACTTCGGTCGCGTGCGGAAAAGTACTACTTTCTGCACTTGGTAGGTAAATAACTATTCTCCCGCTGCCGACATTGTAAATAGTCCATACATGCTTAGCAACAAAACAGGTAAATGGCCTATATAATAATAATAATAATAAAAAATGCTTTTATTGTTAGGATACTCAGTACAGATACTTAACCTAAAACAAGGCAGTATTCAATCTCCGCACATGAAAAATCATTGCAGAGCCTTGCTTTTCCATCCAACCATTAAAAATTAACTCATGATAATTCCTAATTTCAACAAGAATAACAAGAAAAATAAAAAAAAACATAAATCATAACTGGAGAAGTTACGGACTTCAGGAAAAGAAGATAAAGAATTATACCAAAGATTAAAAACTAAACATAACATAAAAAAAAATTAAACATACAGAAACATTTTTGTACTACTCTCAAAGGAAGTGCATGATACGATCTAAAATACAGGAGTATGACATTTTTAGTTCATTTCATATTTCAATATTCGAGATATTTTTTTCGATTAAATCTTGCTTCAATTTTTTCTTGAAAGTTTTCAGTGGAAGTAACTTGAATTCAGCCGGTAACCGGTTGTATAAGCGAACGATCTAAGCCACGAAAAAAATATGTTCTGTGTTTGGGTGCTTACAAATGATTCCGAAATCTCAAATTGAGGTTATTTATGTCGGTTCTGAAAGATAGCTTTCTGAAGAGATAAAAAGGTTTTTCAGTTTTAATAATTTTATGAAAAATCGCAGCGGAGTGAAGTGTACACCTACCCTCCATGCTGAGCCAACCAAGATTTTTTAAGTGATGTGAAACATGTTCCCTTCTTTTTGTGCCTGTGATAAGTCTGACACATGAATTTTGAAGCTTTTGAAGCCTCATTTTGTCTGACTTTAGTAATCCAGGCCAATAAACCTGCATAGTTAGCACATAATATTAACTTGCTCTTTTTGTTCAGTATATTTCTACTCGAGTAGATCATTTTGAGATTCATATACCCTCGCTTCAAAATATTAGAGACGTGTGTTCTGAATCTAAGAGCACTGTCAAGGTATAACCCTAAATTTTTAGTTACCTCTATATTGGGTAATTGGACTCCGTCAACAGCTACATTCACTAAATTCTTGCAACGGTTTCTCGCTGCTGTTCTTCCAAATAACATCACATATGATTTAGAAGCATTAACAGTAAGACAATATTTAGTAGAAACTGTTATTAAAGAGTTCAAATCCGGATCCATTAGATCAATTGCGTGATTGAGAGAGTCTTCTTCGAATTCGAAATACAATTGCGTATCGTCAGCATAACAGTGCATTGATGTGTAACGCAAGGACTTAGAGAATTGGGAGGTATAAAGAACGAAAAGAAGGGGACGCAAAATTGATCCCTGAGGAACGCCATTTTTCATATCATTCGTTTATAATAGTGTCATTTACATGCCTAGAGTAATAATGACTTTGACTTTGACAAGTAATACCTTCAGCTTCATTTATATAAATTTTTGAGTTTTTTTGAATATTTTTATTGTCTGTTTATTCGATAACTCAGTTACGCGCACAAGCAACTTAGAATGAAATAGCGGAACGAATAATCATGAAGGAAGGGTAAGAAAACAAACTTCAATCCAGGCAAATTTTGAGAAATGTCAACAAGCAGTGGCAAAAACGTAATAAGTAACACGGAATGTATCCTCGGCAAGCGACAAGCATTCTAAATTTTTTGTATTTTTAAATCTTCCTTTTCCATTTTTATTATCTCAAACGTGCCATGTATCAATTTTGGCTTAGCATAGAATTGGCAGGACTGCACCAAAGCTTACTTTTGGTCGGCGGTGAGAGTGGCCATTTTCCAGAATAAACAAGAAGACGAAAATGACCCATCCTATTAAGGAATATTGCAAAAAGCACTTTGCTAAAAGCCAGATGGCAGTGAAGCCATTAAGAATGTTTATTCTCATCACTCTGATGATAACTAGAAAATTAGTGCCTGCCCATAGTGAATCTTTTTTTTTTGTTGGAAGGAAGAGTTTTATCATATGATGAATATTCAACACTACCAGAGCCATCTAATGAGGAAAATATTAAAACAGAAAATTAGCAGGCACAAAAACCATTACTTATTTAAGAAAAGTGATATAATTTCAGATATGATTTTCCTAATGGATGAATAATAGGAACAATATTCATCCTATCCATTATAACCAATCAAATTATCAGTTATGTCTAATATTTTGTTGACTGTAGTGACGATCTGATAATTGACGGAATCTCTTTAATTATCAACTCCGCCCTAAAAGTTGCATACTGTTCAGGTTAATCAATATCCAACCTAATTTATTGGTAGATACAAGGTGTTGGAGATAACGAAAATAACGACTTTAACCCCTATATTATGGTTTTTTCGTAGTTATCAATAGGAAAATCGTTCATACATACATACCTATATAAACAATTTTGACATTATTAACTATATTTGTCATTTCGAATAAAAAGTTAATTGAATTCAAAAGCTAATATCTGCTAACAAGAGGTTGAGCTCTAATATAATGGAAATGTTGAATATTCGTTGGCAAGGAATCAAAAGGAAGACGTTTTCAATCGCGACAACTCGCAAAAATATCGATTTGCCGAAAAAACTTCATGGGACTATTTTTACTTGGAATATTTCAATCTCTCGATAGATGAAAGTTTTTGATTTTATTAATTCCACCCTCGAGAAGATCTAGCGTTCAACCCCTTGGTAAAAGCGAACATCGGCACTATATACCTTTCTTTCTTGAGCCTTTCCTAACTATTCAAATTTCACGTGAATAGGTTTTGTTCAAAACTTTGAAATAATTTGGAGAAAAAATCGCCAAACATTGGACTGATGGAGCACAAGCAAATAAAAAAAATGTGAGACTACCAAAAAGTGAAATACTAAGTAATGAAATAAATAAATGGGGTGATAAAAATTGCTAAAATTGTTATCAGCCTCGTGGATTCTTGGATAAGTCCTGGACTCGTGTTTTCATCAAGTTGTTTTCATATCTTTGTCGACAGTAAAAACAAAACAGCTTTTTTTGTATCGGATAAATTTCTGTCTTCAACGAAATAATTTTGCTAATCAGTAATTTCACGAGAAAAACTGTCAGTTTTTCGAGTTAGTTAACTTGAATTTACATGGAGAAGAAAATTCACCATCAAAAAAATTCTTATAGGTACATTATTTTGTATAAGAATAAAAGGTTTTTGGTTGTATAAAGTAGATAAAAATTACCTAACTATATAGTTATTTATTATACAAGGGAAAAAAGTATTAGATTTTAGATCGAGGTTGTGCTGTCTCCCGATGCGAAGTGGAAGGAGACAACAAACCCAGAGCTGAAATCTAATCTTTTTACCGGGTATAATACACAATTTTTTTCTGTGACAGGAAAAACGACGATTTAATATCTACCTTTACCTATTTGTACATATATCCGGGAAAAAATCATTCACTTTTTTCCCGGTTCTCGGGGAAAAAACTAGTTTCATGAAAAGTTATATTTTATTATCTGAAATAAAATGTCAAACTTTTTTCCCGTCACAGAAAATAAGTATTTTGTTCCATATGTAGATTTAACTACACTAAGAATGACACTAAGAATGAGAATAATTCACTATAAAAGAACGCATAATATGAAGGTTTATACATTTATTTCAGATCTGTCATTTAAATTAAAAATTAATAATTAAGAAGTTGGTTAACTTTCAACATATCCAAGAATTGAGAAATTTTGTTGATGAAACGCGAAACGGGCTACTTTTGAGATTTGGTGGAATTTCAGGTCAGATTTTTGTGGTCCTTTGAATGTTTCAATAAATATTGCTTTTAGTGAGTTGTTCAGATGAAACTTTCCCAAATTCCCAAAACGATTCACATTATGTTAACAATACTGAACAATCATAGCTGTCAGGACAGAAATTGGAGGGACGCCCTCTTACTAGATGAAACTTGGTTTTGAGGAACATGCATTTTTATCAAAATGACTCAGACGTCATATTTAAATTGGTTTTTTTCTACAGGAGTTGATTTATCAAAAAGAGAGTTTTTGTGCAAAATAAAATTTGAAGCACTCGTAGACCTTCATAAAAACCGAAATTAATCATCTCTCCACACTCTTACCAAGTGGAAACAAACTATTCTACCTTATACAGACGTTAAAATACAGGGTGTAAACTAACCTCTTGCACTCCCGTGCAATTATTATTATTTGCTGTCACGCTCTGTGAGTAAAGACCAAACACTGAAACATGGACTTTTTCATTTCGAAATACACATCAGATAAGTGACATTCAATAAATAATTTTCAGTTCATTATAATTTCTAAATCTAACAGGTTTCGTTGAACACAGAAAGGAGAGGAAGATAGGTCAATATGCTCGGTCTATTTTTAACTTCTCACACATTCAGTATATGGGTGCGACCTAAAACAAATTTGTGTTGCTGGAAGTTCGTACCAACTCATGATTTCCATACCTACATGCGTTATATGTTTGGCAACAGACGATTTTTTCCTTGTATAATGAATAATTATTAGTTAGAGATCATCATCACCAATACATCGATGAAAACTACGGAAGTTACGTTGCTGTTTCCATGAGAAGTGGACAAATTTGGATTTTTTAGAAGAATTTTTTTAAAAACAATTTGAACTAGCAGTAATATTGTTGTTCTGATCATTGGCGCAGCCAGGGGAGGGGCTTTGGGGCTGCAGACCCTCCCCTCAAGCTACCGAATGACCATTAAAATGATGGCGTAGAATACGGGAAAAATATTGAAAAATTTTTAGAACTTTCGGAAGTATTTTTCTTGGCGAATTTATGTGCTGAAAATTCATTTCATGCCGATCGACTTGAAAATCACAGCATATACTAATTTCGGCATGCTGAATTGATTGGCGTTCGCAAAATTGTCGTCGGATGAAAATTATCTAGAGATTGCAAGTGCCATTTACCCGCCAAAAAATCTTCTATTTTTTTCTGTTATATTTGTTAAATTCAATCTTTTCTCTATATTCTGACCAAATTTGAAATCGATTACTAGTCATACATAGATTTAGTGGGCGTTTTTACGAACGTGTGCACTTTGAATTGGACCGATTTTTGAATTTATCATTTTTCATTTTTCGAATACTGGATCATGTTGATTTGATGGCGTAGAATACGGGCAAAATATTGAAAAAATTCTAGAACTTTCGGAAGTATTTTTTTTGGTGGTTTTATGTGCTAGGATAGTATACTAGCGCACCTTTTACATTTATCGCATTTTGCGACTATAACGAGACACAGTCGTTAAATACATATGCATATAGAAGAAAAGCTAACAAAATTTACTACAAGAATTTATAGGTGTTATTCATAACATTCGGCTGACGAAAACAAAAAGCTCTGGTAACTGATAAATTGTATGTTCAGTCCCCCCCGAACTGAAATCCTGGCTGCGCCACTGGTTCTGATTATGAACCTTTCAACTTATTTTGCTTTCCATTGCTGCTGGCGTGTTGTGTATATCACTTGAGATTAGCCTTTCGAGATGATTTTGAACAATTTTGGTGTACCTATCGATTATAAAGAATTCAGAATTATACTGCTAAAATTACGGAAACTGCTAGGGTTTTCATGAGACTCTGTATGATCTTTAATTTTTTCAATGGTTATATATTATATTACTACAGGGCGTCCTCAAAAAGTTCTTCTGTGCGATAGAAAATCCCAAAAATTTTATTATTTACATGTTGATTGTGGATATGGTAATTTTAGGACCAGTGTTGTAATCAATACAAATAACGTAATGAACTTAACAAAAATTCTTTAAAATTTGATAAATTGGAAATGGAACGGAAAAATAATAACTTTGTACAGGAATACGGATTCCTTTTTCCTGAGGCCCAATAAAAAAATTATAACAGACTCCATACAAGCTGTTATGTACTGTTGTTACGTGAATTTCGGAATTTGTTCACACTAGTATTTTTTCTCCACTTGAAATATTTGATAACCCTCTCAAAAATATGAAGTTAATTCAAATTTGTTCTCAAAAGTTCCACCCACATTTATTCTTCGAATTATTGTTGTGATGAAGAAATTCATTATGATATAATGTAAATACTTCATCAAACGTGAAAGCATTGAAATCATCTTGTCACGGTTCAAATTTAGTGCTTCACAAGAGTGGATCAACAGATTGCTTATTGATATTTCTCGCCTTGAAAAGAGTTTGAACGAGGCAGCTTCATTTTAGATGTCTGAAGGAATACCGTTTTATTATCGAAAATGTCAACAACACACCACTGTATCATTTACAGTAGTAAAAATTTGGTCGGTAATGAAGGAATTCAGGATTTGCTGCTGTTATTATTATCATCTCTCATTGCATAATGATATGAAGATATTGATAAAAAAAATTTACGTTCTGATCCCCACGAAAAGGAAAGTTGTCTAATGTTTAGATAACATCGTGAGAACCAAGGAAAAGTAGGTAGGAATTAGTGTTCTAGAATTTCTGCAGGCTGAATGCTCAGATAAATTTTCTGAAGCAGTGAATTCCAAAGCTTTGCCGCTCTTTAAAAAAAATTGTCCTGGGAAAGAAAAGTTCGGCTCTTTCCAAAGTGACAACAGATGGATGTAAGGACTGAGGTGAAAATTTTTTAATCTGTTTCGCATAAGAAAGTTTAGTTCAAAAACTATTGTTACACTCTAATAAGTCTGGGTTGAGAAAACTTCGATTAATCCATGCCTTCGCATTCATATTTATATTCCGGATCCTAGATCTTATCACGAAATCAGTTCTCGATATGACAATTTCCTTGGAATGTATAATGTTATTCCATGTTTTCATTGTTCATGACCGAATATGAACCTCGAGAACTTTAGTCTCATTCCATTTCGAATCTCCTACAATTTTTCTGATGTAAATGTGAAACGACCTGGGAAACCGTGAAAATATTTGGAGAGAAGGGTACTTCGACATTATCGATTCTACTATTTCATTTATTTGATACGGTGTCTTTGCTATGAGGATTGCTTATTGGTTTCACCGCGGGTGGCGCCGCGACTGACTTTTACTGCAAGTCGCTTCTTCATTTGCGAGGAAATATCAGTTATACAGTGGATTACAATTCATTGGGATGGGGCAAGACGACTTTGATGTTGTCCGGCCTACCCTGTCACTGACGAGTGGCAAGAACCGCGAAACACGTCTACAGGTGGTCGTCCTCAGCCAAATGAAGGATAATCTACTGTTTAATTAGAATAAGCATTTGCAACTGGGTCCTCTTAGAAGAACGTTGCACAAATATCTGTCAGATGTATTTAAATGTCTGTCGTGGCATTAGCCAGGGAAGCAGTTGTTCTCTGTCAGATTTTTGCGACGTATTTTCCTCGTAAAACTGCATTTGGCCGTTAACATACAAATATTAGATCTTTTGGTGCAGTTCAGTTCTAGGAACGAAAATTGTCCAATTACTGTTTGTCTGGAACTACCGAATGGAGTTCATTAAAACTTTTAACAGGGTTTTCTTCGTGGTACAGCAATTTCTGGGTTTCAATATGTTTTAAATATCAGAAAACCCATTGTATTTCAGGAATTTCTATTGAATTTTTGAAGTATATGATTTATTTTTTTACAGATTTCCCACTGAATAACCATTTGCTGCTACATAGAAGGAGGAACTTCCAGAAGTCAACCTTCAAATTCAAACCGAATTTAATCATCTCAGCCTTCCGAACTGTGGGGAAATCTTCTCTTCGTTTTCAAAAGAAGTATACATCGACAATTTGTATTATCTGTACAACCGTCAACGTTGACCTTTGAATGATTTCTGCATTTCTTCAATTTTGGGACCAAGTAGATTAAGTTAATGAAAACATTCATGAAATCTATTGAAAGGAATTGGTGAAACTAGAGCTGAGTTCTTGACCGGACTTCAAGAAATGTAACTGCGGTTCCCTGTACCTAATTTCATTAGAAGACATCACAAGCAGTCAAAGTGAGTTATTATCATTATCATCGTTTTAGATGTAAATAAGGATTTTATGTGAAATTGTTTATATAACTGGAAGATAGACATTACTTTAGTTATAATTTTCAAACCGATAATGAATTATTTGGTTAAATTATCAAGTTATCCCAGAGAAAAGTAGCCTGCTAATGCAGTAGCTTTGTAATTGAATTGGGATTCACAGAAATAACTGACTCTAGGACTGTAGGAATTCTTCCCTGACATTTTGATACTCGTTTTTCTGGTTTTGTGAAGTTCTTCCTTCCCTTTCATTGAAATACTTTACAATAGAAGGTATAAATCGATTGAAACTGTTAAATTGAACTGACTATTTTGTGTTTTTGCCTGAATATATCTCAAGACTACCAACTCTATGTATATCAGATCATTGCAACCTCAACTATGACATATCTGATCGGAAAAAGGAATTGATAGAACCAAGTATTTACATGACTTAAAAGTAATTTTTCTACTCACTGAACTGAACTGAATGAACGTGTCATCAGAGATTCACAATCTGTGTCTGAAGAACAATTTCAAAAAGATTACCGTGTCTACTCCATTCAATAAATACATCACTATGGTTACAGCTTCCATTCAGTGATTAAAAAGTCGCCTGGCACAGTAGGTAGGTCTGGGTCTGTCAATGATAATCTTGAAAGAAATCAATATAATAATAAACATTTTTTTTTTCAAGTATAAGTTCGTGGAGAAAGTACGGTATGTAATGCACGTACAAACTCTTTAATAGTCTATGCATAAGGTAAATATAATGTCAGTAATATGTAAACGAACCCAGGGACGGACTGAAGGCATATTATTGAGGGGGGGGGGAATTCTAGACAATTTTCCCAACTATCAACAGGTACCCATTGCTATCAACAAAAATAAATATTTTTTATTAACAAAAAAGCTTGACTTTGAAATAATAATAATAATAATAATTATAATACTCCCTCATAAACGCTCTTAGAGTGTACCCAAAGGCATAGCCTGTGTGGTGAGACCGGCTATTATCATTATTTGCCATGGCGCTCCCACTAAAATAAAGAATTGCTCCTTTTTGGTGGTATGGCGGCCATTTGGAATAGTCGGAAAAGTATGGCATGGTGATTTTCCTTAATGGCGACTCGACTTTGATTAGCTGTGCACAAATTAGTCTGGTACAAATGATTGAATTTTTTATTTTTAATTAACGTGTTCTCGTTGGTATGGCGGGCTGTAAGTCACACCGGAGAAGTATGGCATTACGCTACCGCCTACTTCTTTTTAATACAAGAATTTTTTTGGGACAAATCGTTCGACTTTCGTAATATTTTGCCATACTTGGTACAAATGACCGGAAATTTTGTGTTACCATCTCTCGGTCTATAGGAAAATATGAATAAACCAATTTCATAAATTTTTTGGTTCTTTTTGTATTCACCAATCTTCCAGCTCACAGTTTATTTTTCATGCTTGCGCTATCCGCTTAGAATTTCAAAACAATTCCTATCGGAGTTTTTGAAATTAAAAGTAAGACTGAGAATGAGAACGATTGAAAATAGAACTGCATTTATTATACATTAATATTTTGATCGACATATTCTCACTTCTCGATACACCAGTTCCACTCAACAATACATTTCTGAAAGCTTGCCAAATCACAAACTAGGCATTTCTATGGAGTCGGAAATAAACTGTGAAACTGATTACAAACGTACCTAATGACTCCATACATAAGTTTGAATGGTAACAACCTTAATTTTTATTGACTTTCTTGGTTATTAAACGATAATGAACATATTTTTTTATTCCTACAGGTTCATAATCTTTTTCAAAAGGCAATTAAAAGCGTCGGAGTTCTCAAGATTACAACAAGCCGCGCTATGAAGGTTTTTGATAGGTAACAACGCCAAGTTCTCAGTTTTATTATAACGAATGAGTAAAAAAAAAATCCCATTAAAACTGCAAATTGAATTGGAAGTCCATGAAATCTGGTGTGGGTTTAATTTAATAATACAGGAATAGGTATCCAATGAGTTGCGGGCCCTACTTTGTGAAAATCTCCTGAAAATCCTGTTCAACGGGTTTTCCGACGCTTTTCTGGCCGTAACTCGGAAAAATCTTGGAAATTGAAAAAATATCAGGAGACCAAAAATTGGGAAGGAAAAAGTTTCTATACACTTTTTCCGGAAAACCTACGTTTGATCAAAAATTAAAAGAGAAGGAATAGTTATTTATGCAACAAGTGCAAAAAGTAGTTGTTTATTGCACTCGACGTGATATTGTCCAACGAGGCCATCAGATAATACACAAGCGAGAATATTAGTGTCAATATTTTTTTTATTTATATATTTTACAATTTCAATGGCTTTCTGTTCAAAAGTTACAGAGCACGTTTCTATGCCTATCTCTGTATTGTGTTCAGCTGCATATTTTAATACGATATATACAGGGTGTTTCCGAAATTGGAGCAATAAATGAAATGGGAAACAGAAAATGACAAAACAAAAAGAAATGAAATCATATTTTAGAGTTTTCAAAAAACCAGAGGTCTATAGCCTGCGCAAACTGTCAGCGGGCAAACACGCTGTGGCCTTGAGAATCAAACCAGTGCCTCTCAAACAAAGGTAACTTAAAGTGATTTCATAAAATTTTAGTAAAAAATTTCGAAAATTTTCGATCGCTTCAAAAACGAAAATACTTGTATTTATGGTTCATTTTAATTTTAATTTTTAATTTTTTTCAAATTGGTGAATGAAGTCGATTTTTAATATTGATTTTGTTATTATATCGAAAAGTTTCAGAAAATTGATATTTGAATGATTACAGTTTCTTCCAATAATGTCGAGGATATCTGGAGGACAGGGACAGTGTTTTGCTGCACCCAGTATTCTGGAAAGATGTGTTCAAAATTTAGTTTTCTCTAACATATGTCACACATTGGCTCCTCGATATGAAGCGCAGTTCGGGTAAAAAGTGTTTTTGCAAATATAAATAATTTCTGTCTATATATTTATTAATTGTAGCAAAATATATTATTTTGCGTGCCGATATTTATTAATTGTAGCAATATACAGTAACCGCCAAAAAGTATGTACCATATGGGAATAAAGTTTATTATTAGAGTATTGAAAAAAAGATTCTGGGGAAAAGTTTGTGCATGTCCGATAACCTAAAAATCGATTTTGATACATGTCACGTGATCGATGGTATGGCGGCAAATTGAAAAAAAATACTATGAATAGACAAAAAGTCGGGCAAAATGGCAAGATATCGAAAAAAGTTAATTGAAAAAGTTGCTTAGAATTCAATTTTATACACACATACGCAGTTTCAGAAAATATTGTGAGAATATTGAAAATGGCAATTTTTTTTAAATATTTTTCTAGCTATACAAAAATATCAAATTATTTTCTTATGAATAGCTTGACCATACTGAAATATTTGTATTCCGATGATAATAACAAAACTTTCTCAATTTCTCCACATCAGAGAGCACTAATTTAAAAAAATTGAATTTTGTCATAACCCTTGCTGTTACAATGGTTCGTATCTAACAGTTATATCAGAATTTCACGATTATTGCGATGATGGAGAAATCCAAAAATATCGTGTTTTTCCGATTGTAATCAATTTTTGATGATAATTGTGTACGAACGTTTCACTTCGCACTTAATCTTAAAAATGTGCGTCAAATTAAAGAGGCTAGAGTTTTCAACATTGCATGCGAAGTGAAACGCTCTGGCACGATTATCATCGAAACCTGATTATAATCTGGAAAACATCATGTTTCTGGAGTGTCATGTCATCACAATGGTCGTGGAATTCTGATATAACTATAAGATACGAACCAATGTAACAGCCAGGGTTTTAACAAAATCCAATTTTTTTAATTTAGTGCTCACTGGTGTAGAGAAAATGAGAAAGTTTTGTCATTATCATTGAAATACAAATGTTCTGGTATGGTCAAGCTATTCATAGGATAATAATATGATATTTTTCAAACTTTGTATATGTAAATAAAATTTATTTCTAAGCAACTTTTTCGAATAACTTTTTTGATATCTTGCCATTTTACCCCACTTTTTGCCTTTTCATTGTAATTTTTTTCAATTTGCCGATATACCAGCGATCACGTGACATGTGTCGAAATCGATTTTTAGGTTATCGGACATGCACAAACTTTTCCCAAGAATATTTTTTCTAATACTCTAATAATAAACTTTTTTCTCATATGGTACATACTTTTTGGCGGTCACTGTATATTTATTTTCGACCAAACACAATATATTTACATTTCAAGTGTTACAAAAACGTGAAGTCTCATATATTTATAAATTTGATCTGTTTTATGTCGTCAAGAGATGGCGCAATCGACGCGATTTGTTACACGTTCGAGCATATGGCAACATGGGAACGAAGCAAAGTCATTAGTACAGAAATTGCGGAATAGATGGCGGCAGTATAATATTTCAGATTGGGTCATTTAATCCTAGAGGGTCTTCGTTTGACCCACACATAGGGTCACTGAAGACCGTGCCGTTCAATTAAGTGCCCAATTGTAAAGTAGAAAACTACATAATTACAAAACCGCCTGTGCTACTGCTATCTGTTAGCCACTTTATGTACCAATGACTGCGTAGTTGCCATGTTGCCACATGCTCGAGCTTGGACAAATGGCGTCGGTTGCGCCATCTCTATTTATAAATACATGAGAATTAACGTTTTTATATATTTGTAATGCTTGGAAAGTAAATATATTGTGTTTTATGGAAAATTAATATATCGAAAAGCAAAATAAAAATATTTGCTACAACTAATAAATATATTGACACAAAATTAAATATATTTACAAAAACACTTTTTACCCGAACCGCGCCTCTACCTCGAAGTGATATAGTAGATAACTGAGTGAGATTGATGTGACCCAAGCGTAGTCGATTGACGAGCACTTGATGTCACTAATATTGCCATTCATGAATTATCGCTCTTTTCATCAGTGACTACCGACCGTCATCAGTGTTTCAGGTTCGACAGAGGTAATTTCACTATACGAGCACTTTCTTCGGCTTTTTCATTGCCCTGAATTCCAATATGTGATGGAATCCTAATAAAACCTGTTTTTCACGTTGCTGGATTATATGGACTCTATTTTCTGTGAAATGTGGTGTTTGAGATATAACCATTTCAGTTTTTGTATGGAGCTAAGTGAATCTGTCCAACCGATTGGAATGATTTTTTTTATTTGGTACACATTCAAAAACTCTACTGGGACACCAAATTTCATGAACAAATCTTTATTTCCAGGGCAAAATTATCTAATTTTTCAAAGTAAAAAATCTAAAACTATTACTAACAATTTTTTTTAGAAAAATTTTAACTACCCCAATGGATTCGCCACATTTTCAAATGGTTCATATGTAAATTACGTTGAAATGCATCTATCAATAAAGAAGTTAGAAGGGAATGAAAGAAGTGGTGTAGTTAGAATTTTTCTAAAAATCGCTAGTAATTTTTTAGTTTTTTGACCTTGAAAAATCAGATTAGTTGGCCCTGGATGGAGATTTATTCATGGAGTTTGGTGTCCTGGTCAGAGCCGTAACTAGGTTGATGGCGCCCGGGGCAAACATGAAATTGTGTACCTTCTAACACTAATAAAACCTCAGATATCTATTATTATTCAGATCAAAAGTCATTTTGACGCCCCCAGCGGGCTAGCGCCCGCGGCCAAAGCCCCTGCCCTGCTCTAGTTACGGCACTGGTCCTGGTAGACTTTTTGAATGTCTGGAGTTCTGGGGTTCATAGTTGTAAATTAATTAATATACGCTCAATAAAACTAGTATTTCGTGTTGATTAGTTTACCAGGTCGATTACACTAAGTTCTATAAATATAAGTATAAGTTGGTAAATATTTCACAAGTGCGATGTAAAAAGTGTTCATTTAGCATCCAGAATCGATTTGGTTGAAAACAAGAAAACACAATTTGAGAATTCAAGTATTAAAACTGATACTACAACTACATTACATTTTCAAGGTTTACTTATATGAATTGAACTTTATTGAAACTTTTATATCAAAGTGTTCATATTCTTGTTTTTCCACCCGGGTTTTGTCTTTTCCAAGTTTCTTTGTCACGTTCTGCTTTTCTTTTGGAATCTGGAAAATTTGCGAAATGCGTTGCTGCTAAGTGGGGCTAAAAATTTAGGCGCGAAACAATATAATGGTGATCAGCTACCAAACTCCGTAAGAGTGTTTCATTTCAATCTCATTCAAATTTAAATGAAGTACTCGTGATGTCTACGACGACATTGCCCTATATGACAAAACTCTTTGTTTTTTAATGGAAAATTATCCGAAGAAACTTGGTCTTTGCAACTATTGATAGTACATTCAGCATATGCTTAATAATGGAACTTTTGACTTCCGCCGCCATCTCAAGTTGACTGATTCCGAAACTATGAACACCAAAGAATATCACTGAACTCAATTTATTTTCCAAAAAACAATTAATGATGAGAAAACAATTGATTGATCTACTTTTTATCAGTTCAACCAAATAATTATAGATGTCGCAACCTTTGCGCAGACTGCGAATAGTGTTTTATTAGTAGGTGTGTTGGTTATTTGTCCTGTAGCTGGCATGGGACTTTTTCCGGTGAATCTTTGACCTTTTGGTTTACGGGCCTCTGCCTTTCTCTTACTGACACTATTGAAATATTGCACGGGGTGTCCTGAAAGGAATATGTTGTCTTCGTCTATGAAACTAAGGGAAAGAACACATAAAATAATATCTGTATTTTACACTATGCCAAAAACTTAATTTGAAATGTTCACATTCATGAATGAAAACGAATTGGAGGACTTGTATCTTTTCATCATTGTCATCATTCTCGCCGATTATTCAATCGATGATAGACTGACCCCGGATATTAAGTAAAGCACATGGAGTTTCTTGTTTGAAAACGTTTTTATGGACTCTTAAATTATATGAACCTTCAATTATTTATATAAGCGGGAAATAAAAGAACCTTTAACGATCTTGGGACATTTTTCATTCGAAAACTCGAATGAAATTTCTCTTCTCTTCGGTATGAGTTTATGCGAGGTCGTTTGCATTTCTAATGCCCCAGAATATTAACGTTCAGTGCACTCACATGAAATGCCTGGTATCCAAGGAACTCCAAGAATGTGTTATATGCAATTTGTGGAATTCTGTACCGAATTGAGACGTCCTTACATGTTCTCCAATATTCGGCGTGGCGGAAAGAAATGCCAATGAGTTTATATGTAAAGTAGAAGGATGTAGTTCTGTGGATCTTGTTGGGTATGATAATATTTCTTGTTTTGCTATCATTGTGTAAGTTACATAATCGAAAACTTTTTGATTTACTATATGCACACCAATTCGATATTTGTTCGAATAAATTATTATAATGCTTGTTAGTATCATTGGAAACAGAAGTTTGTTTGTTTCAACTCGTTGATTGGACGGTAGCGTAACTCGTAATAAACCGCTCTCTAAAAAATATCGAAATTACTTCTAGTTTAATATTTAAAAATTATTCGTCATTTGTTCGAAAACATGATGATAATTCGGTTTATTCGTGAAGTCAATGCTTGAACTGTAATGATCTCTTGACGGTAAGCTGAAATTTGAAAATATAATGTCACTGAAATTATAAGCGAGAGGATTTTACATCATGACTCACCGTGAACAAATCTTAAAATCAATAAATCGTCCAACAGAAGCCCTGATTTCAATATGCTTCATAGAAAAATCGAGTGGTGCGAGATCTGGACTTCGTGCTGGCCAGTTGATACCACGTAGTTTATTCTAAAATGTATCATCACGTACTAACAGTAACATGACTTCAGCTAGTTCAAATAGTAGGTACTTAGTCTCCATTATCACATCATCAAAATAATATATGGTCTTTGATGTCAATAATATACGCACCTGAACATTTAACTTTTGTTGATTTTGTTTGTGACCTGTTCAGATACAACCAGAATCTTCAAACGACCAATTTCTACAATGTTGGCAATTATTCCATTCGAACTGAATGAGGCCTCATTGGAAGAGGAGTATTATTAATACATTCGCTGTCATTGTGTATCTTTTTCATCAAGATGTCACAAAACTGCAACTTTCACTCTGGATAATCTTCGTTTGATTCATGGATTATTTTAACATTATAAGGTTTCAGTTCAGAACTTTTTAATATTAAAATGCAAAATTCAGCGACACCTGACAAAAGGCCATTGAAGGAATAACGGGAAATGGATTTTTAAATCCAATCTTTTGCTACATTCCCTACAGTAGAAACTGTATTGGTATGGTTTGTTGAGAAAAGAGCTATTGTGCTTTACTATCCGTGAATTATAGCCATCAAATCCTGGTTAAAGTTTCTATTAGAATTTCTTAGTGGATACTTTCTAGGAACTAGCTGAAATATTTCAATTCGAATGGAGTACGGCGTTTGGCTGTCTGAAAAATCTTACCTTATCAACTATTGCGCGCAATGATGTATCGCAACGATATCCGCTTGAAATACCATCGCAGATTTGCCCAAGCTCAGTGATATTCATCTGATGGCATTTGACAGGGTCGCTTTCAACTCTTGAAATAACTCTTGTTGTAATCTCTTTCGTGCATATTCATCATGGTTGAGTGTCCTCTAAACAAGCTGCTCGTGACAGATTCTGCATATGGGCATATTCCACCAACGCCTACTTCGAGGATATGTGAAATATACGGATGGAGTATTACGAGATGCTTGACAGGTTATTGAACAAATTAATTGATGAAATATGTATTTTTAAATCTGTCGGTTATATAGGACTTTGTTTTACATTTAGCCTCATTGTTATTTAGTGTTATCAAAAATGTTCGTACGACCAGACTATTCTGTTTATTTACGACATCTGTCTCCATGGAAGTAGTTTGTGTTTACTGGTGGCCAAGCTAAACTCATCGTTACTTAATAGTACAGTAACCACAGACTAATGTAAGCCACGAGTTAAGAATGGATAATAGTACTTTGAAACCGGCACATGACTTCTTGACATCATGTATTGTTCACCAAAAAATCATGGGTGGAACCCAAAAAGATTTTTATTTAAAAAAATTGTATATTTTTTTTGCTGTTGTATCAAATTTATCAAGAAACAATTTCAACAAGCGGAAGATAATTCAATTCTCCAAAAGAAATATACCTAGAAATTTCTCACAAAATGCACTGGTTTTCTCAGAAAACCTGATTGCATTTCGATATCAAATTTCAGGCAGGCGTTAACCCGCCTCTGCAATTTCCGGCAGGGCCGAAAACTAGATTTCCCATAACTTTGCTAAAATTTATAGTAGAAGGAGAAGAAAAAGTATATATCGTTCCTGAAGACTTCTGCTTCCTCATGCAAAATATAACATGTGAGTATCTGAGTACCCAAAACGTGTTTTATCCCACTTCACATAATCCATCTATGATGTGAAATAATTATACTGAAGCAGGAATCAGTACCATTTTGGCATGTATAAGGCAGTTTTGTTATTGTGTAGTTTTCTACTTTACAATTGGGAACTTAATTGAACGGCACTGCCTTCTAAATTCAGTGACCCTATGTGTGGGTCGAACGAAGGCCCTCTAGGATTGAATGACCTCAATATGAATTATTATACTGCCGCCATCTATTCGACAATATCTGTACTAATGACTTTGATTCGTTCCCATGTTGCCATATGCTCAAAAGTGTCACAAATCGCGTCGATTGCGCCATCTCTTGACGACATAAAATAGATCAAATTTATGAATATATGAGACTTCACGTTTTTGTATATTAGTAACATTCGAAATGTAAATATATTGTGTTTGATCGAAAATAAATATATTGGCACGCAAAATAATATATATTGCTACAATTAATAAATATCGGCACGTAAAATAATATATATTGCTACAATTAATAAATATATTGACAGAAATTATTTGTATTTGCAAAAACACTTTTTACCCGACCGGCACCTCATAAATATCCGTGTTTTTTTGTTTTTTCAATATCAATATTAATAATGAATAATGGATATTGAATTGGAGTTTTATCTGTTTCAAATCAAGATAGTTTGGATAGGAATATGGGCTTCAGGCATTTTTCTCAGTTCCATAATAATGATAATAATAAAAATAATTTGTTAATTAATCATAATTTGGGGGTGGTTTGTTATTTTCAAAACGAGGGTAGTATCCCAATAATTTGAGGTAATTTCTTATTTGAATATGTATTGATAATAAATATGATTTAGATATGGACTTGAGAATATTTCATATTTCAATATAAATAAAACCAGTGGTTTGCATAGAATTTCAGGCTGTTTTTCAGGGTGCGTTCCAAAGTGTATCTAGAACTAACAGAAATGAAATTACAAATCGATTTAACAATTTGAAAATAGACCTGGTAGACAAAGCTATTGGAAGTTTATTTTGGTAAGTAATGGCTTCTAGGCATATTTATATAACATTAGAGCAATCTTTAATTTTTTCTATTAGAGGTTGACCATTTTATTTGACCATTTAATTCGACCATTTTATTTTTACAATTTAATAATAGTTTCGCTTATTCGCCAATACAGCTTGTATGAATTCTTTCGACGGAATTTATATTATGGTTGATATTTCTTTTCGAATTGAGTTATTTTTATAATGCAGATATTTTCATAAATAAAGCTGATTCGTGGAACTTTGATGACTATCATTCACCCTTTCAAACCCCTTACAAAGTCTACGCATTTGTGAAGCCTTGCCGAGCATAACTAAATCCGAGCGATTCAGAGTGGATTCAGTCTGGTGACAGCCTAAATTTAGGGCCGATTTTTCAATGTTCAGTCAAAGTCTATGCTACGTGACTAATGGTTAGAATGTGAGTTTATTCTTTTATATAACAGATGTAACGTTTCATTCTAACCACTAGTCAAATTTAGCCATCAGTCAAACTACGCTAACAGGATATTGAAAAACCGGCCCTTAACATCATATCATTATACTGCCAATGATGATAATACTTTTCTACTAATATAAAAATACTTCCTAGGGTGGACGATTCAATGAACATAATAATAATAAAGAAGTGGTTGTTGGCTTTGGTGTGAGATTGGAGAAAAACCAAAGATATTTGTACATACATTTGTACAGGGTGTTCCTTAAAGACATGCTAATATTTGAGGGGGTGATTCTTTGACTTATTTTAAGGAAAAAACTTTCTATAAACGTATGTCCTAAAAGTCCTAACTTTTGAGATACAGGGTGATAAAGTTTTGAAAAAAAAAACAGTTTTTTAATAATAACTGAGATAATATTGTAGACGTTTTTATAAAATTTGGTACATGTCTTCTATGCATCAGGGTGCATTTTTTAATGCACAAACATTTCCATTTTCTCAACCAGTGGCGTCCGTACGGTTTTTGAATTGAATATTTTTGGAGAAAAAAATACTACGCCACTGCTTTCCCAAAAAAAAAATACTTTTGAGATCCTCATTTATTTTTGAGCAAATTTAATCTCTTGAGTTTTCTTTGTCCGCCGCATGGTTTTCGCTTAAAAAAATAAAAATCGTTTTACTTCAGGATCAATTCCTCAAAAATCTGATGTGGTGTGGAAATGATTGTGCATCGACTTAAAGCAAATAAAGGGATCAGATTTGTTCCAAAATGAATGAGAATCAAAAAAATATGGATTTCAGCTTGTACAAAAACGAATTTTATATTATTTTATAAAAGTAAGTTTAAATGAACGGATCAAATTCATTAATTATTGACAATACTAACACTGATTATTAAAATTGTTGGAAATGGCCACCTTCACTTAATAGGCATGCTTCCGCCCGTCTACGCATGGAATTACGCACACGTTGAAATATTCCCGGCGTATTTCGAATAGTTTCACACGAGGCAACTATTCGCTCTCTTAAATCTTCTAAAGTATTAACGGGAGTTTTATACACTAGAGTTTTAAGGTACCCCCATAAAAAGAAATCTAAACTGTTGAGATCAAGGGATCTTGCTGTCCATTGCTGAGGTCCTCCGCGACCTATCCAACGATTATGATAAACTGTATTTAAATGGTTTCGGACAATTACACTGAAATGAGCAGGGGCTCCATCGTGCATGTACCATATTCGATTCCTTAACGCAATTGGTACATCTTCAAACAACCCATTTAGTTCTTCTTCGAGAAAGTGTAAGTAAGACCGACCATCAAGGAGTCCTGGTAGAAAAAATGGGCCTATTAGATAATCACCAATAATTCCTGCCCATACATTAACCGAAAATTGGTGTTGAAAATGGGTTTCGGTTATGGTATGGGGGTTTTCTTCTGCCCACATATGATTGTTATGGAAATTTTGAATAGCATTCCGAGAAAAATTTGCTTCGTCTGTGAACAAAATTTGTTACTCAAACTGCGGATTTAGTGCAATACTCTGAAGATACCACTGACAGAAGTTCACACGCTGTGGAAAATCTCTAGGGAGTAATGCCTGTACTCGTAAAATATGGTATGGGTATAACAAAAAATCAAACAAAATACGCCAAACAATTTGATGACAAATATTCAGAGTTCTAGCGATCTTCCTCGTACTCGTCTCAGGATGTTCTTCGATTTCTTGCAGAACGGCTTCCTCAATTTCAAGAGTTCTGACGCTTAGAGGTCTACCTTCCGAAGTACCTTTCTTGAAACTACCAGTTTCCCTAAGTCGGCGATGAATATTTGAAAAGGTACGGCTATCTGGTAAGGCACGATTAGGATATCTTTCCTGATAAATGCGTGTGGCTTCTGTTGCATTACCATCAGCGAGGCCATATACGTAATGCATTGCCGCCATTTCTGCATTCGTGTAATTCACCATATTTACCGATATTCAGAAAAACGGCGGACAACCAAAATAACTTCAATAACACACTTTTCGCTATTCCTATAGCTTTTTCAAACACAAAATGGTATTCATAACTAGTGAAAACATAATATTTATAGTGATTTGAAGAACAAAATGCTATTAATTACAGATAGGTAGCTGAATTAATATCGTAAATTTATTGTCAACAAAATGTTAGGTACCTACTGCGATATGAAGCAATTTCAATTTAATTATTTTAATCAAGAACCGAGCATCTGACAAGAATTACACATTTTTTTGGATTCTCATTCATTTTGGAACAAATCTGATCCCTCAATTTGCTTTCAGTCGATGCACAAACATTTCCACACCACATCAGATTTTTGAAGAATTGATCCTGAAATGAAACGATTTTTATTTTTTTAAGCGAAAACCATGCGGCGGACAAAGAAAACTCAAGAGATTAAATTTGCTCAAAAATAAATGAGGATCTCAAAAGTATTTTTTTTCAGGAGAAAGCAGTGGCGTAGTATTTTTTTCTCCAAAAATATTCAATGCAAAACCCGTACGGACGCCACTGGTTGAGAAAATGAAAATGTTTGTGCATTAAAAAATGCACCTTGATGCATAGAAGACATGTACCAAATTTTATAAAAACGTCTACAATATTATCTCAGTTATTATTAAAAAACTGATTTTTTTTCAAAACTTTATCACCCTGTATCTCAAAAGTTAGGACTTTTAGGACATACGTTTATAGAAAGTTTTTTCCTTAAAATATTAGCATGTCTTTAAGGAACACCCTGTATAAGCAGTCTACTGATGGTCGCCCTCTGATAAATATTAGTGCTGGTAGTCTCGTCACATGAGCCAACTCAGCTCAAATATACCCTACATCATTTGAAATTATTATGCTTAACGGCAATAGAACACTGAGCCTATTAATCATAAAAAACAAATGTTTTTTATCTTATGTACGAGAGAATAATATATAAATAAAAACTTCCTCGGTCGAATGCACTCAATAAATCTTCATTTTGGCGCGTTGCCAAAAAGATAAAACGGTAATTTAGCTGTCGAAAAATAAATAATCGAAAGAGGAAACTCGTTAAGGGAATATTTCAACCATTCATCAAGCAATCAATGAACAATATGCGGAGTTCGATGTGAACCTTAATATTGCCGTTTGATCATGCCTGACAAACTATTCCGACCAACCAGTTGGGTGAATATTTATCCATCTCTTACGGCTTTATTCGGTGTTTGTGACAGTTTGGTACTAACTTGGTATAGATTTATCCTCGTCGCCAATGTAACGTTCACTATTTGTTGGTTTGGAAAAAGAAATAAAACACTCCACTCCGGTCTTAACACACTCCACTCCGGTCTGGACTGTTACCGATGATAGCTATCGTTTATGTAATCGACCACCGATTCTTCATTAGTAATCAGGTGTATACGGAGTCATACACTACTTTGGAAACTATTTGATCTACAGAGACGATTCTGGACTCAAATCGTAGCTAATTCTGTAGGCTTCGAAAACATGCATATAATCTTATAATGGGTACTATTTTTCATGATGTTGCGTCTGCTTGAAACCTTGAAATGATCATTGGAACAACATTATAAACAGCTCAAGAATCAGAACTACCGGTTCCGATTCATACGCGATTCAAATTGCAATTGTACGTATAGTTACGGAACTAAAACCCTTTATTATATGCAATTTGAATGTATGTTGCTTACTTCGTATAAATGTAGAACCTGTAGGAGGTATGACCCAGGATATACGGCTTTTGTTAAAACATAGTAGATCCCCTAGGAATGCAGCGTATGCAAAATATCATAACAATATAACAACGGAAACTTTGATGAAATACTTGTTCCGCTCATACCGAATTGATGTGAAATACATTGGGGAACTTGTGATTTGGATTAAACGGTTTCGAAGGGTTTGAAAGCGTATAGGAAGCAGATGAAATTCCAAACACTGTAGCAATGCATGTGTTGATAATTGACTGAACTTTATCAAACTTAGAACTTATACTCTCACCTACGCAGCCTACCGGTGCGAAGTAGTTGTGATGTGAAGTGGCGTGCCGAGATAAAGTGATTACTTCCTTACTAATTAAACAACGCTGGCTCAATATGATTAGAATTTCTCTTGGCGTTATTCGCTAGCTTCGATATACTCCTCTGGCTAACCTTTAACTGTTCAATTAGAGGAGCTTTCATGTCCCATTAACAAGAAATAATATTGAGTATTGGGCGTGATGGAGCAGCTCTCGTAGTAAGCCCTGAATATTTCAATAGAAAGCCCTAAATATGCTCATAGAAAGGCCTGATTGTTCACTAGTATAACCGTTGTTTGATAATACAGAAGATAGTTAGGCAGTCACTGTAGAAAGTGTGTTTGATGCAATCGCGCGTGACATCTAGGTTCTTTTAACAGAACCTTCCAAAAATTGCATAATTTATGGCACTGTACTAGTACGCCACCTGGATGGAATATGACTCTTACAAGGATTTTCTGGAATTTCTTCCAGTTTTCGTTAACCATCATAAATAATTTGTGGAACTTTGGACGATTTGCTCGGACAGGGTCGGACTTATGTATTTGGAACAAAATATATTTCAAAGTTATAGTAATTTACTGCAAGAAAGTTGTACTGGTGACCGATCGTTCATAACTAATAAAGACAATAGAATGTTGTGTCAAGTTTTACGAACTTTTTTTGGTAAAGATTTGTGTTACTGGAAATCCGTTTAAAAAAATGAACATCGCGATTTTGTGCCATTAGGCAATTGTTTTGCAAAAACGGCCTGTTGGCCAAATTGTACATGTCGGATTACTGAAAATCTGATATAGAGATGATTCGAAGTGGACATTATTCTATTCAATATGGCGTTTCTTGCTGTGACACTGGTCGGACTGGGCCCATAACCTATTAGTCGATGTAGGTGACTTTGCGGAAATGCCTGTTACCAAGTTAGGGGAGCGTTATAAAAGTTTTGATTGAAGTATATTAATATAAATCTTCAATCAATTCTAAAGGCGTTTACAATTTTTGTTTTGCGGAAATGCTCTGTTGCCAAGTTGGTCACTTCTGATTACTATAGATATCAGATATAAAGATGGATCGAAGTGGACATCAGGCCATCAGGCGGTTCTTGCTATGACATTTTGACTTTGAAGAAATGCGATGTTGCCAAGTTAGAGGAGCAGAAAACCATTAGGAAGAGCTTTATGAAAGTTTTGATTGGAGAATATATTAATATATATCTTCAGCCAATTCTGACGGTATCTACAATTTTTGTTTTGCGGAAGTGCGTTGTTGTCAGTTAGTCACTTTGGATTATTCAATATATGTAATGGAAATGAATCGAAAGTTGCAATATCCTTTTCAATCAAGTGATCTTGATTATGAAATTTTGACTTCGCGGAAATGCGCTGTTGCCAAGTTATAGGGGAGCGGCATCATTAAGAAGAGAATTATAAAAGTTTCGATTGAAGTATAGTAATATATATCTTCGCCAATTCCAATAATATTTATAATTTTTGTTTTGCGGAAATATGTCGGATTACTAGAAATTTGATATGGAGATGGATATCGAAGTGGATATTATTCCATTCAATCGGGTGGTTCTTGCTATGATATTGTGACTGTACGGGAATGCGCTGTTGCCAAGTTACGGGAGCGAAGAATCATTAAAAAGAGCTTTATCACAATTTCGAAAATTCATAATCGTTGACCTCGAAAACCCCCACATTTAGAATCGAATCGGATCATAATCACAAAACTCGTCCGACATCTTGGAGCCGCCATATTTAATTCATGAATTTTGACAACAATATCATAATCACCTACCCCGAATATCTCCACCTAGATATTTTGAATAGAATCCGACCATAACCACAACTCGATCGCCATATTAAATGTTTGAATTTTGATAAAGAATCCGCCACATTGGGGATGCTATTTTTTTTTTCTCCATCAAAAATTTCTGTTTTATGTTCACCTATATTCTAAACCTCAACTAAATTCTTCATATAAGAGCACAAATTCGTACATAAAGTCACAGATCATTGTAGTCGAGCATTTTAATGAAATTTCGTACGAATAAAACAAAATAATTATAACCTATATAACTTTTATTGATATGCATTATAGAAATTTTATGACAATTTTCAGCTTTAATAAATCCATAAATCCATTTTGTTACCCCGGTGTATGCTACATCTTTGATGTCGCTCCGGAGTCACTTGTTCTACGATTCGCTTGACTGACCAGAGTATGTTTGTATACACATCGACTATAAATAAATAACAAAAAACCAACTTTGATAAAACCAGAGACTATTTTCGTCTCTGGCTCTTGGCTATTAGTCTGATTTGGTAGATGCTGAATTAGAAATGATATTGCTATCCCACGGAATATTTGAAAATTATTGAAATTTCATAGCTCAATTTTTTGTAAATTTTTGGTTTCACCATGTCGGTACATGAGTTATTGAATTTTATCGTAGACTTGCACCTGCCATGTGAACAAAATTTGCACAGTAACTTTGTAAGTATATTCAAAAAACTATGATGAAACGAAAGAACACTCTTTTGTCTTATTTCCACTAGATTTTTATTGTTACGACCGGTTTCTGGTTTTATCCCATTATCAAGTATAAAAACTAACTAAGTTAGTTAGTTTTAGATAAAACCCGAAACCGGTCGTAACAATAAAAATCTAGTGGATATAAGACAAAAGAGTGTTCTTTCGTTTCATCAGAGTGATCATGAATTTCCACAAAATAAACAAGTCATCAATCACACAAATCAAAAAACTATGTTTACAATGGATATTTGTAACTTTGAAAAAAATGAACTTCAGCACCCCATATAATTATTTTTTTTTCACTAATGCAGAGCAGGGTCCTTTGAAACATCCTATAGAATATAACACATTCATTATTACAAACGTGAATTTTTGGACAATTTTTTCGATGTAATGGAAACTTTTCCTTTCAACTTTCAACGTGGGATTCGAAACTAACTTAGCTTGGAAAAAAATTCGTTTTGGTAATTGCTAGTTCATTTTCTTTCATATTTCGTGTTCGTCTTCCCACACTGCGCCCCAAGAATGTCGAATGGAAGATCAAAATATCAGAACCGATTTGACGTCAAGGTGCTTAATATTTATCAGGTAATTTCGCGAAATTGGTTTCTAACTGAATTGACTTCAAGGTATGAAGGTATTTAATATTAATTCCAACATGGGAGATTGATGAATGAAGGGATGAGGTGACCTAGTTTCGTTCACTTCCATTAGAACAGGGAAGCAGGGGAAGTAGATGAGAAAACGATTCAGAGAATATATCTCACAATACCTTTCGAAATATTCTAGAAAGGACACCGCACACTTTTATAGGGAAATTGGCCCCCTGTCGAATCAGCTGAATTTTTACTATGTTGTAGTTCAAGTCATTCCAAACAAAAAGTCCAATGGGCATAACTTTTTCTATAGCCTAGTTTTGACGCTAGAGGGCGTTGAAAATTCACATTATTTCTCTATTGTTAAACAACAAAAGTAATCAGTAATGAGTAATGAGTAATCAAGATCTAAACATTCATCAATATAAGATAGTAAGATGGAAGTATTTTTCGTTGGTGTCATTACAGATGGTCAATTATACAGTGTGTTCCATCTGGTATGAACAAACTAATAGTTCGAGTTGATGATGAAACTCAAGGAGGATGTAATAAAAATAGGACTAATTCATTTATATTCGATTATTTTTTATTTATTGAAGCTCAAGGAGTATGATGCAGAAACTCCTCCTGGCGGGTCAACTAAGCCTCCATTCGCACATTTAACATAAGTATAATATGGAGACAATGATGGGCTATAACTCAATATATTATATGTTACATTTAACGTACCTTTCGATCCTAGTATCGTTGACCCTAATGAAGCACCTTCGAATGAACCCTAATAATAATTTACAGGGTGTTTCATTTTGGAACATATAGATACGATCAAAGAAACTGACATTGTAGTTGATTCACAGTTGTTATTTAATAGTATTTCCCTAACGAAATTTTACTCTCATCCTCCATAGACCTGGAATATCAATACGTTCGTCAAATTCTAATGAAATGTTCCTCAAATCCTGCCTTTTATCTTGTTCATGAGATTGGGGTTTATTAATTTTATCGGTTTCTTCGTTCTCCATTGTATTCACACTCATAACATTCGAATCTCACTGCAGAATTATACGCCATATTCAACTTTACATTGGCATGAAGTCACAAACAATCAAAACATTGCTCAATGGAAACAATTTTGTTTTTTTTTGTAGTGAAGGGATGCAATGTTTTCATATTATCCAGTACCCCATTCTTGAAAGTGATTGAACAGTTTTCAAAACGAATCTAAAGTATAATATTTTCATAATACAAGAACAAGAATTTATTGCCTCATATACAGGGCAATACGAAAAAAATAGGGTTGGATGGTGGAACGCATTATTTTAAAATGAAATATTAGTTATAACATCTGCGTTACCTTCATTCACCTCTCTTCTACTATTATTTGTCTCTGAATCAGTTGGATGTCACGAATTTTTGTTCGAAATAAGTCCATCCGTAAATGTAAAAATCCCTGACGTTTCAATGATAGATTCAGAAAGAATGTTTTCTACGGCTATTTTATTGACATATTTTTAATATTTCTTATTCGTTCTAATGCCTTATGCCTTCAAAATAAGGATTGTCGAAAAATTTTTTTCAATACAGAACTTTTCGAATTCAACTATCGCTTTCTTTTGAAACGAACACTCGGTATAGTTTTCAACTTTGTGATGTAGAAAACGGTGTAGAATAGATTCATAAAGAGTTTTTGATTGTAGATCCCTAAGGCGATTTGTAACCATCTTCAAATTACCGAACTTTAGAAATTGTAAGTAGCTGGAACACACTGTATAATTGACCAAATGTAATAACTCCAAAGAACAATACTTGAAAAGTATCTCATATTAATGAATGTTTACATCTTGATGATTATCAAAGATAACGTTTTGTGTTGTAAAACAATGTTGAACAAATGAAGGTTTTCATGGGCCTCTAGCTCCAAAATCAGCCTAAAGAAAAAGTTGTGCCCATTGGACTTTTTTTTTTGGAATGACTACGACTACAACATATCAAAAATTCAGCTGATTCGACAGGGGGGCACTTTCCCTATTAAAGTGTGCGGTATCCTTTCATTAATTATTGTTGTCAACTAGTTTCTGACGGCCAAACAGCCATAGCTACCTAGGATTACCTAGTGTAGATTAGGTGCAATAGTTGCTTAGAGGTATATGCTATTATTAATTGTGAATATATTAGCCTCGATAGTTTGGAATTTTGATAATACTTATTTAATAGTAAGAATGCTAAGAATATTATTGGTGAAACATTTTTATATCAGATATTTATAGGTTATTAGTTGCCAAAGAAAATGAGAACTGGCTTTATGACAGGATTTCGTTATCATTCGGATCTGTCACTGTTGTTGCATGAAACTGTCGGTTGCCTAGCAACAGCCCTTAAAAAAATGCACTTTTTTAACGCTTTTCCGTTTAATATGAAATCGTATGTTGATAGTGAAATATTGTAATGCTTTACGCACACAAACCACACAAAAAAAGTGGACTTTTTTTGACAGTTGTAGAAAAAATTGTTTCCTTCATTATTGCATGGTAGTCGGTGGTGCACCGTTCCAATATCTGATATTTGAAATGTGATGAATGCGCTAGATGATTTTCACTGCGAACCATGCCCCCTTTTCCTTTTTTTTTCAATGTATCCAGGGTGCCACTACGTATTAAAAACTCAAGTGGAAACAACAATTTTTTCTCTCAAGTTAATCAATTCTGTTCCATTTAACCCTGTGTCGGATATTAAAATCTGATCATAAAACTTTAATTTTTTTTCCTTGTTAGGAGGCACGGAAGTTAGAATGACGACAATCGAGTTAATGGAGAGTTTTTATGCGTCGTTACCGTAAATGGGAGTTAGTATGCATTAAGCTTATAAACGTATCCATTTCCTGTTCGGGAAAAATTGTTATAAAATGGACCATTAGTAAATTATGGAATTGATCTCTGTGCGTGGTGATGTCTCCGGAATGGTGTACATAAATGTAGAGCTTTCAACAACAGTGTTAGATCGATAATATCACGTCATTTTTATAATTCCATTTCCATTACGCTGAAAACGCAAATGAGAAGTTGATATGAATTTGTTTTGACAATAGACCCCGCACGGTTCTTATGGAAAATGGGTCCCAGTCGAATTGGCTGAAAATCCAGTATAATGTTGTTTATGATGTCCTGGTCAAATGTCTCCATGGGAAAACGAGATCTAATGGACAGTTTTCGAGATACAGAGGGTGTCAAACAGGCAGAGAGGTGGTTGAACAAACACCACAGATCAAATAAACCCGTTCATTATGAAAAACTAATTTATTTACAGAAGGTTCCTGCGCAACATTTCGTCAATATTTGCATATCAATCATCGTATGTCACATAGCGAAAGCCCTTGCAGTGAATAAATAAAAATATAATAATCAGGGTTATCAATATGATATAAAAGTCCCATGAATTTTTTCGCTACACAAAGAGGCGAATATACTTGCAATATTGTTTCCTCTATTGAGGAACATTGCACAAGTATTTTTCTGATATAATCCACAGAGTTCCACAATAAAAATAGAAAAGCATTTGACAATGAAAACTTAAATCAGGAGATCCAGGTTGAAAACAATTATATGGTAATGTTCAGACAATCCAATTATTTTATTTCTAATGGTCTCATCACGAGCTCCTGTATGTTCCATAAGTATTTTCAAATTCGATACATTTTCGAAGTTAAAAAAAATAGTATGGTACATTCATTCTGATAGATTTTGAAATACATACTTAAGGTTAGGTCTTGAGTATCCAATCTCTTAACGAACAATGGCGTTTGTTCAGTCCCCACCCAGAACGTTTGTGGGGCATCCGCTACTTCGTTTTCTTCTAGGCCACTGTCTGACTTGGCTTCCAAAATACAGTATGGTGCAAATGAATGGAATAAATTCATTATTTTGTAATAAGGCGACGCTACAGAAAAATCCTGATACCCGTCGATTTTTATTATCGAACGCGCATTCTGTCAAATATTTTTGATACGCATGACGTCATTGGTGTGAGCGTGATGACGTCATCGATGATTTTTTTAAATGGAAATGTGGGTCATGTGATAAGTCATTGGAAAGGTCTTCCAATCAGCTATCCAATCATATTCATGATTTCAAGTAATTTGGGTTTTTATTCTAACAAACAATTGTAGTAATAAAAGAAAATTCCCATTCAATGAATACAAACAACTTCAAAGCAAATGTTCAAACTGCCGACCATCTGCTATAAGACAGTGGGATAGACGAGCAGTAAATTCTTCTCGAACTCTGCCAATAACGTCCTGAGTGATTCGTCCCATCTCGATGCGTATACGGTCTTTGAGATCACGGATATTGTGTGGTCTATTTTGGTACACTTTACTTTTCAAGTATCCCCATAAAAAGAAATCCAGAGGTGTTAGATCTGGTGACCTAGGTGGCCATTCAATTGCTCCTCTTCTTCCTATCCACCGATCTGGAAAGACGTTGTTCAAGTAGCGTCTCACCACGACAGCATAGTGTGGCGGCGCACCATCTTGCTGCAGCCACAAATCAGTTCTGTTTGGGAACAGCCGATTCAGTTCGGGTAGCAAGAAGTTTTGCAGAAATTCTAAATATCGAGGACCTGTCAAGGACTCATCGAAGAAATATGGTCCTATTATCATATTCTCTATAATTCCCGCCCAAACATTCAATTTTTCTGGATATTGAGTATGATATTCCTGCATCCAATGTGGATTTTCAGTAGCCCAATACCGACACGTCTGACGATTGACATGACCGTTTAGGAGAAATGTAGCTTCATCAGAAAAAAGAACTTTTCGGAAAAACATCGGATCTGTGTTATTTTTCTCCATCATAATTTCGCAAAATTCAATTCTTCTATCAAAGTCGTCTTCCAGAAGCTCCTGAACTAAACTAACTTTGTAGGGATGCCACTTCTCCTTTTTTAGCGTTCTAAGAACTGTTGAATGGTCAATGTCATTATCTAATGCTACTTGCCTTGAACTGGTATGGGGATTATCTTGAAAAGCTAGTAAAACATCTAGTTTCTTGTCATCTGGAATTTGTTTCTTACTACCTTTGGGTAGGTCTTTCACATGACCCGTTTCTCTGAATTTCTTTTCAATTTTGCTTACCGTGGATTGTGAAATTGGTTCTCGGTTGGGATATTTATTATTGAACAGAGTACAAACTTCTTTTTGCGTTCGTGTTTTGTCTTCACAACCAATCATTATAAGAATTTCGATTCTTTCTGTGTCAGTGAGCTTCATATTGATAATTTTTGAATATTTCTACTGTTATAACCATTAACATTCGACAAGCCGATTGAGTTTAATTCGAATGTAGCAGTTTCGATGAGACCCACATTTGTGAACCGGCAAAAAATCAAGTAAGAAGCTATCATTTCGTTCCCAGGGACGGCCTTTTCAAAATTAGATCTTGGTTACTTACAGAGATTCAAAAATCATTAATTGGACACAGAATTTAATAATTTTGTAATGAGTGATCTATAATTTCAAAATCAATTTTTTTCTGCATACAACAACCATTAGACAAATTTTTCGATATGGTTGGATAGGTAAATGAAACACCTTTCCAATGACATATCACATGACCCACATGTCCATTTAAAAAAATCATCGATGACGTCATCACGCTCACACCAATGACGTCATGCTTATCAAAAATATTTGATAGAATGCGCGTTCGATAATAAAAATCGACGGGTATCAGGATTTTTCTGTAGGGTCGCCTTATTACAAAATAATGAATTTATTCCATTCATTTGCACCATACTGTATGATATAGTTATCAGGTCGTCCTTTCCTATTTGAAATGTCCCGACAGTTCCATACCAGTCTTGAATCATAAGCTAACGTTTCATCAAGCCGAAAAGAATATCCAGTACGATTGGGTTTTGAGACGAAGATCCATTGTAGCACCACCAAACTTGATATACTAGTTGTTGGAACCATGATAAATAGGAACAAAAATTGTTTACCAAAATTCCAGGAGTGAAATATATATATATATTTTTTAAATAAATAAATAGATTTTTGCTGTAATCTTGGAAAGTATATGATTTATCGAAAAAACAACAAGGTGAAAGACAATTTAATTCTTCACAAAAATGATTCCCGGTAATTTTTTGTGAAATGAGCTCGTTTTCTCAGAAAATGTGATTGAACACCGACATCAAATTTCAGGTTCACGCTTAACCGCCGCTGGAAGTTCTGGCGGAGCCGAATATTTGATTGGTCATAACTCTGCTAAAATTGACCGGAGGAGGAAAAGGAAAAGTTCATGTAGTTTCTGAAGACTCCTACCTTCTCATGCAAATATAATATGCGAGTATTTGAGTACCTAAAATGAGTTTTGTCGCACTTCACGGAGCTGTTTGCGGGTGATCCAAAAATCATGAATAATTTAGTAAATATGGAATTATTATACTAAAGCAGCAAACCATACCCTCTTTGGATTATATGCAACAATTTTAGAGTAGTGGGACAGGTCCCACTTATACATGCCAAAAAAAACTTTGTTTTTCTCCTTCATCATTTTCAACTTACCCATAAAACCGGCATTCTCTTCAGTAAATGTTGAAAATAATCGCTTATTCATATCCTGCATATATGTTTACTAACACTATTATGAAGGGCAAACCTCAAGCTTGAAATCATATTATTCATTTTTTATACAGGATGTGTATGAGCGATTATTTTCAACATTTACTAATGAAATTACCGGGATTACGGGTGAGTTGGAAACTGAGGCAGGAGTAAAACCTAGTTTTTTCTTTGGCATGTATAAGTGAGACTTTTCTCACTAGTCTGAAATCGTATGGTCCAAAGAAGGTACTGATTCCTGCTTCAGTATAATTATTTCATATCAACTAAAATATCCATGACTTCATGATCCTCCGTAAATATCGAAGAAGGGTTATGTGAAGTGGGATAAAACACATTCTGGGTACTCAGATACTCACAAGTTATATTTGCACGAGGAAGTAGAAGTCTTCAGGAACGATATATACTTTTCCTTTTCCTTCTACTATAATTTTTAGCAGAGTTATGACAAATCTAATTTTCGGCCCTGCCGGAAGTGGCAATGGCGGGTTAACGCGATCCTGAAATTTGATATCAGAATTCAATTAGGTTTTCTGCGAAAACGAGCACATTTTGTGAAAAATTGCTTAGTATATTTCCTGTGGAGAATTGAGTTATCTTTCGCCTTGTTGGAATCTTATACTTTCCAAAAAAAGGCAAAAAAAAAATTATAGTTTTTTTAAATAAAAACATTCATCTGTCGTTACTGTTCTATGATATTAATCAAATCGAACCTAATATGCACTGTATTAGTACTGTTTCAAAAGGCTTAATCTTTTCTTGAATCACTAATAATCACGAAGAGTTTACTTGCATCTACATTTGAATACAACATTTTCAGATATATCAGTGAGGCCTTGGCAATAACTTCATGGAATGCGTTTCTTGCTGATATACTTAATTTCTTTTAATTACATTTTTAAGGGGTTACAGATCTAATTGAGTATAAGCTTTCATCCCTTTTTAAATATTCAGAACTGATGATTGTACCAATACAATGTGTATCAATAGTGTCTGGTATGGTTCACCGAGTTTTTACAACACATTATAATTATTATTTCTGGTGCGCGGCCATTTCTAATAATGCTATTATTGAAATTAACCCCAAGTTGAAGGGACATGCAGCTCAAAATATATTATCAGAGAATTACTTTGAAACGTTCATAGAAATAAACTTCGCCGACTATTGCAGGTATGATAATAATTGTTGTTTGTTTTATTGATCAGGTAATGATTGCAGTAACCTTCCAGATATATAAACAATTTATTTACTTAGTCTGTGAAGAACATTAAAATGTTTTATTATTTATTTATCCGTAGTTTAGTGCTTGCTTTTTGTATTAACTGTGGTGTATGTAGTTCGCAAAAGTAATGTCCCATTTGATATGTGTGAACTTGGTGCTCGATGTGTATCCAAGTAGAATAATAATGATTTATATTTGTGTAAAAACAGACAAGGTTCAACTTTCGAATGACGTGGTTTGAAAGACTCTTCAATTATTTTCGGGTGGCAATCTCTATGAACAATTTTTTGCGTAGAAAACAAATACGATGACTACTATTAGATTCATACAAGTCGTCTAGAAACACTCTTTTTTGTCTGGCTATGTAGGAAAGTGAAAACTCTGTGATTTGTGGTTGAAGCTCACGCAAGTTTGCCTAAAAGTGACAGATTCAGTTCAGTCATATTTGACAAGTTTGACAATACTTGAACAATAAATGAAAATATCTTCATTTAAATATTTGTGTTGGCTTAAATAAATATGTATATCACACGCCAAAAAAATCTATTGCAATTGGTCAGAGTTGAAAGCCTCTGCCTTCACACAATCGCAAAAATACACTTTTTTGCCGTGTGATAACTATTTCCAGATATAGGTACAAGATTTTTATATTATGCCTGTCATTTAGTACTGTCATTTATCAAAAGGGGGTTGTGAAAGGTAAGATTGGAGAAAGTCTTTGATATGCAGTATAATATAACATGATCGGGCTTTTATCTTATGTCATCTTTGCTTTGGGTAACAGGGCTGAGGGTGCTTCTGTTAATCGTACTATCACTAATCATTTAATTTTAAATATAATTGAAGAAATCGACTTCATTGACATTTCACCGATATCAGGACAGAAAATTTTGAATCGCGGTAGCCGATACTTGAAGAAAATCCAAGTTGACGTTTATAATAAAATATTAATGTTTTGACTTTCACATTTTTCGGTTTACAAAACTGCGAAATATATTTCGCCACACATGTTTTCTTCGAGCAGAAATAACCGTTAATCAATTTAAAAGGCCTCCAATAACAACCATACTTTCTCGGTTATAGACAAAATTACATTCATCTACCTGTAGGACAAATTCATGAGAGGCTAGCTATTGAATTCTATTCAGTGGTTAATTGATTTCTGATAATTTTTCTCGTTATTGGTTTTCAAACTTTCTCACAGGTTCAATTTAATTTCTTTGTCCAATATGAACTATTTCACAATCATGTTAAAAAGTATGACATTTTGGGAAGATGGACACAGCATAAGTTGAATTCGTTTTGCAGTTTACACGGCGGAAATTCCAGTGTTAAGTCTTTTCAATCCCTTTCTCGCGCGAGTAGAGGAGAAATTGTAATGCTCTCTCAACATATAGCAAGCTGTTCTTCACGCTCTCATGGAAACTTTCTGATACTGTATATTTTGGTATTGTACACCAAAAATTTGTGAAAGTCAACAAGATAAGATGGAAGCACCCATATAAAACTTACATTTTTCAACCGATTAGAATGATATTGTTTTCGTCAGGTAGACATTCAAAAAGTGTACTAGGACACCAAATTTCATGGATAAATCTCAATTTCCAGGGCCAACTAATGTTATTTTTCAAGGTCAAAAAACTAAAAAATTACGAGCGATTTTTTTAGAAAAAATCTGACTACACCACTGGATTCGCGATATTTTCAAATGGTTCACATGTAAATAACGTTGGAATGCGTAGAATAATAAAAAAGTTATAGGGGAATGACATTTGAGAAATATGCCTTTTAATAAACCCACCACATCAATTTCAAAACTTTTGTAAAAACTTTGACTACACCACTGGATTCAGGGTCTTGAAATATTACTGACCATAATTTCATCGAAATCTGATAAATAAAAAAATAAGAAATTTCGAGATAAAATTCCATTTTCCTGAAATTCCATTTTCAAATTTTATTTTCCTATGATGTTCTTATTTATCAACAGATTTCGATGAAATTTCAACCAGTGATATATCGAGATCTCTTGAATACAGTGGTGTATTTCGAATTTTGATGAAAGTTCTGAAATTGAATTGGTGGGTTGATTAAACGGCATATTCATCAAATTTCATTGCTTCATAACTTTTTTATAAATTTACGCATTTTAACGTAATTCACATGTGTACCATTTAAAAATGTCGCGAATCTAGTGGTGAAGTCAGATATTTTCTAAAAAAATCGCTAGTAATTTTTTTAGATTTTTGACCTTGAAAAATAAGATTAGTTGGCTCTGGAAATGGAGATTTATACATGAAATTTTGTGTCCTAGTAGACTTTTTGAATGTCTAACTAAAGAAAACAAAATCATTCAAATCGGTTGACAAATGTAAGTTTTATATGGGTGCTTCCCTCTTAAATGGGTCACACTGTATATGAAAATTGTTAAAAGAATGTTCACATCATAATGAGTAGAGATATACTGGGAAATGAAACCACGTGCTTTATTTACAAAAGGGGTCAAAATTCGTCCGGTATATTCCTGTGTCGAGAATGGCAAATATCAATTTTTTTTCAATTTTTATCGAAACGGAAAAATATCTATATTTACAAAACATCGAGAAAGAAAAATATAATTGTAATCGTTTCGACTTATTCGATATTGTGAGCTTAGGAAAACGTTTCCTGGCCAATTCTCCGAAGTTTATTGTAAGAATGAAGTTGTTCAGCATATCTCCACGATGACGATAAAAAGGTAGAATAGGTGAAGGGGGAATGTCTGCTTTTTATAATTTACAAAAACGTTTGCCAGGTTTATGTCTACTAAAGATAAGCAGACTGAAGTTGTCGATCGATTTCGTGAGCGAGGTGCATCTCTACCTTGTATCAATCAAGAGAAGCAGATGAGACTAGACGTGAAGCTCGAAAGTTGTCGAGTAACACTTCGGCAATGAATTTCCGATAAAAACTTCTGCATTTTTGACTTCATTGGTAAGGTGACTCCAGGTATAATAATGCTGTATATTGTTAGATTGGCTTTACTAGAGGAAATAAGTACTTTGGTTCTGTTTATGTTTGAATATTTGTTAGATCCAAGTTTGTATAGTTTTAATTGTAGTCTCCCCCTCATTGTGCTCTGAAGGAGCATGCGACATGAGTACAGACGATATTTCCAAGAAAACATTGATGTGAAATAAGGAAGATGTTGATGCTGGATTTAAGTCTCACAGATACAGTAGCGTTTTTAGGTGGAGTGTTATCGTATGGATTCAGTGTGAGAGTAACTGGTACATATTACCTACCTTTGGAGATACATATACTCATGGTGAAGTTCCCAGTGTTGAGCTAGCCTGAGATATCTTTCCAAGATTTCTCAGCAGCAGATTTGTGCCCTACTATGGAACTGCCAGTTTTTTTCTGCTCGGATGATTGTCCTATCTCCAGCTACACCTGAGCCTTCTGGACATTTTGTGTTTTCCGGATTAGTTTCACAGCATCCATATCTAGTCCCCTGTACCAGTCTGCACAGGTTCTTCACCTGTTGACTGCTGTATTCTTCGGGAATTTGCCTGGGTTTTTCAAATATTGCCTGTCTCTTGCGGTCTAATGCCTCGCATTCTGACAGTACCATATTGTCCGCAGGAAAGTTCTCTTTTGTACAACCCCATATTGTGCAGGTGTTTTCCCACTCGACTGTGACCAGTGAGAAGGCCCGTTATTGTTCGAACCCGATTCCTACTCAACTTGAATCGTTCTTCAGTTTTGTGTTTTGATGGTTCTTCTCCCCTTTGTTTTCGTTGACCCAGTCCCGAATACATCCTCTTATTTGGAAGTTTCTCCCCTCACAATATATTCCAGCACCAGTTTCTTCCCTGGTTTTGGATCCGTCCGTACACTAGATCCTCTCTCCAGGTTTGCTCTTGATGTTGTTAAATCTTGCATAATAAATAACCTTGAAGTTGATGTTGAGTCATGTGGTCCGTTGGTTCCATTTCGAGGATGTTGCCTCCCACTATACTTAATCTTGTTGTGATCCGATCTATTGCTCGTGTTTTGTTTACTTAGACGTACCAGTCTTGCCTCTTCCATAATTATTATATCAGTCGTTGGGAGATACAACAGTACTTCCATCGAAGATATAAATTGCCAGTTTGATTATATCTAGATACAAAATTTTGGAATGCTGATAGTGGCGACTGTCCATTTGAATCTTGCCTGAGTAGCCACCTTTCTACCGACTGCCCGGCAACTCGTCTTGTGTTCGTGAATAAATCCAAAGAGATGTTGATGTTTCAAAAAGTTCAGAATTTTCTGTAAAATTTAATACCATTCTGGTTATTTTGGTGATTACGTGATCGAAGCAATTATTCTTATCAGAAACATGCCATTTTTCGACAAAATTGCTGGCATATGTTCTAACAAGCGTAATATCCAATATCCAATATCCAAGAGAGTAATTCTGTTCCCTCTTGGTACTTCTCCCGCACTTTGGTCCTTTCCTTCAGTACTGCTGGACAGAATATTACTGAGTGCTATGTTTTCCAAGGATTTGCTGAAAATCAGTGTTTTATCTTCTACAAAAAGTCCTTTAATTTCTCTCTGTCAGTAGGAGATTTAGGCCGGTTCTGGAACTGCCTCCATCAGTAACATGAGAGCCATCGTTGTTGTATGAGGTTGTGTGTTTGAATTCCAGGTATGTGTCTGACATTGAGATGACGATGGTAAGAGTTGCATACACGGTAATGAAGATCTCCGATGCTACTATTTTTTATTAGTATTCATCTTTGACTTTTCTGTGTACTCACTAGAAAGTATGTATGGTACAGTTACTGAAACATAGTGTACTATCAACAAACTATTGAGTTTGTGAAAAAGTACTATAAAAAATAAATGTAGACTGAAGCTGACAACACATAAAAAAATCAAAAACGCCTTAAAGCGAAACGTTTTTGAGAAATGAAGGCTGACCACACAAAGATAAATCAAAAACGCCTTAAAGCAAAACGGTTTCATGTAAAACTTTCTGGAACCCAAAGATGTCGCTGGATATGTACTTCGGTATTTTTCTTGGGAATTCGAAGACTGACCCAAAAGGATTTTTCGATTCAACTGGGTAAGCTAACCTTCGCTGAGGATTGGCAATAATAGGAAATCATATGAATTTCTCTTGTTTAATAATTATATCAATAATCATCTTTCAGCTATTTTTGAAAAGTATGAAATGAACAGAATATAATTTTGGATGACACGATATTTTCTTCAAAATATTGAGTAGTTTAATTGTGCTTACAGATTACATTATACTGAATTTTCAATACTTACCCTCGAGCTGACCTGAACACTCACTATTTCAGAGATTCGAGCTCCGAAGTCGTGATTAATCATTTCTATAGTCGTCCTGAACGACAACCAAACACATTGTGGGACCTTATTTTTGACAGTGCTTGTGTACAGTGCAGTGCTTGTGGCAGCACCGTGTTGTTTGTGAGGTGCATGCAACTTTAATCTCTATGGAGACACAAAAACTGATACCATTCCTGTGGATTGCAGATGCACGGGTCAGCCGGACTCCATTCAGCCATGGCTATCAAGCGACAGAGGAGGATACGAGAACAAGCGAAGAAAAGAGCCGCCGAAAGACGATTCAGCACCAGAACGAACAGCATGGATAGTATGGATCATGCCCCTAGGAGAGGCAGTTTCCAGCCGCCGAAGGACCACGCCCTTGCCACCTCCATAGGCATTCTCCACCTTGGAGTATGCTTCGTCGTACTAGGGCTGTTCCTAGTAGGCTCCGGTCTCCTTCCGGATGACCTGGTCACGTGGAGAGGCGGAGGGTACTGGAACGAACTCGTAGTCACTGGCATTTTTGTAAGCGCTATTGGCATATTCCTCATTATTTTGAACAGAATAGTAAGCAGAAGAGAAGAAGACGAGCTCCAGGACTACGTAGCGAGACAACTGACTCGCTCGCGGAGCGGCCACAGGTTAGAACGGGATGTGGAAACCGGTTGTTTGACGACGAAGAATCATAGAAGACTCTTGGAGAAGCAGCGCGAAGAGAAAGACAGAGGGATTACCGATATAACACCTACTCACTCGCCTCTTACGAAGATACCGCCTCCGAATGCTATCAATGGCGAAGCCTACCTCGAAAAAATCTTGGAAGAAGATATAATTGAAAAAGAATTGGGAGAATTCCGTCGCCTTGAGTTGAAGGAAACCATTTCGACAACTACCACTGCTAGTTTGAGTCCTGGGACTCCTTCCGAAACGCGAGAGCTACTGGTCAATGGGCGGCAGTACAGCTTCAACTCAAGGCAGTATTAGAAGCGATCAGTTCAACACAACCAAAATTAAGATATTTGGGTTTGGTGAGATTGAGATGAAAGACTAGTTAAAAGTACTCTAACCTTTTTGTACCTTTACTTCTTATCCGTTTACATTTAGAGCAAATACAGTTTTGCCTTTAGCTATAGAATGAGAGTACTTACTGAAGAATTGAAATAATAATCTAATTCAGATAAATCAACTCCTGTAAAGAGAAACCCATTCAAATATGACACTCGAGAAACTGACATGGAAAAAAATTGCTCGACCTACGGATTCGCGATTTTTTCACGTCAGTTTTTCTCGTGAAATTAATGATTGGCAAAATTATTCCGTTGAAGAAAGAAAAGTATCCGATAAAAAAAGTGTTTTTATTTCACAGCTGAAATATTTCTGCTTGTAATTCATTATCATTCATCTGAAGTGAGAGTCTAATGTGAGGGTTATTCAAGCTATGGAAGCTCTAGCTCTACTTTGTTTTTGAACAAATATTCTGTATAGTAATTGGTCAGGAATAACTCTTCAAGTGAACTGCTAAAAGTTTTTCTCCGAGAAAATTGAAGTTCATAAAAGTACATGAGTTTCTTTTCATTGTGTCCCAAAAATAATAAACATGCCAAATTAGAAGCATCTTCGGCATATATTTCGATAGCAGGAACCCAGAAACCCAAGGGTAATTATTGTCTCCATTGATGGCGAAGGAAAAACTGCCCAATAATTAATGTTTGAAGAACTCTAGATGAAGGAGGATTAAATTATGTTCATCCAGTTACCAAATTGCCCTATGTGCTATGTGACAATGTTAAGTTCCGACTTGTTTCTCGAAAAATTTATTAAAGTCGTTAACACGAGTCCCAGGGTTTCGCCTAAACGTTGAGGATGATCCATCAAGTGCTTTAGTAGTAATTGATTCAAAATCTCAGCCTAGTTTTTGTGTCTGATTCTGACTTGTCATATATAGTATAACTGGACAAGGCAATCTGATCAAATGATACATAGAATATGAATATTATTTATAGAAGAATGGTCATAAAATGAAAATGAATTGCTTTTATCTCAGTATGACGTATGGGGAAATGGCTTTTGACGCCTGGAAAAATTTCAGATTATTATTATTTTTATGGTTATACGTTCGACACATTTCTTTTAAGAGCTGTGATAAGTGAGACACTTTCACTGTCATGTAGCAAGGATCGATATTGGGGTGAATAAACTACAGTTGGGTATTGGTTTATATCAGACAACATGCCCTAGGATAACTGGGCCAAGGAGGTTATGGCTATGGTCAAATATTGTTTGAATGCATAGATATTTCATGAATTAACAACCCTTATTCCAATCGAGAAGACAACTAGAGTATAGTCTAGTTCCTAAATTGTGAATAGTGACTCATAGGTTGTACGGTTCATAATTCATATGAAGCAGGGCAAGAAATGGGACAGAAATCAGCTGGGTACTTAGGTTTTAAATCAAGTTTAACTTTGCCACTTTCTCACATCTCCCTGCACCTTCAAATTCCGTAAAAAACTGAAAATGTGCGATGAGTCACTATCTGGAATTTAGGAACTAGACTTATAGATGAGTACTAATCTCGATCAGAAAACGAATTTATTTGTTTGCCCGAATAATTGTAGCAATTCATTATGTTTTTGTAGTCAAAAAAGACCTGTCAATTGATTTCGGTATATAGGGGTATATAATCCAAAATTTTAATAATACTTATTTCAAAACAGAGTATCATCAATTAACAAAACACGTTTCTATCTTTTAGAATAGACTGAAACTATGATGTCTTATCATTGGTTATGGAATACTGCTAGAAGAAAAATCGCGAAAAACGATTTTTTTCACTATACCCCGTATAAACTCTAATGTAGTATAATAAATAAGATAACAATAAATTTGTCTTATTTCGAATAACAAAACTATATTTTTCTTGTTAATCCTACTCAACTACAAACTACAATGTTTTTACGAACCAGTGTGACCCATTTGAAATGGAAGCACCCTTCTGAAAAATTTATTTTTCAACCGATTGCAATGATTTTTTTTTATCAGTTAGACATTCAAAAGGTCCACAAGGAAACCAAATTTCATGAATAAATAATTTTTACTGTGCCAATTATTATTAAGGTCGATGATTTAAAAAAGTTAGTAGCGATTTTTTTGGAAAAAATCTGATTACCAATTGAACTCGAATGATTCATATTGAAATTACGTTGAAAAGCTTCCATAAAGAAGAAAGTTATAGGGAAATTAAATTTGAAAAATATGTCGTTTGATTAACCCTCCACTTCAATTCCCGAACTTCTTTCAAAATTCTGGATACACTTCTAGATTCAGAAGTTGTCGAAATATCACTGATTGGAATTTCATCAAAATCTGTTCAAAAATAAGAAAATTAAAGGATAATAAATGTTGTTTAATGAACTTTAAGGAAAACTTTAATTCGTCTTATATTTTATTTTTTATTGCTTGACAGATTTCGATAATATTCTGATCAGTGCTATTCCAAGAATAGTTTACCCCGAAAATGAAGAATTACTCATGAAATTTGGTGTCCTAGTGACTCTTTCAATGTCTACCTAAAGAAAAATAAACATTGCAATCGATTGAGAAATGTATGTTACAAGGATGGTTCAATTTGAATGGGTCACACTGTATATTGTAAACGGCACATACAAAATCATTTGAACTCACTAATTTCTTCGATTCAACGATCTATAATAAATCAAATTTTAGCCAATTTGACAGAGAGCCAATTTTACATATGATATCGTACGGGGTCCTATAAATATTGTCTTGAAGAGGTTTCTATTCAAATTGTAAATTATTCCTGATGAGAAATAATTTCGATAGAAATTGTGAATATCCTTGCTTCATCTCAAAATTCAAATGTGACACCAAATTAAGAAAAAATCAGAAAGTGAAAACCAAAACTGACTGAGCTTTCACCGATGGAAGTTTCCAAAGGCTCCATATTTCCTGGAGATCATATAAATATCCCAAAAAGGAAACCCTCCATTAAGCTCTTGCTGAGATAACATGAAGTGCAATGGAAACAAGAAAGCACTCTTAGGAGCTTTTTATCGGTAACGGAGCTTTTAAGCTTTCGTGATACTTTGCCGATACGTTGCTAATTTAGCGAATTTACTCAACTTCGGTATCGCTTTCCAGGTTCTTAGTAACAGTGTTCCTTTAATGATGATATTCGATTATTGAATTTTCCTCTTCGAGAAGAACATTATCTTGTTATTTCAATTCTTTTTTTCGTCACCAGCAATACTGGAACACAATAGGCGAGGACAAGAAAAAATATTATCGCTTCAATTATGCTATAAAATAGACAACGCATGTATAAATAAACCCAGAAAATATTTTTGGAGTCAAATTTCAATACCAGCCGTTTCTATTCGTTTCCGATAATCAGAAAATTTCATAGCATCTAACACATTCGTGGACAGTAGGAGTTCAAAAGTTGTCAAAAAATAAACACCAATTTTTTTTATAGAATCGAGTTTATTTTTGTCCGAATGTGACGAATTGTATGAAATAATAATTATTTATGCAACAAGTGCAAAAAGTAGGTGTGTATTGCACTCGACGTGAAATTGTCCAACGAGTTGGACAACACGTCGAGTGCAATAAACTCTTTTTGCACGAGTTTTATACAATATTTTTTCTACGTTCATGCAAAAACCAGAAAATGTTTCATTTAGGTGGCACTAAATTGTAAGGAAGACATTGTTTGTTTAAATCTATCTGCTAAAAGTAATTCAAAAACATCTTGTGTAATTCAGATGATATTCGAAGGAAATAAATTTATTTTTAACAAATTGCATTTTCTAGTAATTTCATAGTCCATTATATAATGAATATGATGAAACATGCAACTATTTAAAACGTAATACAATCTCACAGAAAATTGGCTAAATTTGGCGTCGATTTGAAAGTTTATGTCTGTCATGATGACAGAACGCTATAGTAGAATGACAGACGAGTGCAATAAAGTCTTTATTGCACTCAGTGCAATAAAGAGACAGTTTTTCCACCGAATATAGTTCAATAAAGTTTTGTTTTTTTCATGAACGTAGAAAAAAATTTTTGTTTAGTACTTTTTGACAAAAAACTGTGGACGGCTATATCTAGTAGTTGTGTCCCACAACACAAAAAAAATTGTGACAGACCTGCATCATTCGTCACAAATAAAAACGAAAAACAGAAAGAGACTGTTAATATACAAATATAAAAAATATAAATAAAAAATATAAATAAAAAATATAAATAAAAAATATAAATAAAAAATATAAATAAAAAAAAATATACTAATGCTAATTTAAAAAAAAAAACGTAAATATGTCAACTTAAAAACTAAAAAAGACATTTTTCCAAAATATTTTCTTTAGAAGCAGAAGAATATTATGGTGATTTTTAGCACTCTGATTATGGAATGAAAAACTCTAAAACAAAAAAAAACATTTTGGCAGTCAATTTACACATATTCTCGTCGCCCCAATACCGAATTCGCGTACAAACTGCATGAAGATACCTGCATTTTAAAGCGTCTACCCTTTCCATCACTCTGTGAGAGTTCTTGCAGTTACACGCTCATGACGGTTATAGCAGGTCTGTCCATGAACATGATCTAATATTGGGGGTCTTTGTGACGTACTCTCCCGAGCCCAATCAGCCAAAGGGCGTATTCTAATCAGGTTGATTGTGATCTGGAAAGGCAATGCTATTTGTTTCTCGGAATTCTCGGGAGAGTACGTCACAACAATTTGCAATGGTGCGAGAAAAAAGTCATTTGAATCGACTCTAAATAATTTCTTTAATATTAAAAAAATTAACAAAAAAATAAAATAAAGCTGCAGAATCCATTGATGATATTTTTAAAATTTCGTGTTCTCGCCTATTTTTTTCAGTTGGTGAGATGATGTATGAATGGGAGTAAAATAAAAATAAGATTGAGTAATATGAATGCGATGTCTTCATAAATTGGAAGATATCATCAGTTTTTTCACGAAATATATCTTTCTACTAGATTCTGCTTGACTTTTTCATACAAGTTTGTTCATCGAGATGAAAGAAATATTTTATGAACAATTTAAAATATAAGACCAACCAAAATATATTTATACATTTCTTGCTTGTTGTAAAAGAAATATCAACACATATCTAACCTAGCCTCTGTTGATGATATCTGTTGAGTTCACTCGGTTCAGTGCACATTTGACAGCTCTGAAAGTGAAATAATCTCATATTTTTATTAACCTTAGAAAAAGAGGTTTGATAACTTTGGAGAGTTTAATATTTCGAGAAAATTCCATCTCTGCTTGTTAGTTAGTTACTTCTGTTACCTGTCAATGTTGAATTAGTGAATGATCAGAATTATGGAACAGCTAATCATCGTCGAGTAGTCATTCACGAAAAACATCATGCCGACGGTGCCAAATGGCCGCCATACCACCGCAAAGGTGTAATTTTTTTGGTACCAGTATGGCATTTGGTTTTTGGAAAATATCGGAGACAATGTAACGTTATTATATTTGCCATACTTCTAATATGGGGGAAAAGTGGGGCCATACTTGAAAAACTCATTTATTCGACTCGTTTTCAAATTGTACACTACGCAACAGATATTTACGATATTAGTGTCGTAAAGATTCATATTACGATATGAGATGGAACATTTGTTAAACGAGGCCTTTCAGCCGAGTTTGATAACCCATCGATTATCGTAATATGTGTACAATATATGTACAATATTTTACCTACTACCAATAATGGTAATTATTTACCCAAAATCAGTCAATATTCCTTAAGTTAATGATATTAGAATCATGCAACAAGCAAGCGTTGCGCCCATTGTTGATTTATTTTGCGAACTGTCAACTTTGACACGTTTATTTCAATTTAGTAAAATTTCATCGACATTAGTTCAGACCATTAGAGAATAGATTCAGATATAGAATCCGCTACAAATTAAAAAATTCAAACCTTATTACCTGATAAATCCCGGGATAGATACTCAAATTTATAATGAATTAGTTCTTGTTATCTTTTTCCATTAGATAGTCTGACATTTAAAGAGAGAAACAAATGAATTTTACTTTACGGCACTAGTGCGGTAAAGTATCTCATTACGAAACTCATATCAGTATCGTAATGTTTGATATTACATATTGGTGGTAGATAAAAAAAAATTTCCTACGAGCGTGCGTAAAAGTAACTTTTCCGCACGATTTTTCGTTTTGAAACTTGTACTTTCCGTACGATTTAAAATCGTTCGGAAAAGTTACTTTTCCGTACGGTTTTTACTTCGAGTCGTTCGTGCAACTGCCGTCGCGTGCGGAAAAGTACAATTTTCCGCACTTGTTAGGTAAATAACTATTTACAGTATGACATCAGTGTATTCGGTTAGTTTGAATACAAATCTACCTAAAAAATATTATCCCATACTGTAACTATGGGGCGGAAGACTGTCACACTCCATCTAAGATGTAAAAAAATAGAAATATTACAGTGTGGCTCTTGAAATTTTCGAAACTTGGAAAATAAACTATGCTTTGGAAAAATTATACCATGCTTATGGTAGAGTGCGAAAGTGGTGCCATACTCAAAAAAATAATTTTTCCTATGAGCGTGCGGAAAAGTAACTTTTCCACACGATTTTTCGTTTTGAAAGTTGTACTTTTCCGTACGATTTAAAATCATGCGGAAATAGTTATTTACCTAAGTGCGGAAAGTAGTACTTTTCGGCACGCGACCGTTAAGGGCGGAAAAGACATTTTCCGTAAGAGTTAGGTACAATATTTTTCCTACGAGTGTTTTTGTTCATCTTATTTATGAAAAAACAAGGTTTTTAATAAACAAGTTTTTATAATAATGCCACAAAATGACTAATAAGACAGATTAGTTACATAGATCATTTAGTTAGTCCTAAATATCCTCATTTTCAACAATACAAAAGTCGTGCGGAAGAGTAACTTTTCCGAACGATTTTAAATCGTATGGAAAAGTACAACTTTCAAAACGAAAAACGTGCGGAAAAGTAACTTTTCCGCACGCTCGTAGGAAAAGTAAATTTTTACTTTTCCGTTCGATTTTTACTTTTCCGCACGATTTTTGTATTGTTGAAAATGAGGATATTTAGGACTAACTAAATGATCTATGTAACTAATCTGTCTTATTTGTCATTTTGTGGCATTATTATAAAAACTTGTTTATTAAAAACCTTGTTTTTTCATAAATAAGATGAACAAAAACACTCGTAGGAAAAATATTGTACCTAACTCTTACGGAAAATGTCTTTTCCGCCCTTAACGGTCGCGTGCGGAAAAGTACTACTTTCCGCACTTGTTAGGTAAATAACTATTCTGGAAGGTCTTTCAGCTACAAATGGTACAAGACGATAATGTACGCATTACAGTAAGACTAAAGTGGGGTTCTGTCACCTCCAGAGCTGTCAATTGTGCACTCAACCAATAATAATGCACATGATTGTTGTATAGCGCTCTCAATTTAAATTTTGGTGTTACTTGCAAAATATGCAGGCAATTTTAAAAATACTACTGAACTCATATAAGGAATCGGTACTTTATGAACACCATACGGTGGAGTTTCTGAAAATCATAATGATTCATATTTTGTTCAAATGACACAATTTAGTTTATCATAAAAAACGGTTTTTTACTAGTGATCTGTGGCTTCTTTCAGACTAGGCGGAACGCGGATCGGAAAATTTAATTTTGGGCCAATGGAAACATTAGGCTTGGCGTGATTGGCCTTGAATTAATTAAAACTTGATCCGCGTTCCGCCTAGTTTGAAAGAAGCCTCAAGCATGAGGACTGCAAAAAAAAACAGATGAATACGAGCAAAGAGACAAAAATTTCTGTTCATCTTGTAGCAAAACAGCTGTTTATCCAGCTGTTATCGACATTTGTTTTTATTCTTTTATCATCGCGTTAAAGGGAAACTTTGATTGTTTTCGTTCGTTCATAAAGTTTCCCCCAATAAAAACTACCCTGAGAGTCTCGCTACAATCTGCTGAAATGTGAAGTCTACTCTTTCCTAAATAGATAATTTATCAAAAATTATACAGTGTGCTCTCCCCGCCAAAAGAATTGAGAAACTAGGTGAAATTTGGAACGCGCCGCCTCTGGTGGACAGCCATAATTCCTTTCCTAAGTTTGCGGTTTGAAATTGAGTTTTGGTAAGACTCTCAATAGGAATTTGGAAAAATAAATGACAAAACTCAACTAACACTGCTCTACAATCATACAGTATCGGAAAGTTTTCATCGGGGTATGCTGGTTTCATAGGAGCGTAAAGAATAGCTTGCTATTATGTTGAGAGAGCATTACAATTTTCTCCTCGACTCGCTCGAGGAAGGGATATCGACGTGGCTGTTAATTCGTCGGACGAGGTAGTAGGGGAGACAACAGTAGTGCGTCTCTCTTATTTATGTGGTATTATCATATCATTGCGTTCCTTGTTGCTCGCATAGATTTGTCTATACCCCCGATGACAACTTTCCGATACTGTATAACGTCAGTTTTGGCAGTTTGATATCGTTTAAATAGGAACGTAACTGTTTGAAAGTGGAAAAACTTTTATTTACCTTCATTATTCTTTTAATTTAATGAATTATGTTCTTCTCGTCACTTCTCTTTAAAAATTATTTTATTTGATTCGTTAAATCTGTATCTCACTAAATACCACTAGTGAGTTATGGATTATAACACACTAGTTATGACACACATAGTTTACTTGTCTAAAATGACATTAATAATGACAGTCATAACTGTCATGTGTTGGATAAAATAATATACCAGGAGGTGAATACGTCACAATAAGCATATTGAAATTTTCCAAACAACAGAAAGAGAAGTGCGAGTCATTGTTTTTTTCAGAAACTAAATGAAAATTGGTGTTCAATATACAGTGCGGCTTTCAATAGTCCCCCCCCCCCCTGTTAACTTTTGAACGGTTTGACGTAGGAACATGAATAAAAAACCGTTTCGAAGGTTTTACCAATACTAATTTTTGAAATAAAAAATATGGTGATTACCCAATAGGGGGCGCGGGGGGGGGCATCAATTCAAAATTTTTTAATGGCATGGGTGGTCAAGTGGCACATCGTCGCGAAGGAAACTCCATTCTCTTTACAAACATCTGAATTTTTTTGAATTTCGTTATTTTTTTGCAATTTTAATTGGAAATATCAAATATAAATGTGGAACTGAATACTACTCATACCTCGATAAATTTGAACGGTTTGATGTGGAACAATGAAACCAAAATTTTTTTGAAGGGTATTACCGATACTACTTTTTGAGAGAGAAAACATTGCAATTACTCGACATATGGCGCTGGAGGAACATTTACTAAAAAAAAATCGAAAAGCATGAAAATCGAAATAGGGAAGAAAATTATGAACAAAATTCAAAAATATTTAGATGGTTGTGAAGATAATTGAATTCTCTTTTCAACGATGTGCCACTTGACCCCCCATGCCATTTAAAAATTTTGAGTCGATGGCCCCCCCCGCGCCCCTTATTGAGCAATCACCAAATGTTTTATTTCAAAAAGTACTATTGGTGAAACCCTCGAAACGGTTTTTCACTTATGTTTCTACGTCGAACCGTTCAAAAGTTAACAGGGGGGGGGGGACTATAAAAAGCCGCACTGTATATTTGAATGAATTATGTTATAAATACTTATTCTTCGATTCTTTGTGGTGATATAAGGAGAAGACTGATTATATGTTTCAACTAGTATTTTGTTTTCAGTTGTTGAATGTTTATATGGTATATTTGATAATCTATTTGTTCAGTGTTTGATAGTATTGATATATTTGTGAGTTCTCACTGGAGTGGTGCAAAAATATGAGAGGATATTATTTTGCAAAGCTTAGGGTTGAACTCAAGATATGGAAATTCGAGATGAAAATTTGTATAAAACATAGCATTTTATCGATAACAAGTGCACTAATAAATAATTATTATGTGTTTTCATCACAAGAAATAATCGACATTAAGTGACTGACATACATTTATAAAAAAATCCTGAATCATTTTTGAAAGTTTTTAGTCTGGTAGTGGACTTAACGTGTAGGTCACTTTATGTTCAATGAAAATTTCCAAAAATGTTCAATTGCACTGTGTATTTGAGCTCGGTATTTATAGAGAGCTCATGTGTTAGCTAGAATTGCTCTCAATTATCTTAAACGTTCTCAACACATGATTTATTGAAATTCGCAATTTCTATAATCATTCTAAAATTTTCGAAAAACCAGAATATCTTTTTAATCTACTTTTCTCCATAACATTAGTTTTAATAAATTGTGAAAGTTAGAAAGAGAGCTCGCTACAAATCATACGTGGAATTCCCCGTATATAGAGAATGAAAATGGGTGGTGCCGTTCTCTCACTAGCACATGTTTTGTAATGAGGTTGTGAAAACCATGATTTAATGTACATCTATTTGGTTTCGCGAAAGTTTATGTATTTGCAATTCATGATATTTTATTTTGGTCAAGAAATACAGATAATGGAAATATTTAAATAATATCGTGGCTGCAAGAATTCCAGTAATGTGTCAAAACTTAGGCAGTTACATGTTGTTAGGGACGTAAAGAGAGAAACGGCAAGGATAAAAAGATCACTCTGGAATTGGGTTATTACATCTAAAAGCTAGAAAGCTTTCAATATTTTTTTTATAACTAGGACAATTTGAGAATGTTTCAAGACAAATTTTTTTAAAACTTTTTTCCCAGAAACAAATTCTGGATACATCTCCATCTGTCCTTAGCCTCGAAAACTATATTTAAAAATAATATATTATAAGCTTCAACAGCGTTGCATGTTTTCTTACTTTTGTATATACTCCTTACACTATGAATAAACGATGAAAAACATCAAAGTTTGTTTCATTTTATCCCTTTTCTTTACGAAACATAAATCCTACCACATGACAAAAAGTTTACCTCATACAAGACGACTTTATTGTAAAATCAATTTATTCGTTTCTTTTGGAACATCCATACAATGATTGTTACAAAAATGGACGAATATTTTATTAAGTAAAAGACGAATAGGCCTTTTCATTTAGATGACAAATGACTAACTTTGTTTACCTGACAGCCCCAACGGCAGTGACGGCGAATATTTTTTCTTTTTAAAGAAAATAAAATAAAAGATAATAAAATAATCCTTCCGAGTTTTCTCATGGATAGTTTACTTGAATTTACATGGAGAAGAAAACTCACCATCAGAAAAATTCGTGTAGGTACATTATTTTGTATAAGAATGGAAGGTTTTTTGGTGGTATGAAGTAGGTAAAAATTACCTAACTATATAGTTATTTTATAGTGTATAATACACAATTTGTTCTGTGACAGGAAAAACGACGATTTAATATCTACCTTTACCTATTTGTACATATATCCGTGAAAAATTTACTCACTTTTTTCCCGTGGAAAAAAAGTACTCGCTTTTTTCCCGGTTCTCGGGGAAAAAAGTAATTTCATGAAAAGTTATATTTTACTACCTGTCAAAACAGACATAAAATGTCAATCTTTTTTACCGTCACAGAAAAGAAATATTTTTTTCCATATGTAGATTTAACTACACTAAGAATGACACTAAGAACGAGAATATTTAATACAAAAGAACGCATATGAAGGTTTATACATTTATTTTAGATCTGTCATTTAAATTAATAATTAAGAAGTTGGTTAACTTTCAACATATCCAAGAATTGAGAAATTTTGTTGATGAAATGCGAAACGCGCTACTTTTGAGATTTGGTGGAATTTTAGGTCAGTTTTTTGTGGTCCTTTAAATGTTTCAATAAATATTTGATATAGGTAGATTGTGAAGATGAAGACGTTCCGAAAATGATGGGTGCTTTTTGATTCTGCTGACAACAGTCCTCACAGTTGGCGTATTAAAGAAACCTAGACATCGTCCCTATAAAATCAATGAACATAAATCTAAATAGAGATTGTTTATGATAAAAAATAAAGTTCGTAGCTTCATAAATGATAAACAACAGTTTTTGAAATACACCCAAATGAGCCTAGTTTTTACTGTATTCTGGGTAATGAATCCATATTGAAAATTTCTCAGGATACAGATACAGAGGATACCGGGTTTTCATTAACGAACTATTTTATAAAAATTAGCCTAGGCCATTTGCGTCTTTCATTTTGTGGGTGAAAAAACTATAGCTTGGTCTATTTCCAAAACTGTTGAAATGATTTGAATCTGTATTGGGTTTTTAATTATCTTAACTATGTTTGTGTTTCATTTTGAGAATTGAGTATATTTTTTTTACCTCACTCATCAAGTTTCTTGCACAGTTCAAATTTTTATTGAAAATGTATTTCGATTCGATATGACAAATACATATCTTCTCAAACATTGTGTTTAAGTTCAAAGAGTGCGCAACCAGATCGTGTTAAGTGAAAATCTGGAAAGAGCTATAAAATGAACATATCCCATAAGGGGGCGTCCATAAAATACGTGAGATGTTTAAGGGGGAGAGGGGGTCGAGTCAAATCTCATCTAATCTTACGTTGGAGAGAGGGAGGGTCTCGGCAAATATCACGCAATTTTTTTTCTGATTGAAACAAAAAAAATTATACTATTTTGGTCCATTTAATCCAGATTGTACATGCTTAAGATTTAATCTTAAGCGTAATCGTAATACGATTACGATGACCAGAAGTGCTGCAGCCCACGCCGGAGTGATCTGCATATCATTCTTCACGACCGTTTTCTGCCACCTCCATATCACTCAGGTTGATGGACATTTGACAATTCCGGACTTTAAAGAGCATGACGGAAAGTCATTTGCTCCATTTCTAATACGCCACTGCCGATTCAACCACTGAATGCCTTCATCAGCACGCTTTATGATCTCTATTACCCAAGTGCACGTGATGATTTAGAGAAAAGATGCTGCAGTACATGCGGTATTTACTTTGCATCTAGCACAAGAGCTGCAGATCACAGGCGAGATGCCCACATTGCACCACCTAAGCAAGCACGTATGTTCCGCAAAGTGCGACACCCACACACGACGAGCTGATGAGTTACTGTGCGCAAGCGCCAACGGCTTAGAGTGGCTAGATCAGAACGAAGTTGAAGGAGCAGATGATTTTACTGACAATTTCACTCACTATATGAAAGTCGCGTCTCCGGCGATATGAGGACCAATCAGAATGGGATTTCGCGAGAGTACACGCTTCCTTTCGCTTCCTTTCTTTCCGATCCGGAAAGATCACGTCGTCAAGTCAACCACAAATATAAACAGCAATGATACATCTTGTAATCTAATATGACATAAACGTCAGGTTGACAGACTTCATGTTTATTATTCATTAGTTGCAACTATTGAAGAATTCACTTTGTTTACTCGATCAAATTTCAAATACTAACTTGGTTGGTTCGTGAAATTATCTCAATAAATACGACACTTGCTCACAATACAATCGATAATTCTGTCAGAAATCTTTAACTCGATCAAATTGCTTTGAGGTAACACCACGAGTCCCGTGGGAAGCAATTTGATCTCGTTGATTTCTGACAGAATTATCGATAGTATTGCGACCACTCGTGGTATTACCCCCGAAAATCATATGGACATGTTGGTTCCAACAGCCTGTCTTGAGACCGCGCATCATACTCCATGGACTGAATTAGAGTAGATATTCTTTTTTTAATCACAGTAGTTACGGTTTAAGTATTCTATTGTTAAATTTTTATTACACTTATAATTAAACTCTCAGCAATATTGATTACTAGTCTTAAAAACTAGTCGTAAATATTTATAAGCACGAAACAACTTTTTTTTTCTTTTTACAATAAAACAATCCAACGCGTTTACGTAAGAAACCCACATTTTGAAAAATCTCACGTGAGATTGGGGGATGGAGGAGGGGGTTGAATAAAATCTTACGATATCTCACCAGTGGGGGAGGAGGGAGGGATAGAAAATTTAAAAAAACACCTCACGTAATTTATGGACGTCTCCTAATTTATAAAGGCAGATAAGAAATTCTCATTAGATTCAAACATATTTTGGACCATGAATGTCGTTTCAGAAAACAAACGATAATAATCACGAAATGTATTGTTTTAGTTTTAGTTGAAATTATTCAACTTTTCAGTTATTCTGCATTATTCATTCCGCATATTCTTCATCACTAATTCGGATGTCACAAATATTCATGAAATCATATTCATATTCCGCATTTGCGGCATATTTGAATACAAATCATATCCTGACTAATGGGGAAATATTTACATGAAAAACATTCCCTCAACAAGCAAAATTATAACAATCCTGCGAATGGTTGATTGAAAATTCATATTCCGATGGTGGATTGCACTCATTATAAGCTAGTATGGTAGGAGGGACAGATTGTGATTATTCTCTTGTGTGGACTGATAAACTCTGTTCAATGGTCAATTTTGTGCTAAAATTCAGTGACACGTTTTGAAGTATAACTCTTTATAGACTAGAATACATTTATTGCTTCAAAAACATACAGTTCATAGCAAGGATTCGAAAATCCAGGCGTTAACATAGATCACTATTATTATTGTTACTAAACATTTACCTAGAAAAGAAAAAAAAATAAGAAGAACAAACAGATAAGAATACAGGTCAGCAAGAGAAAGAATACAATATTGAAGTAAAGTACATATTATTGTGAGTAAACTCATTCATTCATCACGAAAGATCGGAGCCTCAAGACGTTCCAGATAATTTTGGGGTTTCATTGCACAATAAATTGGACACTCAAACAAAATATGTTGTATAGTTTCTAGCTGGTTCATGTTACATATTGTACAAATTTGCCTCGGATCTATTCTATATGTGGAGCCATTCAGTGTGAATTTAATAATGTATTTATTACAAAGACGGAGTTGTGCAATATAACTCTTTATATAGAGCATCGGGCTAGAAGATGTCTATCCCTACACTGAAAAAAATGTGGCACGTTATATCAATAAATGCCGTTTTTTACCTCTCCGTTCATTGGCAAAATATATTTTTCATCGTGGCAATGAATAAATATTCAGTGGCTTTTGTAGGTATTTATTGATACAACGAATTCAAGTTTATTGAGATCAAAGATGATCGTTTCTTACATTTATGAACAGTTTTCGTTGCTCCTGCGGAAGTTTATTGAGGTGAGGAAAGGGGTACACTGAGATCAATGATGATCTAATTTCAGACCTATGAACATATTTCGTTACGGCTTTGAAAAAGATTATTGAAATGAAGAAAAAAGTACATTGAAACAATGTATATTATTTCATGAAAAAAATGTGGTACATAATATCAATGAATACCGTTTATTACCTTTCCGTTCATTGGCACAATTAACTTTTTCATCGTGATAATGATTAAACATTCACTGATGTACGAAGGTATTTATTGATACAATGAATTCAAGTTCATTGAGATCAAAGATGATCTTTTTTTACATTCATGAACAGGTTTCGTTGCTGCTATGGAAACGTTCATTGAGGTAATGAAAGGGGTACACTGAATCCATTTGAAATTGTTCATCATATCAATGAACGTAATTAATGGTCCGAGAGATGATTTTATTCTTACAATGAATCCAAGTTTATCGAAATCAATGATAATTTATTTTCAGATCTACACACAGGTTTTATTGGGGCTATGGAAAGATCATAGAAGGTGTAACGAAGTTACTAAGTCCCAGTTTTGTTAGGCAGATAGAAGCAACATTTTCCTCCCATTCTATAACTCCGTAATTAATATGTTCATGAATATAATAATAAGCCTTATGTCGAACCAAGCTCTTTAGTTTTCATTGAGAAAATCATTAAATAAATTAGATAAGGAGAATGTTATTAAAAAAATATCACTCACAGAAATCGTTCATTTCATTGAAGCAAGGTTCGCTTCTCTCGCATTTAATCCCCAATACATTTTGGTCGACAAAAATCTATTTCGCTTTGCCAAGCTTTTCAGGAGGATTGATAAAGGATTGGAATAAAACAGGCTCTTCAGAAGCATACACATCAGGGATGGATATGAGGGAAATATTTCTTCTGCGGTGACACTTTGAAAATTATTTTTTGACATAGACCTGTCATGAGCATTTTGATTTTAGTTCGAAAATATGAATAGGACATTCATAAAATCTGTGTGGAATCATCTGCGACTGAAAGACAAACTTTAGTCGCTATTTGGAAAATAGCTATTTGGAAAATAGCGACTAAAGTTTGTCTTTCAGTCGCAGATGATTCCACAACAGATTTTATGAATGTCCTATTCATATTTTCGAACTAAAGTTTTCCCTTCTTACAATCGAATTGTCAAATAAAACATAAATGAGTCATAACAGACCTTATGTAACATAAGCCATGGCAATTTGCGCCGTAGTGAGTCAAAACGTGAGTCGTAACAGATATGTTATCAGCTCAAAAAAAAAGGGGATTCTTATAAAAATCAAAACATAAAAGATAAATATTGTTATACAATGAAGGATTTAGAAAACAGCGGGTGCTAGTCGGGAATCCAGCGCGGAGGGGAAGCTCAAATAAAGTAAACAAGTTATGAAATAAATAAAAGTACTTACTTTTTAATGTAGATGAAAAACGTATTGAAAAATTGTATAACACGAATATCGGGAATAGGGTATAATTATGGTTATGCAAACAGTTATTCACGTTATTCGACACGAAGGATCATAATAATAATAATAATAGTATATTTATTCACACAACTACATAACAACCTAAACACTGCAAATAAATATGGAAGAACCACAGAAGGACGAGCCTGGCTATTAACTAACTGATCAACTAAAACTAAAATATTAAATTAACAAAAACAGGGACAAAAACAAGTATGGTGCAACATTAATGAGTAGGTTATATAATAATTTTACACAAGAATATTAAGTATTGGTAACATTTTCATGTTTGAAAATTAGTGAAGTAGTGAATCAAAAAATGTTTCAGAATTTTTTACAGAAAAGATGAAGTAGGTGGTTTTCATTTATAATTATTTAATAAATATAATTTTGTTTAATTTTTTTTATCTTTTTTTTAGATTGATAGAGTGTCGAATATCTCAACTCTCAACTAGTTCATGCTTGTTTTTATTAAGTCTTAGAAGAATATTTTTATATTATGGCTAAAGCATTCGATGTTTTTCCCTCAGGATGGATATGGAATTATTAGCACTATTTTCATGTTCTTCAGAGTATGCCAAAGACACGAAACTTATCAAAGTTGTTATTTTTTAAATGAAATACCCTATATATTATTTCATTTTCGGATTTTACGATCAAAATTAAGGCAAGTTCTGTTAAGGTTTAATTCACGTAAACCTTATGATTTTTTAAAAAAATATCTCTTATTTTGTGAAAACTTAGTACGCCAAGGACAGAACAGCTACTCGTTGGCGTACTGATCTTTTATGCACTCAGACTTTGTCTTACTTTCAAGTATGTCTTAAAAAGTTTAGAGGTATGGATACATGATACAAGAATTCCTACTCAGCATTAGTTGTTATGTTGAGATTTGGGTCTCTATCAATTGTGTACTGTGGTTATATTTCTCCTGTCATGGTTCTATGCAATTTTGACAGATTACCCCTTTCATGTTCACGACGTTCATGTCATCATCATTCATTCTCATCAAGAGTTTTATTGAATTTAAATTTAAATGAGTTATTCTAATTACCTAAGATTTTTGTATCGCTTGATAAAGGGGCATACAGGCGTTGGGCCTCCCCTATCTCTTCTAATATTCAAGAAAAACACAAATTTTATGTTTGATCCATATGCTACCTTTGGGTAACATGTGGTTATAATTATTAGTTTATAATATTTGATAAGTTCATGTAACACTTTAATTTTCTTCTACATGTAAGTAATATTACCTGCACCAGATTACCTAGAGTTACAATTTTCTTCTTTCACTGTAGAATTTACATTTAGCTGATGATAAGTCTATATGGGTTCGAAGCATGTACTAAGATATTGCCCAATTGATAGATGGTGTTTGCCATCACATAGCATCTGATGGTGACATTAAATAATTGTGGAGCCAATTTTCAGTTTTTCTGCGTCTTGAATCATACCACTCCACTTTGAGGAACAATAGAATTCTACCACAGGTCAATATTTTGTGTTCAGTCTGTGTTGGTTGTAACAAACGATACATATTCTATAGAACCCAAGAAAGCTGGACATCGCTTTCTTCCCATCCACACACAACCATAGGCATTCTATTTACCTTGGTTGAGGCTGACGAGCCAGATTCAGGGTTTACCCGTGAGGGTGACCCTTAACACTGAGACCATCTGGGGTCTATTGTCTATTTACCTTAGTTTTTGATTCTTTTATGCTGACAAATAGTTTCCGTAAATACTGATTGTCGTCGACCTTATTTTTTTTCAAGTTCTTCATGCACGCTCCGCATATAGTCCAAAACCTCAAGCAACCTTTATTTTTAACTTACTACTATCTATTTTCTTCAATATACACACTGAGTTTCAAAAATGATGTGAATTTTTTACAACTTCGAGTTATATCATGCGAGCGCTCTCGACAGCAGTCAATGCTGTAATCTTCAGGTGGTTCTAAAAGAGAACAGATTATAATGGTACCAATGGTCCTCTTCCTTCCAAAATAACGCCGGCTTCATACACTGGGGCCAGTGTTGGATCCTCGTGTTGGGAGTTGACAGTCAAGTTGGTCCAAACGTTGGCCCCAACATTGGACCCAGTATGCAGAGCCGGCAAAAGTTCAGCTTGTGAATTGGGGAAGTGATGCTTGTGCATTGAGGATAGTTCCAGGCATAATCTGGAAAAGGGTAGAAGCCAAATGTGAATTTGGAAATTTTAAAAATGATTGGTGAATAATACAAAATATATTGTACTCACTCCGAAATTCATGATTCCAAGAGACGTTTAACTTTGAGAGTACCTCATTTTCAATATATTTTACTGCAAAATATGAAGAAGATGATAAAACTCGAGAAATCAATACCAGAATGACTGATAACAATAACGTGAGAGTACTTGTCTGGTCAAGATGAGTCTAGAAAGTTTAGTTTGGACCAACATAGTAGGTTGGTCAAAGTTATATGCTCTTTTTACTTTTCTCATAAAAATAACATTTTTCTTTGCTGGAACGATAAATGAATTTTGATCTGCTTGTAGCGGGAAGATGTTCAAGATGGTCAACGTTCGTCGTGGTATTAGCCAGGAGACTAGTTGTTTTCTGATGGATTTTCGACCCAATTATTCCTATTGTATAGGATTATGGCAATAAGCGTCGTCCTGGTAGTGCAGGACATCTTGTTTCTCTCTTGACAAGCTTATTGTGAATAATGCAATGCAGATTTCTCTATTTGTATTTGTGGTTAAATTAATCATGCAAGTTCTGGGTATTGCTTTGGTTGAGGGGCTGGAGTTCAGATGGCGCCAGTGGTTTGGTGAACGCTAGGCTGCGGGCGGTGACTCAGCTTCTGCCTTCACATGGAGAGTGTGCTGAATCATTTGTTTTAGGCATTAGTTATTGTCTGCAGAGACCTACCCTATACTGATGAGGGCAAGAACCCAGAAATCGGTCTATAGGTGGTCCAAATGTTTCAATTAACATTTCCATGTAACTAGCAATTGCGGAGACATCCTTGTAGGACTCTGCACGGAAATTCATTAGATGTAATTCAACTTTCATCGTGGTATTAGCCAGGAAAGTAGTTGTTTTCTGATGGATTTTCGACTCAATTATTCCTATTGTATAGGATTATGACAATAAGCGTCGTCCTGGTAGTGCAGGACATGTTGTTTCTCTATTGACAAGCTTATTGTGAATAATGCAATGCAGATTTCTCTATAGGGAAGATGTATATTTTTATGACGTATCTGACGCATTTCTATGTTTATTTGTATAAACCTGAAGAAATAAAGATGATTGATTGATTGATTGATTGATTACCTAGAGAGTAGGTTTTTTCTGTTCAAAGTCTGTTGAATGATCGAAGTAATGACCGCGGTATTTTTTTTAATAGGCATCATGATTGGTGCCATGCCTGCGGTGGCAGTTCGCCATGAGAGGAGAAAAGGTCAAGAAAAGCGCTCCAAACGTCCAAGCCAACTCTTTATTGGAGGTCACTGGCTACCGCCGAACAGTCCTAGTCCAACACCCAGTCCAGGAGTCAACGACGATGGTAACGAAAGATTACCAGAACTGTATATTTGTGGAAAAGTGAGTACACCAAGAGAAATCGTCCAGGTAAAATTTGTTACTAACTTTTCTTCATTTCGGGTAGGTGAAATTTTGATTGTGGAAAATGCTTCTGCCAGCAAAAACCATGTTTTTGAAGTAAGAGTTTTGTCCCAGCAATAATAACTGCTAACGATTATAACTTGGTTCAATGAATTGATAATACTGAGACACAGATAACTGATTGGGACAGAAAAAATAACTGTTATTATTAAACCGATATATCTGAAATATAATATCTGTCAGAGCAGCTCATTTTGCTTCCATAATTGACGAGAACAATTACTGCGGGATACAAAATATTAGCTACTAATAATCTACTATATAGGGTAAAGGTGGGGAATGCCGGCCGTCTAAGCTATTTTGTGAATACCATCTTTATTGGTTATACAAAGATGCTGAAAATTGGTCAAGTGTAAGCTAGTAATCTGAGAAATGAAATGTATATTAGCAAAATAAGAAAAAAATCTACGAGACAGTTTTCAAACTCATTCAGTGGTCGTCATTACCTTCCACGATGAGGTAATAGCGGCCTGGCCGCCATTGCCCAGTACCAGAATGTACATTACTTTTTAAAGGCAAAAATCACAAATAAACTCCTCACGTTCATTGTCTGCACAAGCCTCATGTGCCTACTGGCCACACATTACGCATCGCAACCACAGCTCCCTGTGTTTTCCAATATCGCCGCATATGGTACAAATATCTTCATCAACTTCCTTTTCGCGTGAGACATCATCATATTCATTATCCTCTTCTGAAATGTTGTCCACTGTTACCGTCAATGCCTCTTTGCAGTTTCTTTTAGGGTTTGTTCTGATTGTAGTAGTTGTGGTTTGTGTTTGATTGGGTTCAGCTCCATCTGCAAGCCTACGTTCTGTACCTTTAGTTTTTGCATCTTTTTTCATCTTATTCTATAGTTTTTTTCTTCTCTCTCATCTAACATTGTTCTCATTGGAGTGGATGTAAATATCTCTGAATGCTGTTTCCTATTGCGTTGCTGCTTCTTTGCTGTCTGTATTCCTAATGGTATCAAATCATTGTCGTCATGATGCTCATATTCTGAAGACCACATGGCTTTTGTTATTTTTCTAATATACTTGGTCGGCATCTGTAATGAAAATATTTGTCTTAACACAGCGAATATGCTAATGTCTGCATTACAAAAACATTCTTAGGCGCGGAGTAAGGGAATGCCGGCCGGCCGCCATTACTAGCACAACGCTGTCTGCTATTACCAGAATTTAACCTAAAATATGTTTTCTACCGGCATTATTAACAATCAGTAATTATGCCAAAATTTATTATACTGGAGTAAAATACATAGGATGTACATCATGCGACTATATTTATCGTAATTATACGCTTGAAAACAATGTTGATAACATACCTTTGAAAATTCCTTCACACTATATCAACGCACTTCAAAATTCGTTTGAGCATATGTCATATCGCTCAAGCAGTTTACAGTCACACCATTTTAGGCACACATTTTAAATTGTTTTAGCGGATGGCGCAGCATGTTACAACAGCTAAAATATTGTTCACCAACGAAATACCTGATGGCCGCGATTACCTTCAGGGTCGGCATTCCCCATCTTTACCCTAATTTCCATGCTTTCGGTTGCTTCCGTTCGAATTCGGAGACTCTCGAGACAAAATCACAACCCCTCACAACACCATATTTGCCATTCTAACATAGGTCAGTACACATGCTTAGAGTGCATAGTCAGTTGTATAATGAGTTTTTGTTGATATGACATTTTTCCACATAACCTCAAACTTTCTGGGAAAACTCGTTTGAAATTAATTTAAATTTTTTTCTTGTTTAAAAATTTATTGGAAATATACCTTTTTATGTTCTAAATTGGAAGTTTATTTTACAGCCAAATATTTATTTTTCTCGTACCTTTTTGAAGTACCCAGAGAGGGGGCGGCTCTCAGTAGCTACTTTCCTGAAATGAACTCTTTAGTCCGGTGGCAAGGAGGGTTTTCGTAGCCAATGAAGTGCGACGCGATAACCCAAGTTATTCTTATGTATTTTGACCCGCTGAATCCGAATTTCGAGAGTGATAAGTCGTGAAACTGGCTAATTGGTTCCTGTCAAAGCCATAGAACTAATTAAAAAAAAAGTCGTGAAAGCACCCGGAAAATTGTTGGTTTCCGAGGAAAATCGAAAATTCCATTTTTTCCAAAAACAAATAACGTCATAATATTGTGCATAAAATTCTCTACAAAAAAGGTTTTGTTGAAAAAAAAATGATCGGACTTACTTTTTGTCAGACACAATTTCTTCCAAGACTTTTCCAAGGTCTAATGAAAAATTTGAGTTTTATTAAAATTTTATTTTCCTTTCGTCCCTAGGGAGGAAAGGTATGAGTTTCCTACCTGGTTTGAGGGAGGAAAGTGTACACTTTCTATAAGGGTAGGAGGAAAACATGTTGACTGTCGAGCTTGAAAAGTCGAACTTTACCGGTGAGACTTTTCAGTTGAAAATGAGGTCGTTTTTCGGAATTTATCTAAAAAAAAGAAAAAATCTGTTATATGACCACCAAATTTTCGTATAAAAATTAACTTGTGCGTGAGAAAAAAATTAAAAACTGAAGAATCGGTATTTCTGATTTTCCCGGAAAACTTGAGGTTATGTGGAAAAGTATCAGATACTGAAATTGAAGATCTTTTTATAATCAACACCTTTTTTCGATAGGAGGTCAAATTACGTTGCAAATTGCGAAAAATCACTTTCAAGCCCTAAAAGTTCACCTAGTTCCACGTTGCGTTTACGTTGCAAATTGCGAAAAACCACTTTCAAGCCCTAAAAGTTCACCTAGTTCCACACTTCTCCATTTTGTCGTCTCCAATTTTTTTTTAAAGAAACAATGGAACATCGCAGAAAAGTTGGCGATCTGTCTCTGTTTTATAGAAATATCATCAATTTTTGTTTTGTTAGCAGTCCCATTGCGACTGACCCGTCGAGCTCAGTCTTCACATCCATATCCCGTCACTTTGGAGACATGCGGAACATCTCTTCAGGTTGGCTAGTTCTTTGAGCGAACGGTAAAGTTTTGGGACTCGCTACCTCGGAAGGCGTTCCCTGAGGCATGCTGTCTTCGGAATTTCAACAAAAACACCAATTCCTGTTTCCTCGGGTCCCACGGAGTTTTCTCAATAAGTATAATACGATTTTTACTGCCGGAAATATGTGAATAATTGCTATAGGAAGTACAATTTTGTCATTTAACTGTGTCATTCATGTTATAGTATCCACTGCCAAACTGTATAATAAAGAACAATGAATCATTACATACCATTTTACAGGTTTCTGCCCTCCAAGTAATAGTAGGCTCGATTCTACTAGGTGCCATAGTATTAATAGTAGGCTTAGTCCAACTTGTGCCAAACGCCGCAGATGCTGACCACAGGTACATCTTCATTGGTGCTGGAGCCATCCTTCTGGTAGTAGGCTTTATCATGACAGCAGTTAGGTGCTTCTGCATGCATTGCAAGAGAAATGCAAGAATAGTAATGGCGGAGCCGCCCCCTCCATTGGACGCAGTCAATAGCATAGAAGTTCTTGTACAGAGGAGAGATACACAGGTGAGTGTCACGAAGGAAAACGCATATACACTCTAGGACAAAAATATTGCATATTTTATTTCAAGATTTTTTTTCATGTTAACACTTCATTTATTTTAATTGATAACTGTTCAAATGCCAAAGTATTTCAGTATAGATAAAAGAATGCTATAGCTGAATGAGTAAAATAATGGTACAAATCACAAACTTTGAATAGTGTGCCTTTGCCACTATTAATGTCCATTGTTTTGTTTATGGTTGTCAGAATGACATCAATGAGATGCCGCATTTGAGCGAATTAGTTTGTGTTGAAATTGTTACTTTAGTCAATGAGGGATGCAGAAAAAAAGATATTGCGTAGATATTGCATATCCATCAATCGACTGTTTCTCGTATTGTGAAGCGATACAATGAGACTAAGGAGTACAAAAGGCTGTCAAGGACGTAAGAGATGTACAACGCCAAGAGATGACCAATATTTGAAAATTCAGTCTTTGCGAAATCGCACGCTTCTTCTTCTTCTGTGTTGTTTCTTGGTTTTCTGACTCCTTGCGGGGCCAATTTCACCAGATAAGGTATGCAATCGCACGCTTACAGCTCCGCATCTCAGAAATGATTTAGTGAGCACAAGACAAGTTAACATAAGTAAAAGAATACTCTAAAAAGTTAGTTTGAATCCAAAACGCCCTGCCAGAGTTCCTAGGCTCCTCACACGTCACAAATCTAGATGGTTACAATTTTCCATAGCAACTGAAATGAACTTCTTTTCACAGATGAAACAAGAATACACTTATGGAAAGCAGAAGGACGTGGTCGAGTGTACAGAAGATCTGGAGAATGTAATCTTGTACATAACGTTAGGTTTGGTGGTGGTTGCATTATGTTGTGGGGTGGTATTAGTTGGGACAGTCGCACCAAGCTTATAGAGGTGAATTTAAGAATGAATGCTGACTGCTACATACGCAACACCCTACGGCGGCTTCATTGGTTACGACAAATTTGTGCTAATGCATGATAATGCTCGTGCACATGCCGCAAGAATACTTACCCAGTATATTGAAGGGGCTGCTATTGTCTTCTTCTTGATCCCGAGGGAAGCGGCGATAGGCTCAGCAATACCTCCAACACTGCGGATGGAGGCCATCCTCTGGACCTCACTAAGCTTTTGTCCTATTGTGCTGCTTTGTGCGCTGGGCCACCATACATCCCATTCATCTGAATCTTTGGTGTAATGACTTGCGTTACCGGTCTCATCCAAATGATGATACCTACTAACCTAATCGGTGATGGTGGACATCAGCTCTCGCCAAACATCATTGGTATCCCAAACCCACATTTTTTTCCTTCGTTCGGTGAACTGCATCATCCCTGTTTTTGTTGAATTCAGTGCGAGCCTAGCTTCACCCCAATGATTTCGCAGGTGGCCTTGCACATATGGTCGCAGTCGACTCCGATGAATCGTCTGCTTTCTAGTATCACTCCATCTTTCGAGTGTGCTTGTTCCTCGAAACCCCTTGCAACTTTTTTCGAGTAATTTTAAATTTTTCGATTGACTCGAAATATACAATACATACTAATTCGGCCTTTCTGAATCGATTGGCGTTTGCAGAATTTGTCTATCTCTAACCGTTCTCGAGTTGGTCACTTCTAAATCAGTTTTTAAATGGTTTTTTTTCCGCCAAAAATATTTCTGATGAGTTTTCGACATTTTCGTTCAAAGATTCGGAATCGCATGTGAAAATACGTCCAAAGACAAAAATTTGAATTTCGGAAAATGAAAAATAAAAAATCTCAGAAAATTGGATTTTCAACCTTTAACACCCTTTTCCGGCTAATCTTATATCTGAGCACATAAAAATCATACATTTTCGGAATGAGCATGGAATTTTACGTATACAGTGCAAATTTCAAGTCGATGTGACGACTTGGTATTTTTCATGATTTTTAGGGGTGGACCCCTTGCAACTGTTTTCGAGTAATTTTAAATTTTTCGATTGACTCGAAATATACAATACATACTAATTCGGCCTTTCTGAATCGATTGGCGTTTGCAGAATTTGTCTATTTCTAACCGTTCTTGAGTTGGTCATTTCTAAATCAGTTTTTAAGTGGTCTTTTCCCGCCAAAAATATTTCCGATGAGTTTTCGACATTTTCGTTCAAAGATTCGGAATCGCACGTGAAAATACGTCCAAAGACAAAAATTTGAATTTCGGAAAATGAAAAATAAAAAATCTCAGAAAATTGGATTTTCAACCTTTAACACCCTTTTCCGGCTAATCTTATATCTGAGCACATAAAAATCATACATTTTCGGAATGAGCATGGAATTTTACGTATACAGTGCAAATTTCAAGTCGATGTGACGACTTGGTATTTTTCATGATTTTTAGGGGTGGACCCCTTGCAACTGTTTTCGAGTAATTTTAAATTTTTGATTGACTCGAAATATACAATACATACTAATTCGGCCTTTCTGAATCGATTGGCGTTTGCAGAATTTGTCTATTTCTAACCGTTCTTGAGTTGGTCATTTCTAAATCAGTTTTTAAGTGGTCTTTTCCCGCCAAAAATATTTCCGATGAGTTTTCGACATTTTCGTTCAAAGATTCGGAATCGCACGTGAAAATACGTCCAAAGACAAAAATTTGAATTTCGGAAAATGAAAAATAAAAAATCTCAGAAAATTGGATTTTCAACCTTTAACACCCTTTTCCGGCTAATCTTATATCTGAGCACATAAAAATCATACATTTTCAGAATGAGCATGGAATTTTACGTATACAGTGCAAATTTCAAGTCGATGTGACGACTTGGTATTTTTCATGATTTTTAGGGGTGGACCCCTTGCAACTGTTTTCGAGTAATTTTAAATTTTTCGATTGACTCGAAATATACAATACATACTAATTCGGCCTCTCTGAATCGATTGGCGTTTGCAGAATTTGTCTATCTCTAACCGTTCTCGAGTTGGTCATTTCTAAATCAGTTTTTAAGTGACCTTTTCCCGCCAAAAATATTTCTGATGAGTTTTCGACATTTTCGTTCAAAGATTCGGAATCGCATGTGAAAATACGTCCAAAGAAAAAAATTTGAATTTCAGAAAATGAAAAATAAAAAATCTCAGAAAATTGGATTTTCAACCTTTAACACCCTTTTCCGGCTAATCTTATATCTGAGCACATAAAAATCATACATTTTCGGAATGAGCATGGAATTTTACGTATACAGTGCAAATTTCAAGTCGATGTGACGACTTGGTATTTTTCATGATTTTTAGGGGTGGACCCCTTGCAACTGTTTTCGAGTAATTTTAAATTTTTCGATTGACTCGAAATATACAATACATACTAATTCGGCCTTTCTGAATCGATTGGCGTTTGCAGAATTTGTCTATCTCTAACCGTTCTTGAGTTGGTCATTTCTAAATCAGTTTTTAAGTGGTCTTTTCCCGCCAAAAATATTTCCGATGAGTTTTCGACATTTTCGTTCAAAGATTCGGAATCGCACGTGAAATTACGTCCAAAGACAAAAATTTGAATTTCGGACAATGAAAAATAAAAAATCTCAGAAAATTGGATTTTTTACCTTTAACACCCTTTTCCGGCTAATCTTATATCTGAGCACATAAAAATCATACATTTTCGGAATGAGCATGGAATTTTACGTATACAGTGCAAATTTCAAGTCGATGTGACGACTTGGTATTTTTCATGATTTTTAGGGGTGGACCCCTTGCAACTGTTTTCGAGTAATTTTAAATTTTTCGATTGACTCGAAATATACAATACATACTAATTCGGCCTTTCTGAATCGATTGGCGTTTGCAGAATTTGTCTATTTCTAACCGTTCTTGAGTTGGTCATTTCTAAATCAGTTTTTAAGTGGTCTTTTCCCGCCAAAAATATTTCCGATGAGTTTTCGACATTTTCGTTCAAAGATTCGGAATCGCACGTGAAAATACGTCCAAAGACAAAAATTTGAATTTCGGAAAATGAAAAATAAAAAATCTCAGAAAATTGGATTTTCAACCTTTAACACCCTTTTCCGGCTAATCTTATATCTGAGCACATAAAAATCATACATTTTCGGAATGAGCATGGAATTTTACGTATACAGTGCAAATTTCAAGTCGATGTGACGACTTGGTATTTTTCATGATTTTTAGGGGTGGACCCCTTGCAACTGTTTTCGAGTAATTTTAAATTTTTGATTGACTCGAAATATACAATACATACTAATTCGGCCTTTCTGAATCGATTGGCGTTTGCAGAATTTGTCTATTTCTAACCGTTCTTGAGTTGGTCATTTCTAAATCAGTTTTTAAGTGGTCTTTTCCCGCCAAAAATATTTCCGATGAGTTTTCGACATTTTCGTTCAAAGATTCGGAATCGCACGTGAAAATACGTCCAAAGACAAAAATTTGAATTTCGGAAAATGAAAAATAAAAAATCTCAGAAAATTGGATTTTCAACCTTTAACACCCTTTTCCGGCTAATCTTATATCTGAGCACATAAAAATCATACATTTTCAGAATGAGCATGGAATTTTACGTATACAGTGCAAATTTCAAGTCGATGTGACGACTTGGTATTTTTCATGATTTTTAGGGGTGGACCCCTTGCAACTGTTTTCGAGTAATTTTAAATTTTTCGATTGACTCGAAATATACAATACATACTAATTCGGCCTCTCTGAATCGATTGGCGTTTGCAGAATTTGTCTATCTCTAACCGTTCTCGAGTTGGTCATTTCTAAATCAGTTTTTAAGTGACCTTTTCCCGCCAAAAATATTTCTGATGAGTTTTCGACATTTTCGTTCAAAGATTCGGAATCGCATGTGAAAATACGTCCAAAGAAAAAAATTTGAATTTCAGAAAATGAAAAATAAAAAATCTCAGAAAATTGGATTTTCAACCTTTAACACCCTTTTCCGGCTAATCTTATATCTGAGCACATAAAAATCATACATTTTCGGAATGAGCATGGAATTTTACGTATACAGTGCAAATTTCAAGTCGATGTGACGACTTGGTATTTTTCATGATTTTTAGGGGTGGACCCCTTGCAACTGTTTTCGAGTAATTTTAAATTTTTCGATTGACTCGAAATATACAATATATACTAATTCGGCCTTTCTGAATCGATTGGCGTTTGCAGAATTTGTCTATCTCTAACCGTTCTTGAGTTGGTCATTTCTAAATCAGTTTTTAAGTGGTCTTTTCCCGCCAAAAATATTTCCGATGAGTTTTCGACATTTTCGTTCAAAGATTCGGAATCGCACGTGAAATTACGTCCAAAGACAAAAATTTGAATTTCGGAAAATGAAAAATAAAAAATCTCAGAAAACCCCTTGCAACTTTTTTCGAATAATTTTTAAATTTTCGATTGACTCGAAATATACAATACATACTAATTTAGCCATTCTGAATCGATTGGCGTTTGCAGAATTTGTCTATCTCTAACCGTTCTCGAGTTGGTCATTTCTAAATCAGTTTTTAAATGTTTTTTCCCGCCAAAAATATTTCCGATGAGTTTTCGACATTTTCGTTCAAAGATTCGGAATCGCACGTGAAATTACGTCCAAAGACAAAAATTTGAATTTCGGAAAATGAAAAATAAAAAATCTCAGAAAATTGGATTTTTTACCTTTAACACCCTTTTCCGGCTTATCTTATATCTGAGCACATAAAAATCATACATTTTCGGAATGAGCATGGAATTTTACGTATACAGTGCAAATTTCAAGTCGATGTGACGACTTGGTATTTTTTATGATTTTTAGGGTTTTTTCATTTCATGTAAAAGTTCGTTCATGACTTTGTCTCATAGATGAGGAAGCTGGCAGTTTCTCTGAGGGCAACTCCTTATTCTAGGCTTTCAGCCTGTGGTCCCCCGAGATTACTGAACACTTCATTCCGTCAGGAATTATAGAACACAACTGAGCACCGGCCATTAGTGCTGCCTTTATTCTTGCTATCTCCGCCTCCTCCCTAGGAAGGAAAAGTACGAGTTTCCTTCCTGATTTGAGAGAGAGAGGTGTGTACTTTCTATAGGGGTAGAAGGAAAACATTTTTTCTACGAAAAAATTTTTTAGAACACACTGTTATGAATTTCAAGATCTTTACGAATTTGAATCAGAGATTTGCGATTAATTACTGATGATTTGTTTTTTGTTATTTCAGATTACTTCTCCTTCAGAACTAGATGCCTTAATCGGCCAGTCGAACCATTCAAGCAATGAAAAAGAAGGCCCAATCTCCAATGAATCCTAAGGGGACATAAAATAACCAAAATTAGCTTAATATTTGTGTGCTTCGAGGAGCTCTATATATTGGATATATAATAACTATTGATCACATCATGTATAGAAAAATATTCCAGTGAACACAAGTTATGCATTCATAACGATGGATTCCATCCTCACCTTACTACCAATGTCCTTCACGTTCAGGCCCAGGGAATAAGTCTATAATTCTTCCAGAATTGGTGACAACAAACATATTTTTGAGAATTTGAATTGAAAGGGGTGGATGAGGTATCCATTATTTTATATACAAACCATTAGTGACCTATGATGAAGTTAGGGAAGACCTTCAACGGGTAACATTTTGAATCCTTTAATTATCAACTTGAGTAGAAGATAATAGCACAAAAAAAATCAAATATTTATCAATTTCTTAGCCATACTTCATTTCACTCGAGAATTCTGTTGTTCTCGAGATAATTTGTTCATGTGAACTGGTTCATAAATTCAAAGACTTCATTGTTATTGATAACCATCTACATATCTCTCAGGTGAACTTATTTTACATTAGAAGTAAACGACAGTTATATTATAATACCTAGGAATTGAGAGGTTGGTCTATCTATCCACCCTCTCAATACATACAACCAAAATTTTGAAGATAAAGTATTTTTATTTTACGTTACGAAGATAATGACACCATGTTCATTGGGAATTGTAACGGTGTAACCAAACATGACGTTACACGTAAATATCCTTCAGTACTTACATAACCTATATGTCATTTGGGATTTCAATGTTACCACTAAAATGTCCCAAAGTCTTGTAATGTTCTAAAAACAAAAATTAATAGAAAGACTATAAAAGTATACCAAAAAAACAGAACGAATGATTTATAGTTATTTATGCAACAAGTGCAACAAGCGACGAGGCCGTCAGGCCGAGTTGGACAACACGTCGAGTGCAATAAACAATTTTTGCGCGAGTTGCATACAACATTTTTTCTACGTTCATGCAAAAAGCAAAAATTAATTATTAAGGTGCGGCACTAGGTGTAGGCAAATGAAAATCGTAACTCAAATAATTAATTATTACTATCAAATTGCATTGAAACAAAGCACAATCTATTTCTCCATTATTATTACTCATTTTGAAACTTTCCATTCTGTAATTGTCAGAAATAATTTTTGACTGACGTTTCTGTAACTACAGATGCATTATAAAAATCAAAATCATAGTAGCCATGAGCGCGTATGTTATCACGAGGTGTGGTCATAGTACAGACAGTTTGCTCTATGCATGTAGGCGGTTTAGAACAAAGCAGATCAGTTTTCATTATGGAGTTATTATCGGGAAGACTTTATTTTTTCAAGTCTGGCTGCTAACATTAATACAAAATAATATAAAATATGTAACTGTTTAAAACTTATTGCCAATCTCACAGAATATCTACTTAATATGTAGTAGGTTTTAACGTTTATGTATGTTTGTCATGATGACAGCACGTTGAAGTTGAATGACAGATGAGTACAATAGAAACTTTAATAAAGAACTCCTTTTTCCACTAAATATAGTTCAATAAAGTTTTGCCTTTTGCATGAATGTAGAAAAACATAATTGTTCATCTCGCAGTCAAGAAATGTTTGGAATGGATCAGACACATTAAAAAATTGTGAATGGTTAATTTATACAAATTTTGGCATACAATGAACTCAAGATGTACAAAAATCCTGGTGATGCCATTTATACCTGTAGAACTGAGGGATCAAACTAAAGACACCTTTTCACTCGATTATGCTTTTTTTTTATATTACGTCTTACTTCTGAATTCACTTTCAGATGACAGACCCTGCAACCATTATATTTATATACAAGATGGTCATATTTTCGTATGGTTTGTGTTTTACTGTTTTGTCACATGTCGATGAAGGTTAAATGAAAATTAAATGAAAAAAAAAATAAAAGTAATGAACACTTCTATGTATACACCCTACTTGTTTTTCTTATCATATCGATCTAAATGCCATATTAAGAATAATATTGGACTAAGACCTAATTCAACAGGTGGTGCCTTCTGTAAAATAGAGAAAATCGAATTATTGATTTCACAAGGGTTTTTGAACATCTTCAATATGCCGTTATCATGGTCTTCTTTTCAGGAAACTTCTTAAGAGTTGTGGAATTGCAGTTTTTTTAGGTTTTCGCCACTCGGAAAGTCCTTTGGGTGTTTTAACCGTAAAGCTGTCGATCTTACTCAAAAAATTGTTGAAGTATTTCGAAGGCAGATAAAAATTGTGTGAAAGAACCTTCGAGAACCTAACACTTAATGAAAAAACAACCGTATACTGTCAAAAAAGAGCCAATGAGACAAATTGTTCGCGTGGATTACAAGTAAAAAAAAACAATTTTAAAATAAGAACTTTGAAGACGATGGAATCAAGTGAGAAAACAAAAATACGATTTACAACCAACGTGATCGATAGATATTTTGTGTGATTGATGACTTGTTTATTTTGTGGAAATTCATGATCACTTTGATGAAACGAAAGAAGACTCTTTTGTCTTATTTCCACTAGATTTTTATTGTTACGACCGGTTTCGGGTTTTATTCCATTATCAAGTATAAAAACTAACTAATACAATTGAACTCTAGCCTAGTTATATAGGGAGTTTGCAGGTAGGCTGGATGGAGAGGTAATTAAGAGAACAAGGGTGAAACAATATAAACTTAAACCCTGAAGGTGATGGAAATTACCTGGGTTGTCAAATTTATAAATTCAAAAGTGGAGACCTACACAAATCGAGTTGCTCGTTGAGGGTTCTAAATTTCGAGTTTTTAATTGATTTATTAATTTCCATGGCTTCCAACAGATTCATTGTCTTCCCTTTATTACATGTGTGTAGAATTTTGAGGTTATCTTTACTTATCTTGTGTTTGGATTCTTGTAGATGTTCGTACATTGTTGATTTTTTGTCTAAACCGACGTGTTCACGGAACCTTACGTCAAAATTTCTACCGGTTTGGCCTGTATATACTGCAGAGCATTCTCCGCATTCTAATCTATATATCCCTGATTTTTTCATTCTGTCTCGTTTAGGTTTTGCATTGAATAGAATTCTGCCTAAATTATTATTAATTATAAAAGCTGTTGTTATTTTGAATTTAGAAAAATAATTTTGGATGTTTTCTGAAAGTTTACCTGAGTAAGTAATGCTACCATATTTACGTGTATTACGTTCTTCAATATTTGGGTATAGTTCATTCTTAATCATTTTTTGAGTTGTTTTACCTGATATTAATTTCTCTATTAAAGAAACTGGTACTTGATTGTTTACCGCAATTTGTTTAATGATGTTTAGTTCATCCTGGAAATTCTTATCAGGTAAATGTAATAAAGGGAAGACAAAGGGAAGACAATGAATCTGTTGGAAGCCATGGAAATTAATAAATCAATTAAAAACCCGAAATTTAGAACCCTCAACGAGCAACTCGATTTGTGTAGGTCTCCACTTTTGAATTTATAAATTTGACAACCCAGGTAATTTCCATCACCTCCAGGGTTTAAGTTTATATTGTTTCACCCTTGTTCTCTTAATTACCTCTCCATCCAGCCTACCTGCAAACTCCCTATATAACTAGGCTTAGAGTTCAATTGTATTAGTTAGTTTTTATACTTGATAATGGGATAAAACCCGAAACCGGTCGTAACAATAAAAATCTAGTGGAAATAAGACAAAAGAGTGTTCTTTCGTTTCATCAAAGTGATCGATAGATATTTCCATAATAAAGAAATCTCATTCTGTAATGTCGTAACTGGAATGGCCTAGTATTAAAATATACATACTCAATCTGTCATGCGGAAATACCGTAAGTTGTTGTTATTCACGTCTACCATAGATGTCCATGAAAATATTTTTGTTTTCAACAGTCATAGAAGTCATAGTTTATATTAAGAAATTATTTTCATTATGAATGGGATCATCATCCTTACGAGTTTTGCTGGCAACTTCGCCATATATTCCAATTGCTTTGTAATTTCAGTATTGTGGTGTGGACATTCACCATTATCAAGCAATACGCGCACTGAATCCGCTCGACTCGGATCGTCACGGAACGGGTCGGATCGGCACGACGGTTACCCGCGCACTGATTCGACTAGTAACTAGTTCTCTCGGCCGTAGTCGAGTCGAGTCGAACGGTCTCTGCCGTTCTGATCTGAATGAGTGCGCGGAGGTATATTGAAATAGGAACAATGCAAAACGTTCGACAATGCCGTGCCGTGCCGATCCGAGTCGAGCGGATTCAGTGCGCGTACTGCTTTACTCGCATTTCGTGTAATTACAAACCGGCTGGCAACACTGATAATTTTGTTATATTATTCAACACATCTGATTGAAATAATCACAGACAACACATACTGGGTGACCACGAGGTGAGGTACTCCCCTCAATTTTTCTATAGTTTTGAAGATACAGATTTCAAATTTGATATGTCGCTTTAGTGAATACGCATATTTTGACCCCTCTACTGAAATTTCACCGCTTCATTTCAATTTTCAGAAGAGGAGTCAAAATATGCGTATTCAAGTACTATAGCGATATACCAAATTTGAAATATGTATCTTCAAAACTATAGAAAAGGGGCATAACTCACCTTGTGATTACCCGGCATATAAGCCTAAATATTGTGTAATGAATTTCTAATTTAGAGTTTGAGTAGATTGTTTTATAAAAAGCTTTGCAAAATATAAACAACTGCTACTTATTAGGACTCGCTATGCTGGTTCCAATTTAGCTCGTCCTAAGACAAAAATTCCTTCAGGGATAAAATAAAGAACATTTGGGGTAGGAAAGGTAGAACAAATTTGGCCCTTTTGAGATACTAAAATTCAAATTAAAAAATTAACTGAAACGACATAGGCCATTTGAGATGGGGAAGCTGGTATCTGATACCACTGTTTCTACAAGTGATAGTTCTCCAAGATATTTCAAAATTATCGAACAATTTAAAAACAAAAACATTCTCTACACAATTTCTTGTTCAAATCTCTCAGATAACTACAAATATCTATCGATCAACTAATGTTTCATCGCATATTGTATAGTTGCCAAAGTGATAAAAATTTTCTTCCAAGCCATTGCCTGTATAAGGTACAAATACATTAACCGATTCCATCTTCTTTTATTTCATACTTGATAAGTAAACAAAACAAAAATTCGAATTTATTTTTGGTGCCAAATAAATATTTCAAACTGTGATATTTTCAACATATATGACATTTCTTCCGCTTTGGGCAAAAATTGATTTTCTTATTTTTTACTTGTGATCTAGTGGAACGTTGACCGGACTAAATTAAGTACTTTCCGTCAATAAACTCCTTAATTTTACCCTAAATATATTATGATGTTGAATCTCATGACCAGACAATGATTTTTGGAGATTTTAAACATTTATGTTTCATTCGCACAAAACATTTAGTTTTGTGGAACATTTCTTGTTTTAGTTAAACAAAGAACAATTACAGCTCATTTTCTCGACCAAACCACTTCTATTTTTATGCCAAAAACTCCATGCCCTCTGTTTTGGTTCTGTCCACTAAAAACAGATATTATTCCAGATTGAATAAAGTTGTATTACTTCCTGTATCTTTTATCTATGAAATTGAATATTTTATATTGTTATTTATTATACAGTAAGAATAATTTTAGGATAAAACACTCTATATATTATATTTCAGTATATATACACAGGCTGTCCTATTGAAATATTTTTAAAATAATATATATGATAATTTATTATCAGAATATACGTGGAGGCATCCTCTATAGGAAAATATACACATTTATGTAAGAATATGCTTCATGTATGATGAGTATTATTTTATCATATTTTTTAAATCAATTTTCTCTTATACTCTGACACAAACTATCAATATATTGTTCGTATGTTGTAAAAAGATTTATTAAACTGTTTTTCAAAAACCAATGTGTTTTTATCGTTTGTGCTTTCGAAATATGTAATAGAAAAATGAACTTGATAAAAAGTAACGCCGAATTCATAACAAATAGCAATAGGAAATAATAGTATATTCTTCAACGAGCATATAATGCTCATTATACGCCAGTGGAAGACTATACTTTCTCTACAACTATACCAAAATTTATGAATTCATGATGAAAGCCCAGTTTGTGGTAGTTATAGATATCTATCGAAGTTATTGCATTTATTACCAAAAAGTAGTATAAATTACAAAGCAATATTAGGAAGAATAACAATCATACATGCAATATTTGATACGTGAAAGTTGACATTTTGCTATTATGTACAAATGGAATTTTATTTTTTATATGAAAGGAGGTAATATTTCGTAATTGTATTTACTAGATATTTTGAATGTGTCTGAAAATATTTTGAGAACTTTCAATTCAACGAGAAATATTCAAATATATTCAAAAGATGAGTATTTAAATCATGGGTGATTTCTTTTATCTTCACAAAATCATTCACATTACTTATATATGATGGATATTTTTGTTGTTTTTCCAGTATTCTTATCTAAGTATTGTGAAGAACTTCACTTTAAAATTCTTCATTCAACACTTAGTAACTATAGGTATCCACAATCACTGGACTATATTTCGACTTCAATCATAATGATCAGCGACACGCTCGGCCTCTTTTAGTTCTAAAAGCTTCCGGAGGAATTTAGAATTCTTCACATACTTCTGGGCATTTCTAGGCTATGGGAGTTAAGCCACCGCTCCTCGTTCCTAGGTGGCGCCATCGATCACTCATACTACTGCTATTCTTCCGATGTTACTTCCTAGGTGGCACCAGCCGCTACTCGAACAATCTGATCTGATAATTAGTATTCTCCGCAACAGAATTCTTCTGAAACCTTGAAAACAACTTTACAACAATATAAACCAGAAATATTGAGCCTAACCTTACTGGTTAACTGGTCAATCAAACTAGAGATTTGTTTTGGTTACATGCCCACTGATTTGATATCTTGTTTTGTCTTAGAATATCTCCAAGTCAATCAAGTCATATGAAATTAGCATCAATTCAATATCTTTTGGTGTGAAATTTTTTTACCGAATCCCCAGCTAGCTTGAATTAATTGCTGGAAATGTATCTCGTACACGATTTTTTCAAGAAAATGCATGGTTTTGACTAATAAAATTAAATAAATATTGACCTTTTTATATACCGCTCTCGAGAAGAAAATAGGAAGGTTAACTCAATACCCGAATTCATAAAAAAACTCTTCGCAGTGATGAAGTTAAGGTAAGTTATAAGTAAACTAAGAAGAATCAAGAAAACTTAGTAAAAGTTCCGGAAGGGGGCTAGGTGTAGCTTAATATACATTTTGAGGATTGGATCTTGTTTTTTTTTTTGCGATTTGTGGATAAAATATGCATGTACCAACTCAACTGTTTTTTCAAATATCACGCATTATCATAAACTTACCAAAAAAATAACTGCAATATGTTATCATCGTACATGTTCACAATCCAAACATAATATCTACTTAAAAAATACTTACTTGATTGTTAGTATGACAGGAGATTTAATAAAGGACCCCGCACTTACTATAGGTAAAATGGTTCTCGGTGAAATGTGAAATTGTCTGAATTTTTAGGATATTGTAGTATTCGATGTACTGATTGAAAGTCAGAATCGCAAAGTTTGTTGATGGATAGATTTTGAAATACAGGGTGTTCATGTTAAAAATCAGTTATTTTTCTTTAATTATTTTCTCGGGATTTGAAAGTGCCAACTGCATTTTTTTCACTCTTATCATCAACGTACCTTCATATTACTAAATATCATTCAGATGGTGCAGATTATCATTATGTACAGAGTGAAAAATAAAAACATTTTAGTAATGTCTGAAAATTCAATGTAATAATGAAATATTGATAAAATTATTTTGGTATGCACTAGTCTTATTCCAACATTAATCACAATTCATACATTTTGTACACGATGATTTGAAAAATTGGTGGTTTTTTCGTACACATCCTGTATTTTCGAGTGAATCATCATCCACCGAAGAAGCTGATACCCAGAGGCGGATTCAGGTCCTCTGACGCCCTAGGCTACCAAAATTTTGCCACCCTTTTGAACTCTAAATAAGTTTATGAAACGTTTTAATAATGCACATAGATAATTTTTAAGTGTGCTTGGCTTTATTAATTTCTGTATTTGTCAAACGTGAAAAAAGTAGGATAAAAAATAATAACGAAAAAAATTTGATTTTTCTAATTATCATTTCGAAAATATACAAATATATATATTTGCACTTATGAAAATCCACGTCTCGATTTTTTGGTAGCAAATTCATTTATCACGTCTTCGTAATCTAGGGATTTTGACAACTGTGATTCTATACTGAGTACGGCGAGATCATTGAGTCTATCTTCTGTCATTCTTGATCGCAAATAGTTTTTGACACGTCGTAACCAAGAAAAGCTGCGTTCTCCCGAGCAATTTGTTATTGGAACACAAAAACACACATGCGTAGTGCGATGTCGACGTTAGGATACACGGTCTGTAGATCTTCTTCGTGAAGCCATTTCAACAATTTTAAAGCTGTTTCCGATTTTTCGGGAATTAAGGAGCAGTGTGCACCGAAATGAACACATTCATCAGCAAAGCTTTCTTCTAGATCAAACGGGTATATATTCTGTAAACTGACTGCTTTAACTCGGGTTTCAGTTGGGTTTAATATAAATAAGTTGGTCAGGAAGGCAAATTTATCGTGAAATTTCTGATAAGCATTGCGTCGCTTTTCAAACTCAAAGTTTTTTCTATTACATTAAACTTGAGTAGTTTGATTCTGTTACGAGAGGTAATAGGAATTGGCCTTATTTGTAGATAAAAGGAGTGTTTTGGTGCAAATGTTTCTAGAGGGACACCTAAAAGTTACAGCTCAACGACGTTGCTGAGTATACCCATCACGAGTCTAGAAGCCAACTTATCGTAAGCCGGTTCATCCACACGTGTGGGTAAATAACGTGAATTCCTTGGCGCATGGCAAAATTTTTACTTTATATAATTTTCTTTCGGTGTTGGTATATTTAAAAATTTCCAAAAAAAAAAATCCTTTCCTGCAAAATCTTCCGCCCTCTAGATTTTGCCGCCCTAGGCTGTAGCCTACTACCGTATCAGTGATACCGTATAAACAAGATTTCGTTGAAATATATAGGCTGATCATGAAAATTTTCGATTATAAAAATGACAAAATATCAACGTTGCAGAAATTACCCTGTAATTCACAATTAACTTGGTGAAATTCGTTTATTATTATTTAATATATTCACCATTCTCTCCTCAACACTGTCTCAAAAATTCAGTTTCCTACTATGACTAGTTTCATAGTTATCAATTGAGAAACTTATTACCATTTGCATGACGAGTTGAAGAAACTTGTTCACGCGTACATTCGACATTTCTCAATTATTAACTATGAAACTAGTCATAGTAGAAAACTGAATTTTTTGTACAGTGTAGAGGAGAGAATGATGAATAAATTAAAAAATAATAAAGGAATTTCACCAACTTTATCGTGAATTACACGGTGATTTCTGAAACGTTGATATTTTGTCATTTTTATCATCGAAAATTTTCATGATCGCCCTATATATCCCAACGAAATCATGTTTATACGGTATCAGCTATCTTCGGAGGATGATGATTCACTCGAATATACAGGAATATACCGGCCATATATTTCACCAATTTTTCAAATCACCCTGTACAAAATGAATGAGCTGTTTGTTAAATAGCTAAAAATGCTGAAAAATGCTGAAATTGTTTTTCCGTTAACCAGTCTTACCTTTTAACGTGCGATTCCTAGCACTTTCTCGGGCCATCAGATAAAAATCTGAAGTCGCTAAGAATTCGAACCTATCCGATCAAACAGTCGTGTGTGGGAGCCTATCAGGACCACCTATTGGACCACCTATAGATTTCTCGGTTGTTGCCCTCATCAGTATTGGGTAGGACAATAACTATTGTCTGCAACAAATGATCCAATTATTAATCCATGTAAAGGCAAAAGCTGAGACACCACCCGCAGATCGGTGTTATTCAAACTACTAGATAATAGATTCCTTCTGTTATGATAGTTCGTTTTTTGTGAACAAGTGGGTATTGTTTAGTTGGGCTGAGGTTAAGAGGGCGCTCGTTGGGCCATGTAACTCAGTGGTTGAGACTTTCGCGTTCGAAACCATTTGACTGCTGGTCGGCTAGGTTCGAATCTTTAGCGACTACAGATTTTTTTCTGATGGCCCGAGAAAGTGCTAGGAATCGCACGTTAAAAGGTAAGACCTCGGTAATCCTTGGCTCGCACAAGTTTCGACTTTTGAGGGCTGCCGTTCGTAAGGGGACGACAGCTGGTTAACGGAAAAAACAATTTTAACAACAACAACAACAATAGGAAAATAGCAGTGAGAATCCCGGTATGACATCCAGTTTCTAACTTTATAAGCTTACTATTCAATAATAGATTCCTTCTGTTATTCATCTGTTTTCCTAATCATTCAGGACCCCACGTGAAAATGGACTATTTCCAAATATAAAAATATTAAAGATGTAATTGTAACTGCCCAAGTTGAATTTTTATCCTGAATAATTGTTACCACCTTGACCCTAGTAAAAACCGATCTTTCTATGAAAAAATATTTAATTTGTCTCAATTATATTATATAATATACCCTATTAAAATGAATAATACCAGCTTTTGAGTCCAGTGTAATTACCGTGAACATTTGAAGAGGTCAATTACTGGACACAACGATGTGCCATATTCTCCTACATTTTTAATCAACAAATGGGAGTGTAGTATATAAAAAACAAAACATTTTGTATCTGGGACAGTTTCACAATAGAAATGGGCGAGTCACCTCGAGAGAACTTTTTCAGCACAAATCACTGGGTTCTCAGGTGTGCCGGAATCATGAGTCCTAATAATGCAGGAAGAACCTCTAATTTCATATTCCTGATACACAGCAGGATTGCTTTGGGCATAATGGTCTTTTATATGGTTATAGAATGTATGGCTTTCACGGACGCCTTCAATGATATGCATTATTTTTCGATATCTGTGACTTTAATTACTGCCAATGCCATGGGAATGATAAAAGTATCATTTGTATTAAGAAATAATAAAAAATTCAAACGTATAATGGCCAAATTAGACGGCGGAGAATTCAGGTATGAAAAGTGCCAAGAAAAGGGTTTTGATCCGGAACTAGTCATCAAAAGTTACAGACAATTTGGCAGAGTTTTGTCCAGAACTTATTTGATTGGTGGTCTTTTCATTTCGACTTCAGGCTTGGTACTTCCTCTCATTGATGGAATGGTTTTTTTGAGGAAAGGAAATGATACCCATAGTAACTTCACACAGCCAAAGTTACCCTTTCCAATGTGGTTCCCATTGGAGCCCACAACATGGGGTAAATACTGTTTAGGGGTAACTTTTCAGAATTTTCCTATGTTCTGCAATTGTTTTGGGTGAGTTTCTTGAAAATTTATCAATTGATCAAACGAACTTACCTAAGTGAAGTTCGATCGTAATTTTCATTTTATTGACGTGTAGTAGATCCTTCGTGTTTGAATGAATCGCCCCCTTAGTCCGTTCCTGTTCGCCGTGCTCTTCATGTTGATGTGCCTCGTTGATCTCTTCATTTCGTTTAAATTTATAAAGTCCTCGCAATTTGCCAGGGTCGAGATGATTATAGAACTTAAAAAATGTCGGGGACGCTTCGGACCAATCTGCTGTTTGTCGAATGATCTCCACTGGTATCCCTTTCTTGTAAGCCTTCGATGTTGACGCTTGTCTCACTGAATGGGGACCAAAATGGGAAGCAACGCCTACTTTGTTTAAGGTAAGTTTAACCCATCTGCTAACAGTCTGTTTAGTAGTGTATTAGTAAGGTGGCCTACTGGTTAAAAATGAATTTTTTGAGTTCTCCCATCTGAGTTCCTTCGTGTCGTCCAAGTAGGATTTCAGTATAGAGCCTACACACACAAAGACGGCTTTTCGGGAAAGAAAGAAATTTGAAGACAAGGTTGTGATCGGTTCCAATCACTAGTCTGGTATTTCGGCAACTGCGTGCAAAATTTTTTAATGCAAAATAAATAGCTTTCAATTCCAAAAAATTTATGTGGTTGCGTTTGTCAGATTCTGACCACCAACCACGTGTTTTTTGTACAAGCTCCCCATCCAGTTGAAGATGAATCCGTGAAAATTTCCATCGTGAAAGGGCCATGCCGACGGTCATTGAAGGTAACCAAGACACGCGAATCCCGCAGGACCTCGGAAGATATTCTCATAATTCATGTTACTGACTTTTAAGCTCCTGTATTCATCCCGTTCCATTGACTTGGTGGAAAGCCACCCATATTTTACAGCAGGACAGGCCGATATGAGTGGACCAATGAATCGAGTCCATTCCCAAATTTCACAGGTTTTTCTATCAAAAATCCATCAATTTGTTTTGAGTATATTCCCATCGGGTCGCATGGTACTATTCATTTGTTTCATTTTCACCTCTAGAATGAAAAACTATCACTTTCATGTTGGGTATCCGGTTGAAAAGTTATTATTTTCACATACATGAGTAGAAAAAGTAAATCATTCGTATCTCAATATCTAGAATATTATCCCCAGAGTATTGAAAACCTAATAATTATTTAATATGGCATAATGATAGTTGATTTCTAGGTTTATGGGGGTAGATATGTTTTGTGCAAATATCATGAACTGTGTGGCAATGAACCTGACTTTAATTCAAAAGGCCTACCTGACGGTGAGGGAAAGATGCGCCAAAAAAGTTCCTCACTCGTGTGGATTGAGAGATTCTCCGGAGCTGAGCCGAGTACTGAAACTGGAAATGAAGAAAATTTGTCAACATCTACAAAGCATCTACAAGTAAATGATCAATTCTCATTACATTTTTGTTAGTTATTTTGTATAGTCATTAATTTTTTAATGAAAATTTGCATTTTGAGAAAACCATTTTTATATTTACTACCTAGTCAGCTTGAATTATTCGAAAAATCACAAGCGAAAGAACATGGCACGGATTATATGGTTTTTATGTATGACGGATAAGTGATTGAAATTCACGACGTTTGGCACGTATAATTTGGAACCATAAACTATCAGAAAATGGTGGATGCGCCTTAACAAATAGTTATTTATGTAACAAGGACTATAAACTATCTAATTGATAGCTAAGGCGCAGCCGAGGGTAGCAAGCAGGCGAGACAATAGTCAGTTTTTCGCCGAGGTGCATATTACATTTTTTCGTCGACCCCTACAAATTACGTACCAATTTTCTATTTCCGAATCAATAATCGACTTTTTTTTTTAACAAAGTATTTTGTCCGCAGGCACTTTTCCTCCGCAAACGCATTTCGTCCGCAAAGGCTTTTTGTCCGCTCTGGTCACTATGATACGGCATAGTTCTAGCCTCATAAAGAGGACTAGTATCTAATATACACCTTATGCGCCTTTATATTCCTATAATGATATTTCAATGAAAAACTTACGATTTATTATTTGTACCACGAGAATATTGGATTTTTCCGATAATTCTTGAAATTTTTACTAGTTTTTGGTGAAAATTTCATATATCACTCTGTATGTATGTCCATAATAACTATCAGTATATGATTTTATGGATAATTTGAACTGAGTTGGTTTAAGAGAACTAAACAATCTATGTCTCGAAATACAATTAATACTATTCAGTGCATCGGCATCATCTTCTGCTTGTTAATGATTGAACTGTTTCGATTTTGATGTTTCTGACAATGTTTGTTTTAATGTGTTTTAGTTTTGTTCATTTGATAAAGAAATTCTTGTGTAAATGGAATTTTTGTATGATCAAATGCTTAAATATTTACAGCTTCAGTTCTTCTTAATCTTTCGGATTTCTTTGTGCTCATTAAACTTCTTTATTCTGTTTATATTGATTTCACTTACCTGTCTGGAAATACCCTGAAAGTTTGAAGTTCTTTTGTTGCACGGAACGTGCTACACTGAAAAGACACAATGACGTCTCTCACACATGCTGAAAAATTAATCTTTCACCTTTATTTATTTAACTACTCTGCATTAAACAATATCAGTGCCACACCTTTTGTAAACGAAAATCCTTTCGTATTCCATCAAAGTCAACACGGACATTTATTCATTTTCTTCTCTGGCTAGTTTTAGTTGATAATATCATTAAAATTGATCGAGATGTGTGCGAATTGACAGAAGGAACTAACTTCTTTAATTGAAGATGAAGCCAGGCGCAAACATTGCCAGGCAACTTCCATTGAATGTTAATGATATTATATTTCATGAAAATCATTCTTTTTCCTCAATTTCGAAGCTCTTTTGTAATAAAAATAGGAAATCCTCAATATTACTGAGAAATCTAATATAAAAAAGTTTTTTTTTTCGTTCTTTTACATCTTTAACGATATTTTTCTATACGAACAATATATTTTTTCATACCATCTCAAAGTCGAGGATTTAACGGAGGAAATGAGCGTTGATAAAATTAAGAAATTTTAAATTTGTTCGTGAACTTTTTCGATTGAAAATTATGCAGTTTTTTCAAATTTAATTTCGTATGCATTCGAAAAATAAATATTTTGCTCTGAATAAACTTACAACTCATTTAAAACACTAAAGAGGTCGTTTTCACCAAGTTTCATGAAAAACATTTTTTGTACAACTGACATTAAAAATGACGTTTTTAATTCATTGACACATGAACTAAAAACTGACGTTTTCACAAAATCACTTTTAACACTAGTGTTAAAAGTACTTTTAACACTAGTGTTAAAAGTAAAATGACAGATGAGATGATGGATACTCAGTAATATAGATCTCTCTAATAGAAACACTTCAATCAGATATTATAATCAGAACACCTACTCAAGAGGAATCGTTTATAAAAGTTCACACAGGTATTTGGTCGTTTGCGCAATTGATAATACTAATTCCTTTTGAAGTTACAAACGAAGTAGTATTTAGTCCAACTGTAGAATGTCCTTCATCACTGACAAATAATGACATTCATAAATAAAGTGCGTTGGGGTTTATTATATTTGAAGTATCTGTCAGTCAGCCTTGTAATCCAAAGATCGTGTGTTCGAATCCTTATGGATCATATTTTTTTTTTGTTTTTTTCTTACTAGCAGTAACTGTTGAACAAAAAATTTTGTATGATACATTTGTTAAAAGTGATTTTATTTTGCTCGTGGGGTTGCTCCACTCGCTAACGCTCGTTTCGCAATATTCCCCACTCACAAAATAAAATGCCACTTTTAACACTTGTATCATAAATAACTATTTTTTTCCACAAATGTCAAAAAATGACAAGGTTCGCGCATTGACAACAATATGCGATGTTCCTTCGTTACCATGACACCGTGCGCGAAGCAATGTGCGAAATACCTATTTCGCACACTGCATGTAAACTATATGGGATTTTCATATTCTAACCTATATAGTCCTCAATGAAGCAAAAATCCAAGAAATCATTTGTTTCTAACTGTATGGTCCTCAATCAAGCGAAAATCAAAGGAAAAATTCATTTCTAAATGTTCAACAATGATCAAATAAGACTTTTTAACACTTTTCAAATGGTGACAAAATTTTATACTACACATTTTTTTATGCTTGTAGAAAAACTTTTGTTTGCATCTCGTTCTCGACTATTTTTTTTTACTCGGCTGCGCCTCGTCAAAAAAATTCAGTTCTCGATCACCAAAGTAGCATGACGCGCACTAGATACAAAAATAACTATTCTGAGGGAGATAAAAAATAAAATATAAAAATACCAAAAAATGACTTTTTCTTGATTTACCTATAGATCACCCAAAATTTTCCAACCATCCACATACTGCTAAGAATTTTTTTTGTTAAAAAAAGTATTGGCCCTGGTCTAAAAGCCCAAATAGACCGGGAGATGACAGATTTTAGGTGACGATTTTCTCGTTTATGCCTTTGAGAGGACTGAAAGATATAAAAGTGCTGATGAAAATGAAGGAAAATTTGAGCGGTCCACGCGTGGCTTTCATATGAAAAAGTCAATTTTTATTTTTCAAAAAATCCTAACCTCACTTCATAAGGGTTGCAAGTGGGCAAAGGGTTGAAACGATGGGGTGAACTTGTGACAAAAAATGTAAATTTTCGGTGATTTTCTCGTTGCTGCCAATTGAAAATATGAAAGTTTTCATCATGAAATGTTCATAAAAAAATTGGCATAAGGTAAGTGAATCCCGAAGTGAGGTTAGGATTTTTAAAAAAATGAAAATTGAATTTTCCATATGAGGACCAATCAAAATTTCTATCATTTTTATCAGCACTTTTATATCTTTCAGTCCTCTCAACGGCATAAGCGAGAAAATCGTCACCTAATATCTGTCATCATCTCCCAGTCTAAAAGGCAAAATTAATTTGGAAGTTAGAGCTGACAAAAGTTAAAAAGTTTACCTTTGCAGGCTTTGCGACGAATTGGAAGATATGAGTACATTCCCATTTTTTATTCAGATTAGTGGTTCCATGGTCTGCATTTGTACTACACTCTACGCATTTCTGAACGTGAGAAATATACCCTTCATTGTTGTATGCTGTAATTCGAAATCGTTCGTTTTTTTCAGTTACCATTAGGAGACAGAAGAATGATACGCGAATGTGGTTTTTTGTCCGTTATGTTCGTACAGTTGTTTTTATACTGTTGGTTTGGGAATGAAGTGACTTGTAAGGTTAGTGAATCATAATCAATATTTCAATTCAAAGAGACACAAATATACCAATTGACAGATGGCTTGCAAGATTATGAATTAATGCACCTTAAGGGGTAGAATTGTGGGTTTCAGAATTTTAATTAGGGTCGTAAGTAACCTACGTCGTAGAAAAATCGCTCAAAGTTCAGTTTAAATTGAAATTCATGTCTGTAAAGGACCCCGCAAAATCCTTATGAAAAATGGCTCTCGGCTAACTCAATTATTGGTATGTTGTAGATTTTGACTTCCTCGGCAAAAGTGTCCAAAAATCGGCCCACTAGTTTTCGAGATACAGGGTGTCAAAGATGAAAAGTGAAACTTGTTGCTAAGAATTTTAAACAATTCCAAGAATTGACAAAACGCCTATTTATTCTGCGAATACCATGCCTCAATGATGGTACAATGTCACCTTGATCTCGTATCCATTATACTTTTTCGTTTTGTGCTCTACAACAGGGTGAACAAAGAAATATCAAATTTGATTAATTTTACATCAACCAGTGTGAGTTTTCTAATGAGAAATAAATATTTAATATAGCCAGGATGAACTCCCTGAATCTCGACCAAAGTTAACTGACATTTTTTTTAAAAGGGTGGAAAATAGGGGTACGTCAACCCCTAGATTTTTAGTTCGGATAAGGAAGAGCATTTCATTAATATATCAAGCATTCTTCACTGTTGATAACGTCACACAGTCATTTCATGTATACAGGGTGAGTAAAAATATATAGTCCTTATATAGTTCTTAGAAAAATGCTGTTTTTTCAATAAATACTCTTTATTTCGAAAAAGAATCGGGTAATTTTCATGATTTTTTTTATATAATGTACGGTTTGATGAGTCCGAAATATTGTCATCAATTTCAGCATATATAGGTCTCCGGACTTATTTGTCGGCAATATACTTTTGAATGTAGGAATTTTATTGATACCTCATATACTCCATCGAAGACTGAAATGAGTTATTTTCGAGCAATTCTTGTTTTAAAATATTCGGACTAGGTTGTTAGTACGGTACTTATTCCAAAATTGCAATACTTTCCATACATGTTGAATGAAATCTCTTTCATTTGGAAGCTCTATTTCCAAAGAGACAGAAAAAAATTCAATAAAAGCTTGTATTCAAAAGTGTTTTATTTACATTAATTTATATTTTTGTGTGAAATATATTCGAATACATTTCAGAATTGGTTCATTGAATGAATGTCCACAAAACGTAGATATATTTACTACCTATCGCGGAACTTCTTGTAGAATTTTGGGAAGTATAATACCTTCACCATTCATTTGTTGATTGTATGCCAAATATTGCATTCATAGATTTTCGTCGGCTTGATTAGGAAATATCTTCTATTTTGCAGAAACCCCACATTTCACAGAATTCATCTAAATTGAATTACCTCTTAAACAATGTATTTAGTCGCAATCTTGAGAGGATTATTGCTTCTGTTTTATTTAAATAATTTTTTCCAGTTTCTTCGAAACAGGGCTTTCAATAATGAAAGAGATTTCATTCACCATGTATACAATGTTTGGCATAAGTACCGCACTAAGCTAGTGCGAATATTTTTCAACAAGAATTGCCCGAAAATAGCCCATTTCGGTCTACGATGGAGTATGTGGGGTATCAATAAAATCCGTACATTCAAAAGTATGTAGCCGACAAATGAGTCCGGAGACCTAGCTGATATTGATAAAAATATCTTGGAAACTTGTAATGTATTTTTTTTCTCACCCTGTATACATGAAATTACTGTGTGACCTTATCAACAGAGAAGAATGTTTGATATATGTATATATATATATATTCACAAATTAGTGGGAAGCAGTCAAAGGGAGACCAATTAAGACGATTTATTCGTTTTTAAGTCAAGCTTTCGAAAATAACTCATTTTCTTCTTCAAGACGTAACTAAAATTAGTTGTTAAATAAATATGTGATGTTATTCTTTTGAATTTTATGTTAGTAAGTATCTTAAATTATGTAATAACATCACATATTTATTTAACAACTAATTTTAGTTACGTCTTGAAGAAGAAAATGAGTTATTTTCGAAAGCTTGACTTAAAAACGAATAAATCGTCTTAATTGGTCTCCCTTTGACTGCTTCCCACTAATTTGTGAATACATTTTGAACAGTCACGAAAACGTCCCCTTATTTATATATATATATATATATATATGACATGCCTCCGTTATCCGAACTGAAAAACTAGGGATTGACGTACCCCTATATTTTCGAACCACACTGTTAAAAAAAAATTATCTCAGCTAACTTTGGTCGAGATTGAGGGAGTTCATCCCGGCTTTATTGAATATTTATATTTCTCATTAGAGAACTCACACTGCTTGATATAAAATTAATCGAATTGGATTTTTTTTAGCCTGTTGTAGAGCACAAAACGAAAAAGTATAATGGATACGAGATCAAGGTGACATTGTACCATCATTCAGGCATGGTATTCGCAGAATGAATAGGCGTTTTGTCAATTCTTGGAATTGTTAAAAATTCTTAGCAAAAAGCTTTACTTTTCATCTTTGACACCCTGTATCTCGAAAACTAGTGGGCCGATTTTTTTGTGCCCATGGACACTTTTGCCGAAGAAGTCAAAATCTACAGCATACCAAAAATTCAGGGAATTTAGCCGAGAGCCATTTTCCATAAGGATTTTGCGGGGTCCTTCAGAAGATTGACTGCAAGACAACAACACGATTCATCAGCAATGTTAATTTTTTTTGTTTTGTATAAGCAACGTTATTACCAAATTCTCGTTGATTAACTTCTAACTTGAAGTCGTAATTAATGCAAAATACTAACCTGAGTTCGAAACACTTTGAAATTTTTAATGATTTAAGGCTGAAGACATTCCATCGTCCATTTGGGAATCTGAATGGATTTCGATGGATACTTCTTTGAAAAAAGATATGATTCTGACCATGGCCAGGACAAATACTCCACTTGTTTTTACCGGAGGAAAATTTATACCTCTGACACTAGACACATATGTGCAGGTACGTAAATAAAATTACCAATATCACCAACTTTTGATTTTTATAGTTTCCGAAATATTTAACCTAGGCCTGCGACTGGAGTCATCGGCAGCTGTGACGTCACAACGGTCGGTCATTGCGTGCTCCGCTCCCGACCTTTGTGCATGAAGTTTGCGTTGAAAATTTATAGAAATGACGAATCCAGAAACTAGATCGTGTTTTGTGCCAAAGGGTTCAAGTACAACTATCAATGCACCCGGAAAGTTGATTTTCATTGTTCCTTTGGAACGGTTTACTTTGTTGAGTTTTGGTTACATTACATTTTGAAAAAATTTAAAATGTGAGTCGTGATCAAAACTATGTACAATCACAGTATTGTTTTAAATGAGTCTCACCACGTTACAAATACCTATCTACGTATTGTTCCATCTCAGGAACTTATTGTCAAGTTCACATAGTATCAATATGACGTATCACGTAGATTCATAATACACTATTAATGAGACAATACTACTTATAGGGATCAGACAGAAGATTTATGATAAAAAAGTAATTATGAGTTTTTACTTATCGCATATCGGCGGCCAAGAAATCGGAGTTATTTGAAAAATAGCCGGCAACCATCAACTCCTCTATTTCAGGCAAGTTGTCAGATTGTCCTTTTTCAAAACCATCATCTGTATCTAATTTTATACTTATAACACTATTTGTAACACTAGTTGTAACACTAATTCAGGGGAGCATGTCGCGCCCGCGCGAAATATTTGAATGTCGTAACTTGAACACTACTCGCTTGATTTAAATGAAACAGAAACACGTGTATTTCTTAACACTTGGGCTACACGGTCATGGAATTTCAAGTTATTTGACAGACCCAGTGACATTATTCATTATCCAATTGAAAAAGAATAGCCCCATTGTCAATTCCGCCTTTTGTAAGAGCCGACGAAAAGGATTACCATAGGTAGTAGGTGATCTCCACCATCACCTGGTGAAAAACCACCATACCGACTATAGATGCTGTGAAATGGATTATTTCATATTTCAGTGTTTTGTCGACTATTTCACTTATCTTAAAATTCTCACCTAATCTGACCAATCGGAAGCCAAAGACAACTCGCGACAATTTCACTCACTATATGAAAGTCGCGTCTCCTGCGATATGAGGACCAATCAGAATGGGATTTCGCGAAAGTACACGCTTCCTTTCTTTCCGATCCGGAAAGACCACGTCGTCAAGTCAACCACAAATACAAACAGCAATGATACATCTTGTAATCTAATATGACATAAACGCCAGGTTGACAGACCTCATGTTTATTATTCATTAGTTGCAACTATTGAAGAATTCACTTTGCTTACTCGATCAAATTTCAAATAATAACTTGGTTGGTTCGTGAAATTATCTCAATAAATACGACTCGTGCTCAAAATACAATCGATAATTCTGTCAGAAATCTTTAACTCGATCAAATTGCTTTGGGACTCGTGGTGTTACCAAGCAATTGATTTCTGACAGAATTATCGATAGTATTGCGACCACTCGTGGTATTACCCCCGATAACACCAGGTCTCTTTCAATTCTGATTGGAGGATCAGCTTCGGTATTTTCAGCAACGTAACCATGACGAAATGAATACGTTTGACAGTTCGATCAATAATAAATACAGCTGGATATGTCAGAATGAGTCGCTTCACTGAAAATTCAAATGAAATTATGAAACGAAACATTATAATATTGACGATTTTAATAATTTGTTTATGACTGTCATGCATTGTTCGTATTCATATTAATGAAGAAAATTTATTCGTGAAATAGTCTAATAAATTTCAACTCTTGATTGAATTTATCTTATAAGTCTGTCTTTTATTTCTGAACTCATCTGAATTGTTTTGTTTTCACGAAGCAATTCAGTTTCGTTCAGAAATAAATCGACAGACTTATCGCGAAAAATCAATCCCTCGTGGTATTACTCTTGATAACTTTCAGTAACCCTTCGCCCTTTTCCGCTCCTCTTTTCATGTCAAATCGAAATCATGAAAAAAAATATCGCATTTCCGTTCTATGCCTTCGCGGTATGGTTAAAATTGTTTTCATTATTCTTTTTAATTTATATTTCAGACAGTGAAGGCATCTTATTCATTCTACGCATTCATGAAGAGTTTCTAATAGATTATGAAAAACTACAAGATACTACTGAGAGAAATATTCAGAAGAACTGTGGCAAGAATTCATTTCAATGTAGTTCAAGTAATTATCAGATATCTTTTTTGAATCAATACTACATATTTATAAGTATTTTACTAATACAGTGAAGAAAAATATATGACTTTTTTTTATTCATTCAACCCACAGGTACATATAACTTTTTTTTAAATTGTTTAGAACAACTTGTTCTGTTTGATTTTTATACAACAGGAGTATCTGTGATATATATGAGTTGTCGTTACATTTGCCGTTTTCAAACTTTGGTCAAGTAAATAAATTGCAATTAACTTAATTAATTTTGCTGTATACTCGTTGAAAAAATTCCAAAAGTTCTGCAAACTTGAACTAATATAATAGTTATTTTCGTACCAAGGACGAAAAACTATCTTTTATAGTCGAGCCTGCAGGCGAGACAATACACAGTGTTTCGCCCAGGTACATATTACATTTTTTCGTAAACGTCTACAAATCAATTATCGACTACTTTTTAGGCAAGCATTTTTCGTCCGCAAACGGTTTTTGTCCGTAAACGCTTTTCGTCCGCAAGCGCTTTTCGGCAGCTGTGGTCACTATGATACGGCATAATAACCACAGCGTAATTTAATTGTAAATAATTTTTTCGTCGACTCTACGAAAGATGACATTTTACGTACTAATTTCCGGATGAAAAATCTACTATCTTTGAAGGCAAGTACTTTTCGTCCGCAAACACTTTTTGTCCGCTGTGGTCACTATGGTCACTATGATACGAAAAGTGTGTGCGGACGAAAAGTGTTTGCGGACGAAAAATACTTACCCAAAAAATTAGCGATTATTGGTTCAAAAATCGGAAATTAGTAGATAATTTGTAGAGGTCGACGAAAAAATGTAATATGCACCTCGGCGAAACACTGTATATTGTCTCGCCTACTTGCTAGCCTTGGCTGCGCCTCAGCTATCAATTTGTAGGCTCGACTATAATAGACAGTTTTTCGTCCTTGGTACATAAATAACTATTTTACTTTTTAGTTTATGTTGGAAGTAAAGCGTGCTCTTTAGTTTTTTTAAACTATTACTTGATATCGGATCTCTAGGCGACCGCATGCCTTGATAATAATAATAATAATGTTTATTTGAAAGCATAAAGTGTACATAAATATGTTGGCATCAAAATATTTCACTATTTGACAAATAAACAGAAAAAACCCCAAGCCCCAAGGGCCCCAAGGGCTGTACGTGGTATGTTACAGTAAATTTAAAAACTATTACAGGGGGTGTTATAACAATAAGGTTAGATCATTTTTACAATCAAACAATAGACATTTTTGAAATTTTTGATAAAAATTAGCATTTATAAAATATAAAATATTGAGTTTTCGCAGAATAACTACATACAAAATAACAAGCCAAATACATATACAAATAAAATTATTTTTCCAGGTTTACAGTTTCTTGAAAAGCAAGTGTATTGTCAGTTGTCTAGATGCCAATCTCGTCTAGTGCACACCGACCACCGAGGTGGTGCTGTAGGTTTTCCGGGTTTTCCTACAGCTGAAAAGTGAATATGCCAAAAATCATCGACCCGGAGCACCACGGCAAATAATAATAATAGCCGGTCTCTACCCGCACAGGCTGTACATTTTGGTATACTCTACGAGTGTTTACGAGAGAGTATTATTATTATTATTATTATTATCATGAAAGGATGCTGGGTAAGATAATATTTTGTGTGATTATAGGGATTTGTCACCATGAATAATCCCAATTCCGCAACTGAGACATTGACATCTACCAACAGACCTCAAAAACAATGAGGTCTGCGCAAGTGCGAACGCACAATAATTGTAATTCAGCGGATAGTCGAAAACTGTGCATACTGTGACGAGAAAACATCACTCCTAACTCGAGCCACACGAACAAACTCGTAAAAAAACAGTTTATTCGCATGGAGCAAGTCAGTCTTGTGTTTCAAACTACACATCTTCAGTTCCTTCGGAAGAACTCGTTTGCTGAAATGCTGAAAAAGAAACATCAATTAGTCATTACTCATCCTGTATTAATTGAAGGAACTGCTTCGAAAGTAGGCCAAGTAGCTCAGTGGTTGAGACTTTCGCGTTCGAAACCATTGACTGCTGGTCGGCTGGGTTCGAATCCTAGCGACTACAGATTTTTATCTGATCGCCCGAGAAAGGGCTAGGAATCGCACAATAAAAGGTAAGACCTAGTTAATTCTTGGATTGCACAAGTTTCGACTTTTGAGGGCTGCCGTTCGTAAGGGGGCTACAGCTGGTTGACGTAGAACAATAAAATATTCACAGGGTGCCCCTCCTTTCAAAATATCTCCAGTACTTCATAACTTCATATAACTTTTTTCCTAGAATACTTTGTTACTAAGTTGAGTGCCTTCGAAGTTACAAAATGAAAAATGTTTTTCTTTGATAAATCAACTCCTGTTGAAACAAAACCATTTAATGATGACGTCTAAGTCATTTTGACACACGAAAATAGGTGAAATCAGTAAAATAGGTTGATAATATTGGATGTTGAAAAATACTAAATTAATTTTCCCTATTTTCGTGCTTTTTTTCAATAGTCTAAGAGAGGTCACCTTTTACCGTTCTGTAGAACGGATACTTATTTTGAAGTTTCATAAATAGACAAATACGCCTTAAATGGGTTGCCTATCAAAATTTGGTCCAGACTATATACAGTAAGTTTAAAAAATTTGCACCATACGGAAAACTTTTTTATTATCGATTTTTCAGAAAGTTTTATTCTTCATGAAAATCAGTGCATTGCAGGATTCTTGCAACAACTCATTTTGTCAAAATTTCAAATTTCCAAACGGTGTACCGGGGGAACGAAAAATAGGATTCTTGGTCAAGTGTAAACCACCCCTTATTATTGACATTATCAAAAAGTTCATGCGAGGAGGTTGGTCAAAATCGAAAACAATATTCAAATTCGGAATCATAGCCAGCATAGTTTACACTTGATCAAAATTCTATTTTTCGTTCCCCCCTGTGCGCCGTTTGGAAATTTGAAATTTTGACAACTCATTTGCAAGTATTAGGTAATGCAAGGATTTTTATGAGGAATAAAGTTTTCTGACAAATGGATAATGAAAGAGTTTTTTCTTCTAGTGTGCGGAAAAATCCACTTTTCCGCACTCATTTTAGTTTTGAAAGAGTCACTTTTCCGCACTTGTTAGTTAAACTACTATTTCATATGGTGCAAAACTCACTGTATACAATAGTCTGGACCACATTTTCATAGGCAACCCATTTTAGGAGTATTTGTCTATTCATGAAACTTCATGGGAAGTATGTTTCATCCGTTAAACAGAAAAGTGAAGGTCTTCGGCTCCTGAACTACAACGTATTAGTAAAAAATAAACAAATTCCGACTTGTAAGTTGGAATGAGGACATACAAGTCGGAATTAAAAAAAATAAAAAATTATGTGGCACTTCTGCTCCTTCGTAGTACTCAATCCAATTGCAATTTTTCTCGTACAAAGAAAATGATATTCTGTCTCGAAAATAGGTTTCCGAGTCTCTAATTCAAAAAGAGGTTTTTCGAAATCGGAGACAAAAAAAAAGGATATGTCCCGCTTTCATTTGGGTCACACTGTATGTTATTCTAGGGGAAGTTAGAGGGAGGCGATTTGGGGAACCCATCTGAAAAACTCCATGACATTTGGAATGTATTTTGCTCGATTCCAGATATCGAAAAAAAAAAAAATTAAGTTTTCCTCGAATTCCTCGAATGGATCTAGTAAGCATAAAAACTACTTCAATAATTCGAAGAATATTGGATTTTAGAAAAACACACTGGATGGTGAATTGCTATCCTCAAGTAACGCTTTTGTTGTTCCGCTTTTCTCTGAAATTCAATGAGTAGTACAACTGTGGATACAATCCATTTGAAATTTTACTAAAGTATCCGATTTTCAATACAAAATGAGTGTTACGCACGTTACTACTTAATCGACTTTAAGTACCTAGAACAAACACAGTTGATACTTTCAAAAATATTGGAAAGTAAGAAAAATAAAACAATATATATATATATATATATAAATATATATATATACAGTGTGACCCATTTAAGATGGAAGCACCTATATAAAACTTACATTTTTTAACCGATTAGAATGATTTTGTTTTCGTCAGGTAGACATTCAAAAAGTGTACTAGGACACCAAATTTCATGGATAAATCTCCATTTCTAGGGCCAACTAATCTTATTTTTCAAGGTCAAAAAACTTAAAAAATTACTAGCGATTATTTTAGAAAAAATCTGACTACATCACTGGATTCGCGATATTTTCAAATGGTTCACATGTAAATAACGTTGGAATGCGTAAAATAATAAAAAAGTTGTAGGGAAATAAAATTTGAGAAATATGCCTTTTAATCAACCCACCACTTCAATTTCAAAACTTTTGTAACAACTTTGACTACATCACTGGATTCAGGGTGTCTTGAAATATTACTGACCATAATTTCATCGAAATCTGTTGATAAATAAAAAAATTAGAAATTTTGAGATAAGATGACATTTTCCTGAAATTCCATTTTCAAATTTTATTTTCTTATGATGTTCTTATTCATGAACATATTTCGAAGAAATTTTGACCAGTGATATATCGAGATCTCCTGAATACAGTGGTGTATTTCGAAATTTGATGAAAGTTCTGAAATTGAATTGGTGAGTTGATTAAACGGCATATTTATGAAATTTCATTCCCTCACAACTTTTTTATTGATTGACGCATTTCAACGTAATTCACATACAAACCATTTGAAAATGTCAAGAATCCAGTAGTGTAGTCAGATTTTTCCTAAAAAAATCGCTAGTAATTTTTTTAGATTTTTGACCTTGAAAAATAAGATTATTTGGCCCTGGAAATGGAGATTTAATCATGAAATTTGCTGTCCTAGTAGACTTTTTGAATGTCTACCTAACGAAAAAAAAAATCATTCCAATCGGTTGAAAAATGTTAGTTTAATAAGGGTGCTTCCATCTTAAATGGGTCACACTGTATATAAGAAAAAGATGTGCTTTCGAGGGGAACTGTAATAACTTCTATATATATATATATATATATATATATGAATCCAGTGGCGTGAAAGCTGGGGAGGAGCGATTGGGGGTACTCATCTGCCGTACGCCCCTGCTTCAAGTTACAAATACTATTTTCAGGAAAAGGATCGCCCAGGAGAATGTACTATCGATGTGATCCTTTTTATCGCCGGTAATAGCAAACATTTATAACATTTATATGGAATAGTTCGAAGTTTTTGATAGAAAGCCCACAAGAACCCCCAGATGTGGTTGAGATATGTTGATGATACCTTCGTCATATGGAACCACGGGGACGAAGAACTTGATGACATTCTGCAACACCTAAACAACGTGAGACCACCTAATATAGGTTTACCCTTTCTAGATGTGGATGTTCAAAATACAGATGGGTAAGTGCCAAACGCCAGTTAACAGAAAATCAACTCACACCAGACAATGCCTGAATCAAACCATCATGGAGCGACGAAGAGAGGAATTCGTCCGATCTCTGGTTGACCTTGTCTATTTCCCCTGCAACGCCATTGACACTCTTACCATCGATCAGAACAACATCAAGAAAGATCTGCGATAGAATGGGTACTCGGAGAAACATATACAAGAAGTGCTGGTCCGCAGAAGGGACAACACCAAAAACAAATGAACCAGTGCAGCCTATACCTGGAGCATTATTTAGGTGAGAGGTTCACCGGAAAAAATAAGACGAATTGGGTCCAGTTACAACATCTAAATATGCTTTAAGTCTGGTAATATCATCCGCAGCCAACTCACGAAAACGAGACCACTTAACGCTATAGTGGTGACCCCAAGAACTGCAAATTTACCGCGTTCCTTGTGAATGTTTCACGGCTCATGTTGGAGAAACTAAGAGGCCACTAAATTTCAGAACTGGGAATGCCCTCAGACATCATGCCTAAAACCACTAACCTCAACATGTCCTACACCGTGGTCTTCCCTGAAAGAGAAGACTGGGTTCGGAATGAAACTGACCTATGTGGTTCACCGATGGTTCCAAAACTTTGCAGGTGTCGGAGCCGGAATATATGGTATGAACCCAGTAGTGAAACGCTCATTCAGTTTGGGTAAATTAGCTACGATATTCCAGGCAGAGGTATATGCCATTGAAATGTGTGCAAGGGAGCTGGAAAACCGACACCTCACACGAAAAACAATAAAAATATTTTCAGATAGTCAAGCAGCATTGAAAGCGCTTGAATCCAACTGCTTTAAATCCAGAGCAGCATGGAACTGCAGAGACACCTTGAAACGACTAGCACAAGGCAACAACGTTACCCTAGTTTGGATACCAGGTCACACGGGCCTAGAAGGAAACGAAATAGCGGACGCCCTAGCAAAAGGGGGGCCGAAACAACGTTCACTGGGCCAGAACCGGTCATCGATTTAGCATATATCACTGCCAAGAATGCTACAACCGCCTGGGCAGACAATAAAAGACTTGAGTATTGGCTCAGTCTACCAGGACTAGCCCATTCCAAAGCATTTATTGCTTGTACAAGGAAAAAACAGGACTCTGACAAACTTCTAGAACTCAGTAGAGCACATCTCAGGGTTATAGTAGGTTTGCTCACTGGCCACTGCAAACTCAAACACCACATGCATAAAATCGGACTTGTACAGGATGCAGAGTGCCGTCTATGCATGGAGGATGATGAAACGGCTAAACACATCTTGTGTACATGCCCTGCAGCGGCCAGAACCAGATTTTCAATATTTGCCAATACAAAAGTAAGGCCAGAAGATCTGGTAAACTGTTCTCCCAATATGTTACTCAATTTCGTTAAGAGATTGGATATACTGGGAGAAATATAAACATAGGGTGAGCCACAATAGGCCATTGGCCGCAGTGGAGGGCCTGATATGGGCTCACTCACATTTAAACCTAACCTAACCTTAATTTCAGAATTGGGGAACACAAGAAAAATACCCAACGAGGAGAAACATTGAAATAAGGAATAGCAGATCATGCCTGGACGAATCAGCATAAGATAATATAGTCGGAAGCCGAAGTTTCCCTAAATAAGAGCAATGTTTAAAAAAAAAACAAGAGACGGTATATATTCTGAATAACGACGTGTTCAGTCAACTAAGCATTGGGATTCGTTGACCTGATCGGTTAACTAGATCAGTTGAAATTTCAATAAAGTTCTACGCCACGGACCGCCAATCAACATTACGCGTCACAATAAAACAACTTCACGCCCCATAAATTAACCAATTAAGATTGGTGTGTAGGTGAGAGGTCCTACGCAAATAGCACTGTTTTCGAATAGCAGGTAATTTATTCCCACGCTGATGACACAAATAGGCTCTATAGGTTGTATCCATGAGAGTTTGTAGTATTCACAGTTGATAACGACTATACAGTATCGGAAAGTTTTCATCTTGGGTATGGTGGTTTCATGAGAGCGTAGAGAATAGCTTGCTATATGTTGAGACAGCATTACAATTTCTCCTCTACTCGCTCGAGGAAGGGATATCGACGTGAGATGTTAATTCGTCGGGTGGGGTAACAGGATAGATGTACAGTAGTGAGTCTCTCTTATTTATGTGGTATTATCATATCATTGCGGTCCTTGTTGCTCGCGTAGATTTCTGTCTATACCCCAGATGAATAGTTTCCGATACTGTAGATGTTAATAGCTGAAACGTCGTGACTCTAAAAATGTGCTGCGTTTCAATTTTCTTTATTTTTTAGACAATGGAAATCTGTAACAGTTTTACTCTTACTGATACATTGTCAACCACTTTCAAACAAACTTTAATTGTATTGAAATTTCGAACTAAGTGCTGTCGAATGACATACCAATTTTATTGAGAAAAGTTGAGCCTTTATGGAGTTATTCTGGAAATTATTTTTTTTTTCACCACGTTCAAAAACTGTTACTCACTTGATACTCATTGCTGAGGATATGTTTATAAAAACTCTTGGCCTTAAAATGAAGTGAAGATTTTTACCATCGACATTTGTTTCCATTAATTATGGGACACCCTGTGTATAACGAATATAGAAAAGTGAATATTATTGATTTTTTTATTGGAATCAACTCTTTGTAGCATGGAGTTTATATACGCACTGGTATAATGGTTATGTTTTATTAGTTTAAAAAACCTATAACCCGGAGAAAATATCTATTCTCTGAGGATACATTTTGAAATTCAGTACTTATCAGTACATCTGAAAAGCTAAATGAGTTGCAAACAGAAATATAGTATTAAAAAACATTCCACAAAATAGTCCTGCAAATAAGTTTTTCTTTTAGCATTGACCAGGAAGACTGTTGGGTTCAAATCAACAGTGCTGGCCCTAAGGGGGCGTATGGAATTAGTAACAAAGCCTACAAGAACACTTCCTGCTGAAGGACCTCTATCGATGGCCTTTCGGCACACGTCGAAGCATAAAATTACTGCTACTACTACCACTTTTATGAAATATTGTAATATATGAAATATTTCTGTAAAAATGTACATAAAATATTGATTTTTAGTTAGTAATATGAACAGGATGTTTATAAAATTAGTTGTGGAATCATCTAAGGTTGAAAGATGAACTTCAGTCGCTATTTTTTATGTTTCAAGGTTATACCTCTTGAAAGGTATTCTTGTTGAAAAGGGAAACATTCTCTAATGAAAATAGAAAAGAAAAATTTTTGTAACAAAAAAAAAACTATTTCTCCGGCTGAAGCTGAAAAGAAGAAACATAAAAATGAAAATTTGCATTTTCATTCAAATAGTTGATTCTGTGTATGATACTTTGGAGTAACATTCTCCCTATCTCTTTCATAATTATGAATTTTCAATGATAACTAGATAATTAAAGAATCAACTATGTGAATGAAAATGCAAATATTCACTTTCAGAATTTTTCTTTTTAGTTAGGGTCTTTTCACAATACCTATGAGATGTAATTGAATGTCCAGCCAAGGAAGTAGTTGTTTTCTGTTAAACATTTCAATTAAATAAAATTTTCCTATTTTCAATGTTAATGTTTCAACATGAATACCTTCCAAAAGGTTATCTTTAACGATGGAAAAGCGACTAAAGTTTATCTTTCAGCCACAGGTGGTTTTACAACTGATTTTATAAACATCATGTTTATATTTTCGAATAAAAATCAAATCGCCACACTCATGACGGGTTTATGTTATAAAAAATATTTTTGTGCCACCGTAGAAAAAATATTTCTATAATTTTCACTATGCTGAGTGAAATTTCTTCTGAATAGTATGTTTCATTCTTCCGATCTCCCCGATGATCTAGGAATAGATTTTGGTCGAGAAAAATGTATTGGAGGTCTAGTAATGATTACTGTACGTGATACTTTCGAATAACCTTCTCCCCATCCCATAATATAGTTATATGAATTATCAATAAAAACTATCTGAATGGAAAGGTAATTTTTTTCTTTTCAGTTAAGGTATTTTCACAATATCTATCAGATGTTGTTCAATATCCAACGTGGGTTTAGCCCGGGAAGTAATTGTTTTCTGTTAGTTGTTACAATTTTTTTCTACATACGTCAAAAAATGACAAAAATGACTATTTCCGTTTTGTACATGAAATACTGCAATAAACTTGAAACTTGGTAGTATTTAGCATTCTAATATGAAATAATATATAATTACCAGGAAACATGAAAATAGTTTAACATATTTCTGCTTATTATTCACTAATTGATATATAAAATATGAAAATTGAATAATCAAAACTGACAAATTTCAACTTCCTTTTTCTTGATTTATATAAAAATATTCGACTTACCAAGTTCACAGTAGCAAAGCCAGAACGAAAATGACACGTAAACCAGGTAGATAAGCTGTTCAAGAAATATGAAACAGTTTTCAACATTTTTTAAATATTCCAGGAAACTGTCCGTCACGCTTGCTCCCATATGTATTAAACGGGTCGTGAAAAAAAGATAGCGAGTGGACGTATCGTTGTTTTTTGCATGATATGTATGACACGGTGTCTGATAAAACTATCATTATTCCTAATGATAATACGCAAATTGTTATACTTCCTATAAGTAGACTGCACTATCAGTCTTTTTTCATGTTTTACCTAGTTGTAGGTTCGTTCGTAAACTTAATGAATCCTTCAGAAATATTTTATAATTGGTGCTTTATTTTGATAGTCATTTCTCTTTTCAAGACTTGATATTTCCTTGTGTTTTATGAATCATTGGGCAGGCTTATTATTTAAACAATAGTGGGTCATACTGATAATTTTAATTTTTAGCGAAAATACAGAACTCTTTTTTTTTAATCAACCCATTACTGGTGCATGTGTCTATTACAGATATTTTAGAATCAAGAATGAACTCGAACACACCGTTCATACATTTATGAATTCTTTAAAAAGTTAGTATTTTACGTCAAATATAACTCGCCAGTCATCATTGGGTAATACGATGACAATTCATAACATAAAATATTCAAATTATTAATGAAACAACTGCTACAATTTGGCAATATAAAAACTGTCGAAGAATGGTTATTTATCTAACAAGTGCGGAAAGTAGCACTTTTCCGCATGCGACGGCAGTTGTAGGAACGACGCTGAGCGGAGTTCGGGCGGGCTGTTAAGGGCGGAAAAGACATTTTCCGTAAGAGTTAGGTACAATATTTTTCCTACGAGTGTTTTTGTCCATATTATTCATGAAAAAACAAGGTTTTTAGTAAACAAGTTTTAATAATAATGCTACAAAATGACTAATAAGACAGAATAGTTACATAGATCATTTAGTTAGTCCTAAATATCCTCATTTTCAACAATACAAAAATCGTGCGGAAAAGTAAAATCGTACGAAAAAGTAAAAATCGTACGGAAAAGTGGAAAAGTAAAACTTTCAAAACGAAAAATCGTGTGTAACTTTTCTCGTAGGAAAAAACTTGACTGAACTCGGCTGCGCCTCATTCAGCAAAGTTCACGCTTATACAAAAAAGTCCTACTTCATGAACTTCATAAATAAATAGCTATTTTTCGACTCTGTTGGTAGTAGTTCGAGTTTGGCACTCTCAGCCGATTCCATAATGTCCATCGGTTCTTCATCTGATGATTCTATAATTATCGCGTTGAGTTCACTTACGCACTTTTTTAGAATAATACACGCCTATTCTGACGACCAACAAAATTCCTTCAGTTTGTCAGAACCGATCAATCAACGGTCAATTACAGTGATTTTTTTTCATTCGATCATGTCAACCAATCGTCATGAGAAAACATTTTAAATCCACCAATTGCATCAAAAGTACACTAATAATTTGTTAGTAGCAAATTACAGCGACAATTTCACTCACTATATGAAAGTCGCGTCTCCTGCGATATGAGGACCAATCAGAATGGGATTTCGCGAAAGTACACGCTTCCTTTCGCTTCCTTTCTTTCCGATCCGGAAAGACCACGTCGTCAAGTCAACCACAAATATAAACAGCAATGATACATCTTGTAATCTAATATGACATAAACGTCAGGTTGACAGACTTCATGTTTATTATTCATTAGGTGCAACTATTGAAGAATTCACTTTGTTTAGGTACTCGATCAAATTTCAAATAATAACTTGGTTGGTTCGTGAAATTATCTCAATAAATACGACTCGTGCTCACAATACAATCGATAATTCTGTCAGAAATCTTTAACTCGATCAAATTGCTTTGAGGTAACACCACGAGTCCCGTAGGGACGAGCAATTTGATCTCGTTGATTTCTGACAGAATTATCGATAGTATTGCGACCGCTCGTGGTATTACCCCCGATAATTCAACTCATGTATAAAATCGTCCATAAGAAACGTTAGTTTTGGCAGTTTGATATCGGATAAATAGCAACGTAACTGTTTGCAAGTGGATAAACTGTTATTTACCTTCACCACGGCAACAACTAATAATTGTCGTATGACTTTATTGAATCCGACGCTGCACCCAAGGACGCGTTGCTATAAACAAAGCCAAATGACAACAAATTTTCATACTTTTTGTTACAAAGTGTTGTTTTTAATTTCGAATGAGCGTTAACGTTAGATTTGGTAGTGCAACTACTCAAATAATAAATTCTGCAATAGACAACGCCACTCCAGAAAACACCAAAAAAACGAAATCATCAATTTGGAGGCAGTTTGAATTATTTTGTCGAGAAAAGGGGTATGAACTATTACCTTCAACGTCGCGGCCGGAGATCTCAAGCATATTGGCAGATTGGGCGTATAATATGAAGAAATCAGACGGAAATGACTACAAGGAGTACGTAGTTAAAACAATGTGGAATACTGTAGCCAAAATTGTGCAAGAAAAATATTATATGGATTATAAGATTGTGTTTGACCCATTCAAAGATGTGACTTTTCAAGCCGCTAGAAACGCTAAAAATGCTAAACGCAAGCAACTGCAGAGCAATTTAAATAAAAGAAGACAAGGTTCTATAGCATTAAGTAAAGAAGAAGTTATAAAAATGGCTGAGCAGTGGGATGAAAATACTCCAATGGGACTTCAAAAAAACTTTTTCATATCGCTGCTTTTGAATTAGCCTGGAGGGGTGGTGAAAGTGCGCAGTGTAAAATTTATTATTTCAAAGCTAAAAAATACAATAATGGAACATTGACAGGCAGAGTGGAGTACAACACGGTCTTTTCTAAAACAGCTCATGGTGGAGATAAAAGGTGCAGTGAAAGTAAGTGGTTGACTAAAAATAAAGAAAATCCGAACGTGTGTCCTGTAAGATTGTTGAAAAGGCTTCTAGAAAAACGAAACAAACATATTTCTTCAGATAGATTGTTTCTAACACTTAATCCGTTTTGGAAAAATGAAAATGCAAAGGGATGGTACAAAAATGTGCCCATTGGTGTAAACGAAATTTCAAAGTGGACCAGAATTTTTGCAGAAAAAATTGTCTAGATCTGAAAAATAAAATTACTAATCACTCCCATAGGGCTGGCACTATTTCTACTCTTGCCAAAGCAGGAGTCTCAGAACAAGAAATTATCAAGCAGACCGGACATTCGAACGCCAATTCTCTGAAGCCATACATTCAGTTAGACTCACAGCATCATTCCACTTTAGTGACAAATCTAAGAGAGGAAAATAATCAAATTCAGCAATCTTGTTCGGGTAGGATTGTATACCAAAACTGTACTTTCACTAATGATTACGATATACATATATACAGGGTGAGTCAGAATAAGACTGACAAACTACGACTACAGATTCCTCACCTCATTTCAAATGCATCAACTTTTTGACACCTATTAAATTGCTCGCTCCACTCGCCCTATAAATTTTCTCGATTTTTAATCGCCCACAGTAATACATTTTATACACAGAGGGAGTTTCAATCTCATAAGCCCGTAATTTTATTCTTTCCAGCATGAGTTTTTTTTTTATTAGAGATGTGGATTATTGTATATTTGGATAGATAATACATAGAGGATATCTATTGAGTGTTGATTTTCTCATAGGTAATAGTATGTGCCTATGTTGAATGAAGTATAGAGCTTTTTTTGTCTAAGAGCTGCGCTTATAGAAAAAATCATTTGTGTATTTAGAGCACAAAGTTTCTAAATTCACAAATAGCAATTTTCAGACTCAACTCAAATATGTAAAAGTGTGTTTTACGATACAGTATGGAAGAAAATTAATTTCACGATTATCACATTTACAATTCTCAACTGGTATGAAGACTGTGATTATAAAAACGTTCAGTGCCAGCCCCGTGTATGGAAAAAGAGGTAAAGAAAACAACGAATGTATGTATTTTTTTATTTTGAATTGATGTACACTTATTTACGACTTAACATGATACTTAGACACAAATGGCACATGATTTATATAAAAATATCATGAGAATAATATACAGGAGTACAGAAGTCGAATATAAAACAGAGGAAGACTCAATACAAAATTTACAATGTTATCTACCCTATTATTTTACATTTTTACATTCTTGTTAAAATGACGGTCACATGCTTCATTAATTAGAATAATTTTTTAATGTTATCGCAAAATGCAGCACCGTAAACAACTATGTGATAGTCACTAAAAGAAAATTGTCGATTCAGTATTCTTACATTGAAAGTTACCTATCAGGTTCATAAGAGCCTTTTTTATCAGATAAAAAATAGATATATTTTTTCAACTAAATATTATTGCCAATCAGTAATTTTACGAGAAAAATTGACATACAAAAATTACGAGACCATGAGTAGGTCGTCTTTAAATTATTTTCTTTTTATACCCAAATAACACACTTATATTGAGACGATATTGAAATGATATGAAAATATTGGCAAAATATTCAAATTCAATATTGGCGAGAAAGAAAATATGAGCATTTCCTGATATTTGTCCAATATATTGAAAATAAAATTAGTGAAATATTTTCGAAGCAATATTGACCTTCAGCGATATTGGTATAATATCAAAATTCTAAATTTCCAAACAGTGTACAGGGAGAACAAAAAACAAATTTTGATCAAGAATAAACTACCCTTATTTTTAACCTTATCAATAAAGTTCATTTAGAAATATTGTTTATAATTGAAAACAATAATTAGATTTTGAATCATAGCCACCTACACACAATTTTTTTTATGGTTTTAGCCTTATGAAAATTTCTAGTATCTTATATACACCTCAGACGTCTCCCTCATATTTTCATAATAAGAATTTGATACACAATTTGGACGAATTTATTACTTGTACTAAAATATCATCGACGTTTGTTGAAAATGGTTTAAATTTTTACTAGTTTTTTGGTGCAAATTTGATATTTATTCACTCTCTGTGTTTGTCCATAATGACGATCAGTATGATTTTATAGCAGAAAATTACTGATTGAATCAATTAATTATTGCTAAATAATTAAATAACACATATCTGCGAATTTACGATCACTTAAAAATAAAAAAAAATAGGAACGAATTATTTTGTTGGCGTGATTTCAAATTTAGATATTGCTTTCTCAATAGATTCTTTTGATAATATCAAAAGTGAGGGTAGTTTTTCGTAAAAACTTTAATCAATATATAGGTTAATATGATTGGTTGAATATTTTTGAAACACTATTCAATCAATATGCTTGTTTTTCATTCTTGTTTTTATCTCTAGAATCGATTTGAGGGTATATTGGCATCATAATATTGATACTGGATATTAGGAACAATATGGAGAAATAGAATATGTTGTTTTATTGATATTGGCTTGAATTTTTCAACCAATATTGACCTATGACAATCTACTTCCAGAACAGGTTAAGCCAATATTCTACCAATATTATTAGTATGATAATGTGTTTCCAATATTCAGCCTTCTTTTTAAATTTACGATATACCTGGGTATGAGTTGATTTTTCGGTTATAAACGTGGTCTTGTTATAAATGAAAATAACTAAAACTTGCATTTCACTTCTTGGCAAATCAGAGGATATTCTTCTGAGTAAATATTGATAGTAATGTTGGCTAGTTGGCAATAGTATGATTATGAAAAAAAAAAAAATAGAATACAGATGAGATAACGTTTATAAGATATATCACGATATCTGTATGGATCTGTAATGGATTGAAAAAGTATTATCTAATATCATCCTTTTATCAGTTATAGACTGATGGGTATTATGTGAAAAACAATAAGTTCAACTATTAAAACTCTTTGTACAGAAAAATAAATTAGGATTGACATGAATGAGGGCTTTACTATAGTGACAATACATTTCAACACTTTTTTTTGCACTAATTGACGATTTACGTATTCATTACGTATACACTGATTTGAATTCAAAACACATTAGAATGTATATTAGCTCTCATTGATATCAGTCCATTTTTAGCCACTGTTTTGCTTTGACAATTTTCAGTTAATATCCTCCAAATCAACAGAAAACTAACCATTCATTTCTGAGTTGTTTTTGAAAATATCTTCTCTAATAAACATCGATATGTTGCGATGAAAGTAATTGTTGATTCTTATGTTGGTATCTATATACAAGAAGAAAAACATAATGCATGTGACCGCCGATGAAAATAGCAGTTTGAAGTTTCATATACATCGTGCCTTCACAATATTACTTATAATATATTGTAATTGATTGACGATCACTTTTTAGCAAAAAAACTATATAAGATACAGTACCGCCTGCAAGAATTTGGGACACTCTGTACATGCTAATATTCTATGAATTTAGGCCTGAAACAAAGCAGAAACATCACGCCATGACGATATATAAGAAATCAAATCATTCTCTTAGGTGATGGCGGATATTTTCATGCAGAAACACATCGAAAAAAAAAATCGTTTTTATTCAAATACTTTATACAAACACTTTATCCCTAACCTTATTGTATTCTATACATTACGAACTGTGTTACATTTATACCTAACATGATATGTTATTTGTACACGGATAAAATGAAAAATATGTCTTATAGTATTTTAGACCATGGAGGAAAGAGAAAAATGCACATTCAAAAAATAGGCCTGAATCTCTTGCAGCACAATAGTAAACCTCATAATGAGTCTGCTAATAGTGAATATATGCTCGAAGAGAATGAACCAAAAACATCTAGTGAATTCCCACGGTCTTCCCGACTCTAACAACTTTCGAACGGATAATTCGCCTTGGATGGTCTGATGACTAGAACTAAGTACCAGAGTCCACGGGTTTCAAGAGTAACACCTTGAAACTTTCACATGATAACCCTTATGGATTAAAATAAATATTTAGTTGAAAGGTCTTGATAAAAGGAAGAAAATTTGAGCGGGACACCTCTACAATGACCAGTTGGAAAACGTGATCCAATTAAACATGAACTTTGACTAAGTATCTCATAGTCCCAGAGCCAGAGCCGAAAATTTTCTGAATTTATTAATGCAGGTTTTTCGTTAATGAATCTAATCGTTGAACAGGTGACATCAAAGATTTTTTTACCGGGGTAACAAAATGGATTTATTAAAGCTGACATTTTTTATAAAACTTCTATAATGAATATCAATAAAGTTATGTAGGTCAGTCACTCATATATTAGAACAGAGCTGGTCAGTCAGTCCGAATATACACGGTGTTTCATAATTGTTAAAATTTAAAAAATTGTTATAAATAAAATTGTTTTTTCCGTTAACCAGCTGTCGTCCCCTTACAAACGGCAGCCCTCAAAAGTCGAAACTTGTGCGAGCCAAGAATTAACGAGGTCTTACCTTTTAACGTGCGATTCCTAGCATTTTCTCGGGCCATCAGATAAAAATCTGTAGTCGCTTGGATTCGAACCAAGCCGACCAGCAGTCAGTGGTTTTGAACGCAAGAGCCTCAACCACTGAGCTACTTGGCCCTAATTGAATTTTAAAGGGTGATAATCCTTGAAAAAAAAAAAATCATATGAACGTATGTCCGCAACCGCCTTACTTATGAGATAGAGGGCGTTGTTTTTAACAACAAAATCAGTTCTTTCCCGATATCTCTGAAACTGAATTGGGTTTTTCTTTTAATTTTGTTACATGCAAAGTACACTTTAAAATATATTTTTCCCATGATGAAGGTTTTCTCAGTTTTCATCAGTTGCGTACTCTTATCCTCTGCTATATTTTCATCAAAATAATGATACGCTACTGTTTCTTTCTGAAAAAAATATTATTTTTGTAATTATCCTTTATCTCTTTATAAAAATGTTGTCTTGCGTTTTTTTTCCTCCAGCGAACAATTTTCGATTCAAAAAACAAAATTGAGACCAACAAAATCTGGCATAGGTACAAGCGTATTAAGCATTTAATTTTTGAGGTCAAATACCGTTCGCCGGACGAAAAAAAGGCAGAAGACCATTTTTATAGAAAAATAGAGGAAAATTAAAAAAAAAATTATTTGGTAAAAAACAGTGCCATATCATTATTTTGATGAAAAATATGGTAGAACATGTCAACAGGGACGCCAATGATAAAAATTAAGAAACCCTTCATCATGGGAAAAATATATTTTCGAGCGTACTTTGCATGTACCGAAATTGAAAGGAAAACCCAAAGCGGTATTAGAGATATTGGCGAAAAACTTTTTTTTTTTGTTAAATTTCAACATCATCTATCTTATAAATGAAGCGGTTGCGTACCTATGTTCATATGGAATTTTTTTCTTAAAATCATTCAAGGATAATCACCCTTCAAGATCAGGATTCAATTATGAAACACCCTGTATATTCGGACCGACTGACCAGCTCTGTTCTAATATATGAGTGACTGATCTAAATAACTGTCATTGATATGCATTATAGAAATTTTATGACAATTTTCAGCTTCAATACATCCATTTTGTTACCCCGGTGAATGCTACATCTTTGATGTCGCTCTTGAGTCACCTGTTCTACGATTCGCTTGGCTGACCAGAGTATGTTTGTGTACATTTGTGTGCATGAAAAAGTCATATTAACAGCAGTTAAAGGCTATTGTGAGTCAGGCTTGTCAATATTAGTTAAACTCCTTATCCAGTTTGACAAGTAGTGCCAAAATTCAAACCACTTTTGTCAGTAACGCGCTTTCAACATTTTTCTATTGCAATTGGTGCTATGCAATGCAATGAGTGCAATGCTTTGTACGACATTTTTATGCACACAACTGTACTTATCGACTATAATAACTAATTAACGGAAAAATAGCTTTAATGAATTGAGAGAAAATTTTCGGCTCTGGCTCCCTTTCTATCACAACAAGAAAAACGTTGTGGGGAAATGTTGGAAATACCAAAAAACTACATACCTTCTCTTGGAGTGTTTTCTACAATGTAACATATACCAGACTCTTATTTCAAATCACCCGTTGTAGATGAGGGGGGAGGCTACCCATAAAGTTTGTGAACAATTATATTACCCTATCGATAAACTATTCTATCACGTGACTCCAAATTAATTTTCGTAATAACTGGACGAATAGGAATTCTTTACATAACTTTATAACAAGAACATGACTAGACATCGAAATCACCTAAATCTTTAAATGAAAATTCATTACAATAGTTCAGTCTTTCTATATTATCTGTTTAGTTTTTTCGAGAATTCAATATGGCGTGAAGCTATTCTTGAAGTTGTTTTATGAGAATTAATAAATATTTTAAACACCGTTTCAAAAGATCGTACACCTAAATGAATTCTCAATTAAACAAACTAATTCCGTGAAAATGGGTGATTATTGGCTTTTCAATAACAAAACTGACGAATTGTTTTTGTTTACGAAGGAGTATCTAAATGTATTTATTCATTTGAAATTATAATGTCCATGAGTAATTGATGAACTTTCACGAGAATGCTGATCTGAATATAGTTTCCGTACTCATTGCCAACATTTATACAGAAATTTATTTGTAAGGATCATTTCCGATAAAATTACTTCATCTATTATTTCTACCAGCATTTCACCATATTGTTGTTTGCCCAAATTCATATGTCAACAAAATCAAGACGAATATTGGAAAGAAATCAATTTATTTCGATGGTGTGAAATTTAACAATGAACTTCCAAATTATTTAAAAACTTATGGTAAATTGCGATTCAAGAATAACCTAAAGAAATACTTACTCCTTTGAATCCATTCCAATTCTGATTTCATTATATTTAAATTAATTTTTAATATCGTTACTTGCATTATGTGAAATTATTTAAATTTTTTTCCCTTTTATAAACTGTATGTTTCTTGGGAATAAATTGAATTGAAAGGTTGATGACTGAATAATAACATCACGATTTACTCAAGGTGGTCCAGAAATCTCACCCAACATTTTTCTCATCTGAAATTCCAACAATTTGGATAAATGATAAAGTCAAAAAGAGAAAAATTCAGTCTTCGTCATTGCTTTGATTTCGTTGATTGCAACTGAAATTCTGCACGAAGAAGTAAACAGTAAATTTTGACTGATGTTTGACTTTCGACTATTGGGTAAATTCATTAGAAACCAATATTTTGAAATCATTTCATGGTTCGGGATTATAAAATTACCACGAAAACAGCCAAAATTTGATTTTAATGGCATTTGATTGAAAGGTTTCTGATACTTTGATTTTAGTTCGAAAATATGAATCTGTGGTTTCTTTTTGTTTTAGTATCGCAATTGTCGGTTTTATGCTGACCACCTGCACATGAACGTCATCAATTATTATATTTCTGATTGATTCGGCCGTTACTTGATGAAGATCCATAGTAATTCTATAGACAAGAGACAATTTGATCATCACAAACTTTTATTTAATAACGACATGTTTAGCTATCACAGTCGTGGCTAAATAAATGTTTGTGAAATCGTCTCTTGTCTATACAATTATTATATTTTTTTGTCGTGAATTTCCTCTAAAAGGACTGACATTGAGATTTGGCACTACCTTCATCATACAAAAAAAGGTGATTTTCAGTTGACAATAACTTTCATTCTTGAACGCAAAAGTATCATTTGGCATTCTATATACAAAAATATCTTTCAGTTTGGCAACGGAAATTTGTAAAATCCATACATAAATTAATGACATCAGAAACTTAGAATTTGATTTCAAATAATATATTTCTCCCATATAACTAGTGCGGCCAATAATTAAACATTTTTTTGGAAATTATTCCATAAACAGAAAATGGTAACACTTTGGGAGACCATGTTGAAATCTTTGGTTTATTTAGGGTTAAAACTATCTTCGGTGTTTATGAAATCAAAGCATATGGATTTTTCAACTTTCCAAAGGAGTGAAATGTGAAATGCTATTGAATGTTTCGATTTTATTTATTTTATGGAAACAACCATTTTTGAAAATAGTTTATCATCTTGCACATAAACAACTGTTACTGTTGCTGTTTTATGCAATAGAAAAATAGTAGACCCATTTTCTGACAAGGTTGTTATCGTCTGACTAGAAAGGATCGATAATAATATCTCGTCAAACAATATCAAGAAATTTCAAATCGGTTAATTATTATATATTTGAAATTTTCTAGTCGATAGTGCTTTGCTTACAAGTAATCTATCTAACGTGAATTAGTTTTTGTTCGATATTTTGTTTGACTCTACAATATAATCAATCATTTGAGTTGCTTTCTCTATGAATATTATCATTTTCATTCAGATAGTTGATTTTTTTAATATTCTCTATTTTTCATTGAAAATTCGTTAAATAAATTAGATAGGGAGAATGTTATTGAAAATATCACTCACAGAAATTGTTCATTTCATTGAAGCAAGGTTCGCCTCTCTCGCATTTAATCCCCAATACATTTTGGTCGACGAAAATCTATTTCGCTTTGCCAAGCTCATCAGGGAGATTGATAGAATTGGAAAGCAGGCTCTTCAGAAGCAATTATGGATGAAAATGATAGAAATATTTCTTCTGCGGTAAAAAAATCAGAAAGTAAAAACATTCTGTAGAGAAAAGATTAACTGCAAAGTATGCTTGGGAGATGATATTTCGGAAATAGAAGGAACGTTTCAAAACATGGTCTCCACATTCAATAATATTACAATCATGTGATGAAACCATCATCACAATAAATAAAAAATGTACAACTGAAAAAATTACATGTTTCCTGGCTCCGACCTGGTGGAACCATGATAGACTTGTTTGTGGGGATTGTGGGGAGTGAAGCTGCTCATAGAAGGAGCGTCACTGCGCCAAGAAAGACCTGGGGGTCCAACCCTTGCGTAGACAGGTTGGCCGGAAGTGCTGGAAGGTGACACGATATCTGGAGGGTTCTCGTGCGGTTTCTTGGCGTTTCTGTTTCTTCGGAGCGTGTGGATGGGAGAGAAGTAGGAATCCGAGTAAACTTTCCTGTTGTAGTAACCTCCGTTAGCCGAAGGGTAGGGACTTTCATCGTCGGTGTTCGAAGAAAAGTTGTTCCATTTCTACAAAAAAAAAGAAAATTAAAAAAAAAAATTATTCACGTATTACATAACACCTATGGTCTGTATACTGTAACTCTTGTTGTTGAAAGCAATCTCGCGAAAAAGATTTATACCAATTTTGATCTGCATGTGAGATTCGATCATATCGTGTGATATTGTAATCAGGAAAAAAAACTTTTCAAAAATGCAAAAATTCGATATGGCGCCCATGAGAAAAAACAAAATTGAGTGTTGCAACTCTGGCATCAAAAACGCTTTGGAAAATACGATGACAGATTTTTATTCCTTGTAAAAAAGTGTCTTAAGAACGTCCTAATTTTAGCTTGAAAAAATAAACTGACAACAAATTTCCGTTTTTTTTAATTCAGAAACTGAAAATGACACTCAAATTTTCTCTCAGATAATTGTTCAGCATGAAAACACGCATTTTTCCCCTAATTTTTCCGACCTCGTATCTCTTATAATAACTGAGATCCCCATGGTGGAGCAACGGACGCCCGGTATATGAGACATAAGCAAGCGGTTGACGGAAACCATATTTTCGATCATTCACATTTTCTGAGTGTTCTAAATAATTCATGAGCTCATTGGGTCTAATGAATAAACCTTAAGCAATTGCTTTTACTCAGATTTCTCGAAACAGACCTATCCATTTTGTTAATTAATGAGAGAGACAAACCTATAGTACCTTGACCTTTTTCATGACCTCCGAGTCAACAGATAAGCATTGCGATATGTTGCTAGTTAGGTTCTTTTTCCCATTTTTTGGGCTGGTTGTACTCTTGCAAATTTCCAATAGGACAAAAATATCCCAATCCAAAGTAGCAAACCCATATTAGGACAATATTGGTACAATATTGTGAAAATATTGGCAAAGTATTCAAATAATAATATTGGCGAGAAAAAAAATGTGAACATTCGGCGATATTGGTCCAATATTTGAAAAATAATATTGGTTTAATATTTTTGAAGCAATATTGGCCTCAAAATCTTAGGTGATATTAGTACAATATCAACAAGTGTTGCCTTGGAAACATTGATGAAATATTTCTAGAAAATGTCGAATAATTTAAAAATTCTACAATTTAGTTTCTACTTCAATTTACCACTGAGTAGATGAACTTGTAAACGCATTGTGAGAAGTTTATTTAATATATGTTACTATGATTCAGCTGTTGTTTCATATGTGGGGCCACCTAGCGGTTTCTTACCCAAGTTTAATCATGATTCATTTCAATATTGTTTATTGAATATTCGGCCAATATTCAAATTTCAATCCTAGTGATAAATGTATTTTGTAATATTGTATCAACACTGTCTTTCAAATATTGGCGTAAGGTTTTCCTAACAATCTCAATCAATATTGGGTCAATATAATTTTTAGAATATGTATTAAATAATATTCCACCAATGTGCTATCAAATTTGGATATACTATATTGTTTTTTATCTCTAAAATCGATATGAAAGTAATATTAAAATCGCAATATTGGAGCTAGATGCTAGAAATAATATGTATGCTCTAGCGATATTGGTGAAAATTATTGAACCAATATTGACCCAATATTTCATGAAACAATATACATTCAGAACAGGCTGAGCCAATATTCCACCAATATTATTAATGAAATATTGTTTTTCCAATATGAACCCATATTGGTTCAATATTATTTTTACATTTACAATATATCCATATTGGCCCAATATGAAAACAAGATTTAGCCAACATGGGGTGCTACCTGAGAAGAGGAGTTGAGTATTTTGCAAAGAACTGGTGTTAATCGTTCTGGGCAATATTTCTTGAGAATGATCGGGGAAAATCGAGAATGGAGTTCGAAACCAGGACGAGGCATTTGTACCTTGTTGATGGAGGAGTTTGCTTGTGTTTTATTTAGGCTTCCGGGGTATTCAACTTGAGTAGACTTCATCATCATGACTGTGAGAATAGTACATGATAATGAAGAGGGAAGAGGAAAATGTGACCACCACTTATGGATATTCTTTTAGTCCCCTCTTACGACTTAAGTCTCCTCTTACGACAGGTACCATTTACCGGGGATATTCTTACTCTGGCCCCATGCGGTAAGATATTGTATTGCTCAGGATGGACGTCATTTAGAACCAAATTTGTGCTATTGTGATAAAAACATTGTATAGTAGTCAAAATTGATCAGGTTAGCTGACGCTTCATTTATTCAGCTAAGGTTAAACCAACCAAAATTGTCGCAACCAAGCTGCATGGAAAGAAAAATTGATTTAAGTTGTTGAAGAGCAGTCGACTTTAGAATAAAGATGGTATTTTTTTTTGTGAAGGAAGATCTACCAAGGAAAAATCATTGTTGCTGACCTATATGACTAACGGTATCCAAAGATCCCAACATTCGTATACCAAGTATATTTCATTTCCACGAAGCTGGTTATATTGGAGACCATAGTGAACAACTTTAGACTTAGATTTTGGATATTGAAAATGCGAGCTGCTGTTAAAAAATGTTTCAGCAATTATCGAGAATGTTAAGCTAAACGGTGTTGGTCAATAGTTCTTATGATACTTATATGGGATTTCCCATGGTTATCTCAGTTGGAAGGAGTCGCGAAAAAACGTGTGTGGTTTACATGCTTTACTATCCAAACTATTTAAATGTAAATAGCGTTCAATTTCGATATCAGTTTTATAATATCAGCTAACAGTCTAACAGTTTCTAGAAAAGGACAGACAGCCCAAAAAAATTTCTCAGACAATGGCATGAGCTTGGTGGTAACACTTCGTGAGTTGAGAAAAATTTCTGAGTCAATAGACACTTCCAGACTTTCCAGTGATCTTCCTTCAAGAGAAATTTTTATCAATTCATCAAGCGCCCTGCTCCAGGAAAATATACAGATATTCCATTGGAAATAAAATAATAATAATAAAATGGTTATTTACTACTAAAAAAAAAAAACTGACATAGAACCTTTCCCAGCATATCATACTCGATTCTATAGACTGTGGTGAATAAACTGAGGAAAATACTGACCGATCTCTTCCCAGCAGCTACCAAAGTAGTGGTAGCATACGGTGCAGGAGAAATAGCCCCACTGTCGCTCTCCACTAAATTGGCATTCACCTCCGCATAATCAGGAACCTGCGACATCTTGGAGTCCAGATTTGGACTGGCATACTCCTGCACTTGCATGTTGGAAAAGTCATCGAACTTCCTCCGCGTCACGGGGTAATATTTTTCGGAACTGTATTGTAGGTTATCGGGTCGAGCGAATTCGTTTTGGTGCATAGGATTCGAACGCAGGTTAACGCTACCGAACGCGCTTCCGGGAACTCCGTTGAAAACATACTCCGTCCTTTTGTGGTCTCTCGGCGTCAGTTTGGAGTACTCTGGCAGAGAGTTGGAATAGTCTGGAAGATTATCCTTGTCCATCCACAGCGGAGCTTCGTGTTTAGAGTCGAGGGGAGTCGTTAGAACTCCCCCGTTAGAGCGACTGGGAGTCATACTCTTTTTAGACAGCATCTGCCTACGTCTGACGAATATCATGGCTCCGAATAATAGAACCATCACCGACACCATGCTGATCAGGAGAGCCATGAACCAGGTTTCTGTGATGAAGTCGCCAGTCTGCATGTCTGCATCTACAGGCCTAGAAGAGAAGTTTAGTGTAGAACTAAGTTCAAGAATCAATGTATTAACAATTCAATTCAAATTTGGAAAGTGCAGCAAATACATATCTGGTGAGAACGTTATCAATAGCATCCTTCTTTTACCCTTTGTTTTTCAAGATATCGAAATGAAAATCGACCCAGGTAATATAGACATCAAATGCCACATTTTGATATATTCGAAGAATTCTTTGGACTTCTGGTTCACATGGAACTGACGACACCAATTCGTCATTTTCGAATGAAACGGTGTATATATAATTATTACATTTTAAATAGCCTGAGGAAATTCTATTTTATTTATTTAAAAATTAAGAACTGGTGTCATGTCCGAATGTGAGATTTGACGACCGAATGTGGCATTTGATGACTAAAATTCACCATGTCGAGTTTAATTTTGATATTCTGATAAACAAAGGGATACTAGTGATATCGTTGTCACCTGGTATATTCCGAATATCAAGATTCTGGGATTTCGAAATCCTACTATTAGTGTTTTTTTTTAATATATTTTTGTTTTCAGTAATTTTTACTATAATATTGAGTGAAGCTAGTTTGAAACAGATCAAGTTAGGTTAGGTTAGGTTAGGAGCGTGTTTTAGGGAGATAATCTCAGCCATCTTTTCCAATCTTTTCCGTTTCACTATTGCCACTGTCCGTTGCGCTCAGTAAAACGCTTGGATACAACTGATGCACCCCCAGCAACCGGAGGTATAAGGTCACTCATCTATTTCACATGGATAATCTTGAATTTTATATCCCAGGTGAAAAAGAACAACTTACACCAGTCTTTTGAGTACACGCAGACTTTTGGCATGGAAACCGGGGACTTTTGAGTTTAAAAACAGAATGGTACTGCATGGAGCCTGAAAAGTCACGAAGTGTTTGGATCCTCTTCTCTGCATGGTTCGTGACCATGATAAAGCATTTGGTGTATGATGGAGCGTTTCTCTTCAAGGCAGCAGCCAGTTCGGAGAAAAACTTTTTTTAAGTCGCGGCAAATCTTCTTCAAGAACATCGAAAACCTCGGCATATCAAAAAACTTGACCTACGCCTGAGGTCAAGTAGGAGAAAGTTGAAGACCGAGAACTCATAATGGCCTGGCAGAATGGTGTCTTCAGCAACTTGGTCTGCCGTTGCCGGGTGATGGGTTCCTGTTACTGAATGCAGGGTCTGAGACCATAATGCATTTTTTGTCAGCATGTCCGGCATATGCGGTCTCAGTCTATATCCTCAGACACAACGTGGGACTAAGAGTATTATATTAACAAGTACGACACTGAAAACTGTAAAATTTTTTGAACTACTCGTTCCTCCCCCTCAGGTAAGTACAAGCCAATAAGCCTTCTGGACCATCTAAGTATTTGAATACTGCCGAAACGAACATCGTCTGAGAAGGGGAGAAAAAACGCACGAAATATCGAGACTTACTCTTCGAACTTCGCAGGCTTAACCCAGAACTTTTTGTGAAAATGGTTGTTCTCTCGAACCTAAATATCATACCGGGATGTCGCGATTCAGTAGAAATCATAATCGGGCGAATGCGTAAGGCTGAGAGTAAATCAGAGCGTAGTAAACATTTAAGAGAGTTGGTCGATCAAGTTCATTCTTCAACTGGAGAAGAGTAGCCAGCGGAAAACTTCTTATGTACATGGTGAATGTGATGTTTCCAGTTCAGTCCTTGATCTATATGCATTCCTGCTTCTTCAGCTGTAGTTGTATTGTCAGCGAGAAGTACTAGACATTTAGAACGTTTGTCAGATGGCATATCATTAATGAACAGCAGAAATAATAATGGCCCTAGAACTGAGCCCTGTGGAACTCCTAGGCTCATTGGGCACAAATCCGATTTTCTGTCCTCTAGTTTTACCAATATCCTTCTGGAACTCATGAATGACATAATACACGAAAAAAAGTTGCCCCCTAATACCTATGGAGTAAAGCTTTTCTTCAATAAAACCAATAGCACACCATTCGAATGTGTCGGAGCTCCGGAGAAAGGGCCCGACTGGAAATAGATGTTAAGTTTTCTCATGAATAATTCTTCAAAAAAGATAGATTTGAATAATTTAGATTGTTTTCGGAATGATGAGTATACAGATTATATTGCACTAACCTTTGGAAATTATTGTCGGATATCCTAGAAGCAGGTTCCAATCGCAACGTTGCCGCTGCATTGAACGGACCCACTCCAGCTCTGGTACTCGCAGCGACCTTGACGTAATACGATATTCCAGGCGATAAGTTCCCGAGAAGCAGACTAGAAGCCTTCTTCCCAACCGTCATGGTTTTGGTTACGTCAGATCCATTGGTTTTTATCTCGACTTTGTAGCTCTGGAGTTCACCATTCAAGGATATCGCTGGTGGAGGCTTCCATTTAAGGAATACGGCCGTGGAGTTGAGCAGCAGCGCCTCCATGTGGAAAGGGGGCTCCGAAGGAACTGAAATTGAAATAGTAATATAATTTCTAGTAAGCCAACTTAAGCTTTTAAGGTTTCTGCAAACAATAACTATGTCTGCAAAAAACGATTCAACAATATCTCAATGTAAAGGCAGAAGCTGAGACACCGCCCGCAGCCTAGCGTTCACTAAACCACGGGCGTCATCTAAACTCCAGCCCCTCAACCAAAGCAATACCCAGAACTTGCGTGATTCTTTTAGGACAGAGTCTTTAAGGAAAGACATATCAACCAACAATAATGATATTGCCCCATTATTCTCGGAACTGAAACATTTGTTCGAACAACTTCAATTTTCCAAAAAGGTCTTTGGGCCCACCTAGTTTTTCGTCAGGACAACAAGACAGTCGATATTTTTGAATACCCTGGTGGTGAGGAATTACAACCTATCGCTTCTTCAGTACAAAAATCTTTTGGAGGAAGGATCGTCACAGTTTCATGTTGTAGCAAATGCAGAATAAATAACAGGATCTTCATTGACTTTTTTCAATCAGAGCTCGCGTTTCCCAATGTTTCAGAAATTCAGCCCATACAGAATCTACTCATTCATCACCTGAGACCAGAACACCTAACAGGTGATAGTCAACTGTACTGTCAAAGCTGTGCCATAACAACAGACAGTCATAAAATAACAAGTATAGTTGAAACACCTGCAAATCTGATCATAACTCTGAAGCTCTTCAGTTATGACTCAGCAACCCAAAGATGCATCAAACTATTTCAACGAATCAAGCTAGAAAAACACCCCAATCTAGCCGACTGCAATTACGAGCTTTACGCAGTCATTGTTCACTTTGGTTCTGGAGCAGATTTTGGCCACTATTACACCTCAGCCAAAGATAAAACGGGCTGGTACAAATTTGATGACAATTGCGTAAATAGAATACCTTCTTTGGAACTGGACCTTTTGGAGCCTTCGAAGACACCATACATCCTATTTTACCGTAGAGCAGATTGTCACAATTCGTCAGACCTCTTTAGAAGTTCTCTATCAAGGAATTCCAACTCTTCAGATGATGTGGTGTTGCAGGTTTTTCCGGGTTTTCCTGCAGTTCTGAAAGCGAATGCGCCACCAAGACTATTTAAGCCGCCCCGGAGCGCCGATCAATCATTTTGATGTTTTTACTTTGTTCTTGTTAGTTTCACTATGTTAATGAAGTTTTATAAAAAAAAAGTTTACGTTCAAATTTTATTACTATCGTCATTAGTATGTAGCAGAAATTGAACTGATGACTGTGAAATAACCGAGATTACGTAGACGTATGGGACTGAAAGAAATGTTTCTTGTTTTGTGAACTTGATTTTCAATAAGGGATCAAATATAATGACTGGAAGTCAGGAAATTATGAGGTATTTGAATTTCATAACGCTGGATGTGCCTTTTCAATACGGAAGAACTTGAATTATTTACGGAATATAGAAAACTTTTAATGCCCATTCATACACTTTCAAGCTCCCATTGTTCCACTCGGAGTAGGGAATTATTTTATTGCTATTACAACAATAATTTAATTACAGCTTTCTGGATATTTCACTTACCATCCTCAAGAGTCCTTACAGTCTTGGAGTTCGAAGGATGACCTTCAACAGTTTTGAAGAAAGGCACTAGAAAAAACTCATACATCGCCCATTTTTCCAAGTTATTAACAGTGAAGCTGGAGGTGCTCCCAGTATGAAGAACTGTGAGCATACTGTAGCTCTTTGGCGATTGTGGATCTTCCTCCAGGCCTATATAGTATATGTACAGCCCTTCAACATATGTGGAATCCGAAATATTCCAAATCAATTTAATGGAAGTGGATGTTATAGGAATCGCCTCTGTCAGCTTGACGATGTTGCTGCTGACTAAGTTAGCTCTAGCTTCGCTGAGAACAGTTACCTCTGGATTACCCCAGTTCTGAGTAGAATCTGGGCCAACTACGATAGGTTCAGAAAGCTGGGACGGGGGACCCAGTCCATGAGCATTTTCCGCTCGAACTAGGAAGGTATACGGAACGCCAGCTGAAAGAAGATGCTGCGTAAATGTCGGACCAGCTATCCTCCGAGCGACAATAGTCCAAGTAGGAGTTACACCTTCTTCACGACCAAAGAGCTCTATTTGATAACCCAAGAGACTGGATGACCCAATTTTATTGTTCTGACCCCAGGTTATAGTCACACTCCCTTCTGACTGATTCAGGGCGTGGGGTCTGCTCGGAGGGCCGGGTAACATTACAGGTTCTGGTGCCTTGAAGAAATTGATGTTCGGGTTTTTGGGATTCTCTACGAGCAGGTAACCCGTCCAGGTTGCTTTACCCCCTCTGGAAGAAGCTACGCAGGTGTAAGGACCGGAATCTTCTTTTTGCAGATTATAAATCTCCAGATGGTTTGGATTCGACATGTTGATTCGATGGGACGAGGAAACAGGAACACCTTCCTTATACCATGATATGACTGGCTTAGGGTTTCCATGTGCCTCACAAGTCATGTACGCCACCGAGTCTATTGGCAAGGATTGATTAACTGGCCCGCTGAAAATGACTGGAGGAGGACGATCTTCTTTAGAAGTTATCGTGAGCCTTGTTCTGGTGGAAACTGATCCAGCTGCGTTTATAGCGGAGCAAATCACTACTGTTCCTGAGTCGTGTATCTGAAAAAGGAAAAATTATATCAGCAACAAAGGAGTCATATTCATACAGATGATTAGGACAATCAATACAGAATTTTTTAAAAGTGGGAAAAAATGCAAAAAATGCACTTTTACAGAAGTTGCGTTTTAGTTTAGTAATGGAATTATTAAATTTGCTCCCTTGTACATAGCTGACAACATCGTTAGAAATTTAAACTATAAGCAATTCTGGTTATTTTGTCATGAGGATCTATTTCATCAAACGAACCCAGCTTCTCCACAAAGCCGATTAGTATACCTGGTGAATGATTTTTCAGGTTCGATGTCAAGAGTGAGGCTCTACCTAACATAAACAACCTGATTCTGTTCGAAGCTGGGTATGCTCTGCTGCTTCATCATCTTCAAGATGAAGATTCCAGATTTTCCGACAGTCCTAGTCTTGATATGTGGTGATTCAGACCATCAGACGAAAGTGGCTAGCAAGGGGGCCTGTTAGACAACGTGAGTCATTGAAGTCTAACAATATTTTGGTGACACTTTTCACATGATTTTCAATGCCTTGGAATGGAGCAATCACGTTATGCCAGAAGTCTGATACTCTTCTTGCAGTGAAGGTATTCTCTGATTCTTCGGCGACACTGGAAAAAAGGCCTAGTCCAAGTTCTGGTTCGATAAAACTTTTGCAATTACTTTCACCGCTGGAGAGTCCTTCGTTCCATTGCCTTCCATGTCAGAATGTATAGAAATTCAGACCAGATTGTTCAGGTGAGGAGAGTCTCTTCTGACAGGTCCGTACCAACTTGGACGTTAATCGGTACGAGCCAAGTTCTTCTAAAGCCGATTGAGTGTCCGTTTCTTTTATTATTGAATTGTGTGAGGTTTGTTTACTCCAGTCACTTTGCACATAGGTCAATGACTTCAATTTCCGCCTGGAATACGGTCGCATAGGACTCTGTCCTAGGTGTACAACTCTATACACCCGCCCCAGCACCTGAGGATAGTTTTGAACCATCTGTCAACCAACAGCTGCATTATATAGGACACCTGTCTCTGTATACTAGAAACCTTTGCTTCGGCCATCCGCTGTGAAGATTTTAGCCACCAAGCGATCGATCAATATGTAAATACTGGTCTCTGGTCTAGTGATCATCACATATATCTAGCGGATTTCTTGGGGGCTTATACCCCAAGATTTTCCAAAAATTCTCTGATATGTCCACAAGGATAAAGGCTTCGTGAAGAACCAAGATGTCTAAAACTCCTGGTTTGATGTCAGGACAAATTCAGAGAGTGCGTCTTCATAGGATTTAGTCGTTGACAATACTGAAGGTGACTTTTCATGTACCTAATTTTGACTCCTATATAAAATGCGTAGGTAATTCTAGTTAGTTGTAAAATTGAATATAGTTTTTCTAAAATTGATACCAGTAACAATTAAAACTACCTGTGACAGTAGTTCCGTATATTTTACTTATTATGTTGTTTTCCATTTCATAGATTTCCATACGACGACTTGAAATTTGTATTCATGGAAACTTACCCTGAGAAGAAAATCATTCGTTTCCTCATTAATCAAGTTGGCGAATGTCTCGCGTTTTATTCCAGAGTTTTGCAGGTATGAGTCGCTACACCAGGGTTTTTAGGCATCTTATGGCTCCAATAACCACCTTGTGTTCGGTAAACACTGAAAAGCACAGTTCATGAAGCAAGTGTTACCAATATTTCTCAACCCTTTGAGACCGAGAGTTTTGAAAGTACTATGCACAGGCACTACGGGCCTGGTGGTGTTTGAGCTATCGTTATCGTCCGTTCGAGTTTCGTTGTTGACGTGAAATTCAGCAGATTTTTGAGGTTTAAAGAAAATTTCATCTAAATGTTGGGAAATAGGAGGACTTCTGGGTGAAAAATAAAAATCCGACAGAGGTGACCTGGTTTATAGAAAGGCCAATAACTGACAAACGAACATTATCTAGAATACACTACGAAAGTCTCCAAGAGATATAGAGAGCCTAAGTTATACTCTGAACAGGAATAGGCGGAAGGAATTGAATAATTTCGAAATAGAAACAATGAGCCTTTTTGACTGTATTGCTCTATGACTCCCAATGATGGACAGACATACCTGTGCGTCTTTCAGAACGAGACTGGAATGTCCCTCGGCACTTGTGAAGGCTTCAAAGTTTCCATAAGTGCTTCCCGTATATACCAAAGCCCTGTCACCTTCGAACGACCAAAACACGAACGGCAAGGGACTACCTTGGACGTTGCAATGGAAGGTGACGTCATGTCCCATTTCAACGGTTTGTGCTAGGGGTCTGGTTGTGAATGTGGGCGGTGCGTGGACTGTTAGTAATGCCGACGCCGTGATGGCTCCAGCAAAGTTGTCGGCGTCACAAAAATATCTGAAAAAAAAATTGTGTTACTTCTTAGCAGAAAAATATATTTTTTACGAATTTCCGACTTCGAAGTCGGAATTTTATTAATTTCTGACTTCGAAGTCGAAGTCGGAAAATAATAAAATTCCGACTTTGACGTCGGGAAATTAGAAGTCAGAATTTTTTTATTTTTCACGCTAACTAGTCCCTAACTAAAAGAAAAAATTTGCACCTTTAGATTTTTTTTTCATTTAGGGTCTTTTCATAATATCTATCAGATAATGTATGATGGTTAGGAATGATATTTCCTGTGAATGTGATTTATGTAATTCAATAAATTGCAACTTTTTTGTACATCAAAATATACCCTTAGTTATTTTATGTAAATTATATTGTTTCGTTTTTGTTTTAAATGTTTCAAACATATGTCGAGAGAGTATTCATTAGTAGTCAAATAGTCCACATTCCACCGACAAATTGGGGAATAACTTACAAATCGGTCACATTTCAGATTGCATTTTGATTTCATGACTTCTCAATCACCTAATATGCAAATTAAATATGCATTCATTTAATTTTCGTACCGAATTACACTCGAGTTTTTTTTGAACCGAAGTGAACTCAACATTCATAATCTGAGATTCCTTGCCTTGAGGCAATTCAACTCAAAAGCTGCCAGAAAAAATACACGTAAACCAAAACTCCGCTCTTTCAATTCCCGTAAAATCATGAAAAGGAACGATGAGTCACTATCTATCTACCAATAAACAAAACAATTCAATAGGATTGTTCGCGTTCGACGCGTTCACAAAATAAACTGTCCGAAACCCGAAACCGTCACAAGCATGCGTAGTCCCACAGAACTCAAAGAATGCGTACAGTTCTGTGAAACTGCGCATGCATGATTGTTTGTTTTATGAACGCGAACAAGACAGACCACCAACGAAAGACGCGCCCTGTGAATGGCCGCTGAAATAGTGGGAAGTTTGAAAGCTGCTGTGCGCAGTTTACTCCAAATAGTACTTTTGCAGACGGCTTTCTTCATTATGATGGCAGTCCTCAATTTGATATTTATGTTTTGTTAGTTGCATAGTTTTAGAATTTGAATGTGGGATTAGTGTTCCAGGTTGAATTCAGTAGTAGGCTGTCACATTATGTTGCCAAGCAACATAATTTGTTTCTCAAAATCGAAGGAATTTTTATTTCGGTAATCACCAATACACTTGTTGTATTACCTACGATAACTTACCGTCCTTGATCCAGCAAGGTGATTTGTTCTAGGCGTAGAGTACGGTCCTCAAGTACTCTGACCCTGCCCAAAGGCATGGTACCTCCTAAAGCTGTTCTTCGCCAGAGAACATCTGGAATAGGGTCTCCTCCCGTAGCGCAAGAAAAATCTACCGTAGACCCGACAAGTGCAATAATATCTTCTGGTGGATGTATCATGAATGGTTTTACTGCAAAAGGAAATTAGCAATTAGAAAATTTACATTTCATAACTACTTACTATAGAGAGAATATTTGAATACCCAACCAAACTACATACTACCACCATATACAGTGCCCGCCAAAAAGTATTTACCATATGGGAAAAAGTTTATTATTAGAGTATTGAAAAAAATATTCTTGGGAAAAGTTTTTGCATGTCCGATAACCTAAAAAATCGATTTTGACACATGTCACGTGATCGCAGGTATAGTGGCAAATTGAAAAAAATTACTATGAAAATGCAAAAAGTGGGGTAAAATGGCAAGATATCGAAAAAAAATATTTCAAAAAGTTGCTTAAAATTGAATTTTATACACATATAGGAAGTGTGAGAATATAATGGGAGAAAATTGAAAATAGCTATTTTTCTTAATATTTTCCTAGCTGTGTGAAAATATCAAATTATTATTTTATGAATAGCTTGACCATACTGAAACATTTGTATTTCAATGAGTATGACAAAATTTTCTCATTTTCTCCACACCAGTGAGCACTAAATTAAAAAAATTGGATTTTGTCAAAACCCTGGCTGTTACATTGGTTCGTATCTAACAGTTATATCAGAATTCCACGACCATTGTGATGACATGACACTTCAGAAACATGATGTTTTCCAGATTATAATCAACTTTCGATGATAATCATGCCAGAGCGTTTCACTTCGCATGCAATGTTGAAAACTCAAGCCTCTTTAATTTGACGCACTATTTTTAAGATTATGTGCGAAGTGAAACGTTCGTGCACGATTATCATCAAAAATTGATTATAAACTCAAAAACACGATATTTTTGGATCTTCCTATCATCGCAAAAATAGTGGAATTGTGATATATCTATTAGATACGAACCAATGTAACAGCAAGGGTTCTGACAAAATTCAATTTTTTCAATTTAGTGCTCTCTGGTGTGGAGAAAATGAGAAAGTTTTGTAATTATCATCGGAATACAAATATTTCAGTATGGTCAAGCAATTCATAAGATAATAATTTGATATTTTTCTACAGCCAGAAAACTATTTAAAAATTTTTTCTATTTTCAATATTCCCACATAATTTTGAATTCTAAGCAACTTTTTCAAATAACTTTTTTTGATATCTTGCCATTTTATCCGACTTTTTGACTATTCGTGGTAATTTTTTTCAATTTGCCGCCATACCAGCGATCACGTGACATGTGTCAAAATCGATTTTTAGGTTATCGGACACGCACAAACTTTTCCCAAGAATCTTTTTTTCAATACTCTAATAATAAACTTTTTTCCCATATGGTACATACTTTTTGGCGGTCACTGTATAAGATACCTTTTTTTTTTTTAAAAGAAATTTTTTTTTTCAAACATATGGTGTTATTTAGACCCAGTCTTCAATAAAACAGTAGGTTTGCTAAATAAATATATTTACCCTGGACCTTGGTCTGAGGAGGATAAATAGTTTTTTGTAACTCTAATAACGAATTTTTCTATTATATTGCAAACATTATGGCTCACACTGTACTTTTTTGTTGAAACAAAACATTGGCAATTTGAATATTTGCGCATACCTACATGAACTCACTGAATCGATAAAAAACACTCACCGTATACTTTCAGTATTGCCGCAGCAGATTCCCTTACTCCCGCCGTATTTTTGGCTACGCATTGATATTTTCCGTCATCCGAAGTCTTGGTGTCGGTGATGGCCAAATTGTAACCGTCGACGAGTTTCAGCCTTCCCTCTACCGCTAGGGTTTGCCCGTCTCTCCTCCAGAAAACGTGTGGTTCAGGAACCCCCTTCGGAGGAGAGCACTCCAAGACGATGTCTTCTCCTGCAGCAACTCGGGAGCTCTGAGGTTCGAATCGAAACTCGTCTCGAAGCACTGGAACAAAATGAAAGTCAGTAATGGCCCAATTTTAATATTTTACGAAAATACATTTACAGGGTGTCCCAGAATAAAGGGGACAAACTCCGAGGGTAGAATCCTCACTCCATTTTGAGGCTGAAAGTTCCAATAAATATATATTCTAAAATGAGTATTAACCGAGTTACAAGGTGTTGAAAGTGACATAAAAAAATATATTTTCCAGATTAACTCCATAACGGCTAAACTTTTCTTAATGAAATTGGGTATGTCACTTAACAGCCTTCAGTTTCATATGTCAAGGCAAATCATGTATTTGTAACTCTAAACAGGGGCGTACGGCAGGTGGGTACCCCTACTCGCCCCTCCCCAACTTTCACGCCACTGGATTAATATCGATTTCGTCTTCTTTTTCTTAATCCCCAATATTTCCCATACAAAAAAGGAATACGTTTCGTTTCACAAATATTAACGGTTTTCGAGATATTTGAAGTTGCATAAGTGGGTGCGTATGTGATACGAATACGCATTAGTGATTATTTTCTTACTGGCTATGTAAGTTTTAGATATCGGGAAATTTTTGTGAACAAAATCCCTCGTAAATGCCAACAATTTTCGAAATATTTGAATTTATACTCATTGCAAGGTATGAAATATGTTGATTATAATGTTATAAATAGTTACCTTCACATTCCTTTCAAAAATAAGATTTTGATACGCACGCACTTATTCAACTTCAAATATCTCGAAAACCGTTGATATTCGTGAAACGAAACGCTTTCTTTTTTGTATAGGAAATATTGGGGATTAAGAAAATGAAGACGAAATCGATATTAATCCAGTGGCGTGAAAATTGGGGAGGGGCGAATAGGCCGTACGCATGATTTGCCTTGAAATATGAAACTGAATGCTGTCAAGTGACATACCTAATTTCATTAAGAAAAGTTAAGCCGTTATGGAGTTATTCTGGAAAATAAATTTTTTTGTGTTATTTTCAACACCCTGTAACTTGGTTAATACTCATTTTAGGGTATATGTTTATTGAAACTTTCAGCCTTAAAGTGACGTGAGGATTCTACCCTCGGAGTTTGTCCCCTTTATGCTGTGACACCCTGTATACAAGTCTTTTTTGTTATTTCGTTGGAATCTTCGTTCATATAATAAGTATAATGGATTTCTCTAATACGGGCATGAGACCATAGCTACATTTATATTTAATTGCCTGGTACGAGTTTCGAATGATGGTTGTGATTATATTGCCGGATAGTCGGAAGGGAAGACACTGCTTTTGATTATTTATATCTCCAAAGAAGAGACGAGGATTTTTAACAACGGAATAAATCCAACGATTTTCAAATTCACACTTGTATCGATATGAAGAATCATATCCACACTTGTGCAATATGACCGTCATTTTGACACGCAGAATGTAAACAAAACGTCGCCATATTGAAACGAAATTACAAAAATGGTAGAAATGCAATGACTCCTCCACATCAAGTGATACTGAAACAGAATGTGCTACTTGGTTCGCTTGCAAGCGGTAGCGGCGCCTAAGTTATGATCGTGGGTTCAGCACGACAAGAAGGGAATCAAATTATCAGATTGTGATTGACTTGGACAGTAAACAGACGACTCCAATGTCGTCCAACTCTAACGGACCCTTGCACTAATGAGAGGCCACTCCGTCTAAGTCAAGCAGGAGTTTTTGATTGTGGAAAGCAATTGCAAGGTCACTCTGGACATATATCCTGTCAGACATAATTAAATGCCTGTCATTGTATTATCCAGACTATTTCACTCATCTTGAAATTCTCACCTAATCTGACCAATCGGAAGCCAAAGACAACTCGTGTTATCGGGGGTAATACCAGGAGTGGTCGCAATACTATCGATAATTCTGTCAGAAATCAACGAGATCAAATTGCTTGGTAACACCACGAGTCCCGTGTTACCTCAAAGCAATTTGATCGAGTTAAAGATAATTATCGATTGTATTGTGAGCACGAGTCGTATTTATTGAGATAATTTCACGAACCAACCAAGTTATTATTTGAAATTTGATCGAGTAAACAAAGTAAATTCTTCAATAGTTGCAACTAATGAATAATAAACATGAAGTCTGTCAACCTGCCGTTTATGTCATATTAGATTACAAGATGTATCATTGCTGTTTATATTTGTGGTTGACTTGACGACGTGGTCTTTCCGGATCGGAAAGAAAGGAAGCGAAAGGAAGCGTGTACTTTCGCGAAATCCCATTCTGATTGTCCTCATATCGCAGGAGACGCGACTTTCATATAGTGAGTGAAATTGTCAAAATAATCCTATATTTCGTTTTTTGTAAACGTTTAACCAACTACTGACCGTGAGTGACCCCCACATACATTCATATAGATTGTTGTGGGATAACTATATTATATCCAACTGTAATGTACGAGTTGTATTTCCCCTTCCCGCTGATTACTACAAAGATATCAGCAATATCTTCCACGTAAACGAGCGACTACGCCATGCTCACAACAGCGCAAGAAACGTGCTAATTCATCAATTACATGTAGGAAAGATCATGCCGACTGCCAGCTCTCGAAATTAATGATGATTGTCTGTATGATACCGCTCCAACCTTATATAAACTTTCACTTTTGATCGAGGTGATGTTTTCGTGCTGCTAAGTGATGACGGGGTGTTTAGGAACACCTGGGGGAATCAAGTGTTGGATTTCTCACAACACAATGTGTAGTCGATAGTCGAGGAAAACGGAAAGAATTGCGTTTTGGGGAGCGAGAGAAAATTAAAGAATGTGAAGCGACCGTGAAAAAGACTATTAATTATATTTGGCACGAAATCGAATTATCCTACGTTTTTTGGATTGGTGAGAAATAACTTTTGGCTGAAAGTAATCACTTACTCCATATATACTCACTCAAGAAATAATTTGAAAACTCAAAAAAAGAAATACTTCCACGATTCAAGCCTTGGTAGAACCAAAATACAAATAAGCTCAGAGATGATAACTACAAGGAGTACGAAGAAAATTATGAAAAGAATAGAAAAACGGTTGTCAAAACAATTGGACATAAAAAATTATATATTGCCAAACAAAAATTGATGACGATAGAAATAACACAAAAACGCTGATTCCTAAAATTGAAAATAAAACCTCCATGAATAGTATCCGGTTTTGCAATGGTATCAACAATGAAATTGACACAGTGCCAGATAAACCCTAGTACAAATATTGAAAGTATTCAGGATATACTCAGTTGATATAATATACAGTATCGGAAACTTTTCATCTGGGGTATAGACAGAAATCTAGGCGAGCAAAAAGGAACGCAATGGTATGATAATACCACATAAATAAGAGAGACGCACTATTGTGAGTAGAAGAGAAATTGTTATGCTCTCTCAACATAAGCAAGCTATTCTTTACGCTCTCATAAAGCCACCATACCCAACATGAAAACATTCCGATACTGTAGATGAATTCAATGAGACTGTTGGCAGTGTTGATCATTGGCATCAATCATTACCTTCTGATTCAAGTTACTTAATAAAGATTCTCTTAGAAATAACTTCGTAACAAAACTAGCCCAGATGAATTTCAAATTTGGCTTGGATATCATAGAGGAACCCTTATTGCATTAAAATAATATATTTTCGACGACGTTAAAATTTAAATTGTTAAAATTGTTTTTTCCGTTAACCAGCTGTCGTCCCCTTACGAACGGCAGCCCTCAAAAGTCGAAACTTGTGCGAGCCAAGGATTAACGAGGTCTTACCTTTTAACGTGCGATTCCTAGCACTTTCTTGGGCCATCAGATAAAAATCTGAAGTCGCTGAGTAACTGCGTAAACTAAGTGCACAGCTGATAGTACGTAAAGTGATATTTTTGCGCATAAGTGCGCCTCATTCAACAAACTTCACGCTCATACAAAAAAGTCCTGCTTTACGAACTTGTATCATAAATAGCTATTTTGTACAACTGTCAAAAAACTTATTTCTGAATTTCTATTGATGTCTAAATGTTTACTTTTTTTCACTGCCAAAATAATTCACAAAATAAATATAAAATATTTTTGAAGGATTTATTTTTAACAGAGTGTATTATTAATTTATTATTCATCATAAAACAATTTCATTTATTGGAATAATAATTGATAGTAAAGTTTGAACAATTACTTCCAACATGAATTCCTGAAGATGTTCCATGTTACTGCTGATCAGAAACGTTAGATATTTCTTGAAGAGTTGATTCCACAATTTTATCGGATATTTTAATTCATTTGGAAGATGGACAATTCAATATTTTGTGAGAAATCTCAATTTTGTTAATAAAACCATCTTCTATACATGCTTCTGCTACGGAGGCAGATTTCCAGCCACTGTAACGTTTTATGGATGAAATGTTGCCCCCTGCATAGGCCAGAAGAGTTACAGAGTTTCTCCTGAACCAGTCATTTTGCAATCAAACTGGGAATTTCTCCTATTTTATTTTTCCCCATATGTTGGTTAATACATTTTCCTCTCGAATATTCCAAAAATAATCTGTATTTGTATGAGGCGGCCCTAGTAATCTATACTTGTGTTATATCTCAATATAATCAGAATTTGAAACAGTTAACGTTCTGGGACAATAGGTCTTCATATCAAGTATTTTAACAATCAATATAGATCCAGTATCTTCCATGGCATCAATAGTTATAAGTGATAATTCTTCACGGCGACAAGCCCAGCTGATACCCAAAATTAGGACAACTTACAAATCAAAAATATTGAAATTACTCTGATCTTACAAAATCATGATTATATCTGTACCTTATAAGGTAAAATTGTTTTGTTATCAGCATCTTGAACAAATTTATTGATATCATCTCTTGATAAAACTTCAGATTTCTTTCCTCGGTATCCGACGCTTTTGTTCTTAATGAGCGGGACCAATTTTGAAAACTTCCTCATATCAATATCATGCTTAACATTCAATGTACTTTTCAACATTGAGTAGACACTCAGGAGGTTTTATAATTTTTGATTTTTCCTCAAAATAGCATATAAACACTTGCATATAAGCATATACTAACTTGGATTTGGCCGGTAACATATTAGATACTATTGCATTTGCTTCCTCAGATATATCTGATGGGGTATACCTATCACTATCATAATCAACATCCATCTTTTTGAAAATAACTTGAAATTGAGGCAACTACGAGCATACACAGTCAAACACGCGGCGTGCCAACAAACCGTTTCTATAGTAACGACACAGAAAAACCACTGGATGCTATGAAATTGACTTCAGCTTCAAATTCAACAACTCCACGTCCGCTGAAATCGCGTTACTTATATAGCCCGATGAAAGCATCGAGAACTTCTGCCTCGACGAGAACTTCTAGAATCGTCCATTTTAGAATTCTGCCGGCGTTCCACGCTTTGATAATGCACCGAAGGTGTTCTAATCCAACTTGTACTATCAGCCGCTTTCTTGCTGAGTTCTTGGGACAATATTGGTTCCTAGTTGTTAGTGGTTAGATGTGAAACTCTTTCAGGGTTGATTCCCATAATTTTTCCACCAGTTAACAATTCATAAATATACCATTACGGTAAATGCATAAGAGATTAGAAAAATTATGGTTTACTACTTGTTTAATTTATAAACAAGTGACAGTTCAGAATTTTACAACATTATAGAATTTTTCTACTTATTTTCAAAATGAAGCACTAGAAAAGCATATAAACATTCTGGGGATTTTGACTTTACGTCTAGACTACGAAATTTTCGAGATATATGGCGCCAGATTCAAATTTTTAGGCCATAAAGTTTAAAGTTGGGAACTCCAAAGTTATGTTTTATGAAATGTGGATTTGAATTAGGAATTTTATGAAACGGAAGAATCGTTTCATTTGATGCTGGGTATAAAACTTTCATAAGTTGTACAATAAAACATGCAATAGATTGTGCATTATGAATCTGGTAAATCCGCCTTTCAAACATAATTTTGGCTCAGACCTGGTTCGAACTTTATAATTCCTGCTATTTGATGCAATATTTGAAGTAGTGGTGGTGGTAAATGTCCATTATTTTCACAAACTACAAATACAAAACCATCAAAACAAGCCAAACACGCGGCGAATTGTCTGTTTTTGCAGTATGTGATTAAAGAGGGGTTTGTATTTTGTGGACGTACTAAAAACAATAACGCAATATCTGTTGAATATGCTAATCGACGGAAAAGCTCGGAATAGCCGGGAGTTGCTTATTCAGGAGTGTCTTCTCTTTTGTTTCGTGCCAAAGGGGATCGAAGTATTTACGGGTGAAAAGAACAGCAGCAGCTTTCATGTTCTAGAGGTTATTATTCTGATAGGTGTTGACGACTTGAGAGTTATATTATTCGGAACTTCAACTTCAGCAGAAAATATTCTGATTTCAGCCACATGAATCAGGGTATCAGTAGATACAAATTGAATTGTGGAGAGCAGCATATAAACAGGGCGGGACCGAGGCAAGTTTAGGATGGAACGAGATCCAATAGAGCACGGTCAGCTGACGTCACAACATGGCGGTGATCAGCTGATGGGGGGACAAACAAAGAATTTGGATTTGGAAAGAAAATTGTTTTTTTGCGGTGGTTAGTGTTTAATTGCGATATTTTTGAACTTTACTAAATTAAGTGATCCTTTTAGTTAATAATATTAAAAAAAAAACTGTTTGTATGATACCGATCATCATAACAACGTATTTTTTAATTGGAAAATCCATGTTTATAACACCTCTACAAGCTTATGCAATTTCAGACTATACATAATGAATTAAAACTCACTAAAATGCCTAAAACGTGTTTTTAGTTTTTTTTTCGGGGATAATATAACAAGACCTCGTTTATAAGCGAATAAATTTTTCAATTTCAACGAAAACGATTTCGTTTGAAAATGTATCGAGTTGAGTTCGGAAATATATGTTCTGAATAAAACCCGAGAGCTTTGAGCTCGAGGGTTTTGAACATAAACCTGAATGATGAATGAAGATGAATTTTCTAAAACAAAAATGTTTGAGTGGAAATTTCAAAATTTATTCGATTTGATATTATATTAGATCAGATTATTTCCCAAATATGTCAATTTGTTCCACAACGTACATAATTATTTGTATTAATTTTATGAACATAATTATTTACGACAATATGTCATACGACTTGTGAAATGTGTTGCATACATTCAGGCAATTATCAAGAAGGACCATGCAGTTTATTCGCAAAAGGAACGAAGCGGGTTTATCAGCGAATAAATTTTGACAGATGAGGGAAATAATCGAAGAAAATCCACAAAAAGGACACGCGTACCCCCAGGTATCTCGAATGATTCACATTATCAACGGCCTCGTCGTTGATTTTCAACTTCCGATAAAGTTTTGAGTGAGTATACTTTTTCGTGAAGTTGCTCGTCTCCGACTTAGCCGGATTGACCTCAATCTTGTTATCCGCTAAATACGGTATGATCTTCCTATCCACCATTTTAGAGATAAGACCTTCCACCCATACCGAGTCGAAGGCTTTTTTCATGTCCAGCAGGACCATGACTCAAGAGCGAGATCGGGCGATAGCTGTCTAGTTTGTGGCCATCCTTACCCTGTTTCAGAATCGGTATCACCAGTGCCTTCTTCAGACAATCTGGGTAACACCCCCACTTCATGATGGCGTTGATCAGGTGTACCATTTAGACGAGGACTTTCCGCGGCAGGTTTCTGAGAGTCACGGCGTCCAAGCCGTCTGGCCCAGGCGCCTTTTAAGTCGGAAGTCTTTTAATGACTTCCGTCAGCTCCTCATAGTTTGTCATTACTGTGGCAAATCTATGAGGGCCAATAGGGGGGGACATAGATTCACGAAAGTCTTCTGTTATCTTCGTTTTCTGTCTATGTCCCTGAGGCGCCCTTTTGTGTACGTTGGCGAAATGTTCCTCGAACAGTTCCGCCTTCTGAGGGTCCGTCACTAGCAACCCGCCATCCTTCTCCATGGCTGGAATCGTTGCGAACTTCTTCGAAATTCGACAAGCCCAAGACGCTAGCCATTGCACCACCGCAGATTTTCAGATGGACATGACTGTATTGTCTATACTTTCCATCATGCAAGTATAACCCGCCATCCTTCTCCATGGCTGGAATCGTTGCGAACTTCTTCGAAATTCGACAAGCCCAAGACGCTAGCCATTGCACCACCGCGGATTTTCAGATGGACATGACTGTATTGTCTATACTTTCCATCATGCAAGTATAGGTCCGTTTTAGACAAAAGCAGTTGAGATGCGTTTTAAATTTACAAAAAAGGTTCATTAAGTGGGTAGGAGGAAAAATCATATGTATTACATGGGAGCAAAGTGCCTTTTCCTCCCTTGGATGTTTACTGGATGTCGGGCAGTAAACTACATCCTGGGAGGAAAAGTGGCACTTTCTTCCCTAGTAATACAAATAGCTTTTGTAGACATTGAATAAAGAGTCTTTGACATGTGTGAAAGTGGGGATGGGCAATTCAAGTTTATATGATACGAATTGGATATGTTGAGGTGTGTTTTATGATTTTATGTTTATATTTATTCATCAGGCCAACAGTGTGAAGAACACAGGAAAGCTTCCAGCACTTTGGAATGATGCATCAATGACGATTGCTGAGGCATGCAGAGTGGTAACGGATAAGTTTTCGATTCTTTTTATTGATGTTTTGTTAATTTCTGAGGTATTTTGAGACTTACTTACTGGGAACGTTTCTTTCCATACTCACAACTTCCGAAAATGTTAATACAGTATCGGGGGTATGCTGGTTTCATAGGAGCGTAAAGAATAGCTTGGCTATTATGTTGAAAGAGCATTACAATTTCTCCTCGACTCGCTCGAGGAAGGGATATCGACGTGGCTGTTAATTCGTCAGACGAGGTAGTATGGGAGGCGTACAGAAGTGCGTCTCTCTTATTTATGTGGTATTATCATATCATTGCGTTCCTTGTTGCTCGCATAGATTTGTCTATACCCCCGATGCCAACTTTCCGATACTGTATAACACCAGTCATTATCTTCTTCCTTCATGTTCTCCAATAGCAGAGGTGTTTAAAAAACAAAACATGAATTGAAAAAATAAATCTCGCCGTTCGACTGAAAGGCCGGGCTCTAGTTGCATGCACTCCCTCGGAAGAAGTGTTCAAGGCCACCGAAGCAATTTAGTAGAAAACTCATCGGATAATTACTAGAAGATTGGCATCGAAAGGGTATTATAGATGAGAGATGTGTGCCGGAAATAAATTTGCACGATAATGAAGAATAAAATCGTATTAAATTCCTCGCCGGTTAATTGATAATCATGGCGTGTGTCCCACCCGGATAATTCGCTCTCCTTGTTACCGAGAATATTTTATAGAAATTCAATTTGCGTCTCTCATTACGTTCAACCTTTTAATTAAGATGAGGACTATCAGTGACTCACCAGCCTTGTTTCCGCTTGAGTCTAGGTAGGGAATTATTAGGTTTTTATTCGATAAACGATCAATTTGATGAGTAAGCTGGGAAGCTTTTGGCCATGCATTGATTGAGAGCTTAGGTTTGTTCATAGATAAGTTAGGGCGATTACATGAGTGATTCATACCACTTCAACTGTTTTCGCCTAAGAAATATTGATTTTTCTACATTCATGCAAAAAGCAAAACTTTATTGAACTATATTTAGTGGAAAAAGAAGTTCCTTATTGCACTAGTGCAATGAAGTTTTTATTGCACTCATCTGTCATTCAACTTCAACGTGCTGTCATCATGACAAACATAAATGTTCAAACCCACTACATATTTAGCAGATATTGTGTGAGAATGGCAATACGTTTTAAACAGTTACATATTTTATATTATTTTGTATTATTGTTAGCAGCCAGAGCTAAACCAATGCCTTCCCGAGAAAAACTCCATAATCAAAACTGATCCACTTTGTTCTAAACCGTCTACCTGAATAGAGCAAACTGTCTGTACTATGACCACACCTCGTGATAACATACACGCTCACGGCTACTATGATTTCGATTTTTATAATGCAACTGTGGTTATATAAACGTCAGTCAAGAATTATTTCTGACAATTACAGATTTGAAAGTTTTAAAAAGAGTAATATTAATGAAAAATAGATGATAGTGATCTGTTTCAATGCAAATCGATAGTAATAATCAATTATTTAAGTTGCGCTTTTCATTTTCCAACACCTAGTTGATAAATCATTTTTTGCTTTTTGCATGAACGTAGAAAAAATGTTGTATGCAACTCGTGCAAAAATTGTTTATTTTTTGCACTTGTTGCATAAATAACTATTACATTAGGAATTTTATTCGTAATAGTTATCTTAGTTTATTTTCAGGATCCGAAAAAAAATAGGAAAAATCTGTAAAATTCAAAGAACATCGTGGGGACCGAAAATAGTGATATTTTTTAATAACATTCTCTCTATCTAATTTATATAATGAATTTTCAATGAAAACTAGAGAAAATCGAAAAAACAAATACCTGAATGAAAGTGCGAATTTTCACTTTCAGATTTATTCTTTTTTTTTCAGTCTTTTCACAATATCAGATGTAGTTCAATGTCCAGCGTGGCTTTTGCCGGGGAAGTAGTTGTTTTCTGTTAGATATTCAACGAAAATAGTACATTCCAACCGAAAAACAGACTATACTTTCTCCACGATTAATAATTGTAGGTAATTGAAAAAATGAACCTCAATACTAAAATTTTATCCTGGAGGAAAATCAAATAGGATTTGAAGTATTTCTATAGGCAATATGCTTTGGTGATTTTCTTCCTAGGCAATGGGTTTTAAGTTTTGTTATTCTGTAAGTCTCCAAACGGTTATTTGAAAGTTTCAGACAATGATCTAAATACCTAATAACTACTTTTATAGCGGACTTCCATTGCCTGGAATTTTAAATTGAGAAGGACGCTTAAACCGGTCCAGTGTCTTACTAAAGTAAACAAAATGAAGTTTATGTCTCAAGGTAATTACCAGTTGATTAATTTTAATTGGTCATACCTAAGTGTGGTAACTGGCCTGTTATTAAATTTTGTTTTCCATACATTCTTAATTTCTATACACTCGGTTGACTGAAAGCGTTTTTGGTTTGAATATAGGGACTCTTTGAATTTTCGTTCAAATCAGTGTTCTTCCTTCTCTAAGAAGTTGGCATTTTTCCACTGGATACGGCGGTGGTGTTCTGTCCAAGCGTGTTCTGCGACTCCCGAATCTGACGTCTCTCCCCATTGGGTCAATTGTGTGTGTTCGTCTACTCTAATGCTGAGCGGTCTTTTGGTCTCACCGATGTAGCAGCCTCAGCATTTGCATGGTATTTGGCAAATGCAATTACTCGAATTTTCGTTTGAAATTCCTGGCTTGGCTTCGTTAAGAAGGATTCTCAATGCCTTTGACTTTGAAGTTCAGGAACTACATGGTGAGTATAATGGTTTTCCTGATTTTATTGATATTTCCAGGAAGTTTTCGAGGGTTCGAGTCTCTTTTGGAGTATATCCAACGATTCCCCTATGGGTACATTTATGTATAGCCTTTCTACACCAAAGCTGATGAGGCGGTTTTCTGGTTAAGTATTTACCTTCTTTAAGATATTAGTTGGAAAATGAACTATTTCCTTGTAATATGTCGAGAAATATACGAATTTGTGGAAGGTTTTTATTTGACAACTCTACAAACTTTTTTATATATCAATATCCGTTACTATATAAAACAATAAATAATATTCCAAAGATAACTTGGGAGAATGTAGGTTCTAATTTCAACAATATTGGTGAAGTCCCTCGAGTTCTCCACAAGAAAACTTTCTTGTGCGTTAAAGTTGAATAATATTATTTTTATTGTGGATATAGATGTAATAATAATAGGTGGTACCAATATAATTGAAATACTCACAAAAAAATAAGTTTCTCTCTACATATGATTGTGATAAAATTTTTGTATCTATCCTGGAATTGCTTCCTTTGTGAGTTGAAATGAACGCGTCAACGTTGACAGTTCACAGAAGGTGTGGAAACCGACTAACCGACACACATTGAATCAACAATGATGGCGAACATCTGCAACGCCTTCTTCTTACATAATTTGAAGTGTACCCATCATTGTTGATTTATTGTGTCTCGATTGTCAAGCATTCTCAGAACTGTAAACTTTATTATTACCAATTATTTATCGAAAGGTTTTCTATTGTTTGAAAATTGTCTTTGTTTAAAATTGTTTTTTCCGTTAACCAGTTGTCGTCTCCTTACGAACGACAACCGTCAAAAGTCGAAACTTGTACGAGCCAAAGATTACCGAGGTCTTACCTTTTAACGTGCGATTCCTTGAGTACTTTCTTGGTCAATCAGAAACCTGTAGTCGCTAGGATTTGAACCTATACGACCAGTGGAACACGACGAATAAGGAATTCGAATGAAAATTTTTTTCTCTTCAAAATCTGTTGAATTGTAGTTTGTGACACGCTGAATGAACCCGTGGAAGCGTTTTCTCGAAAAAACGACAGTTTCCTGGAGAAAACCTGTACTATAGTTTCCTTATGCACCACCAGTGACCGGTGTCCCATTCATAAAAATGAATATTTCATTAAACTTTTTCTTTAATTTCGATGCCTCATTATGGTATATGCCACAAACTAATAGCTGACATGGGAACATGAGAAATACTACTCAATTTTTCCTATACAATCTTATTCTCTCAAAATAATCAACAGCTCTCGCTCTTAGAGGCTAGCATAAGAAGTCGTGAATCTCTATTGATTTCAATATTTTGGTGTAGGATCTGGGACTTACTTCTGAGTTTCGATTTGAATTAGTATTCCGAACATTAATTTATGTTTTCCGTCGACCGTTCATTTATGATGTATTTTAACGCACTCAAAATCGTTGATTAATGACCCCTGTTAATGAATGATTTTCTATTAATCAACGATTTGCTTATATGCAACCCAATATACATTGTTCTAATACATTTTAGATTGGTTAGTACTACCTGTCATTATTTATTTGTCAATTCCCAAATAAAATTTCAGAGAATCTTCAATACACCAGTAGTTGTCACGTATAATTATATGAGTCTCGTGGCGTAATGGTAAAGTTGGGCAGACAGCTGGGACGTGATACAGAGGTCGATAGTTCAAACCCACATCAGGCAGTTTTTTTTTGTTTTTTTTTTTCAATTTCAATTTGAAAAAATAAAATAAAACTACCACGAAGGAAAATTCAACTGTCTCTGAGTTAATATAAATAGAAAATAGGGATTGTTTTTTATCGTATCGTTAAATAAATAAACATTGAAAGTAAGATATATCTATTTTTGAAAACTACGGTCGACGGAAAAGTTTTGTAACAAACTCGTGAATTAAAATGGCGATTAACAATCTCAAACATTAACGCGCTCGCTCCGCTCACGCGTTAAAATATCTCGATTGTTAATCGCCTTTATTAATGCACTTGTTCGTTAAATAACCATTATTAGTTCCACTATAAAGAGAAGGTTTGTGTGTTGAATTATTTTCAAAACTGTTCATTTATCGTATACAATTTAAACATTTATTATTCCATATAAACTATTTGTTCCTAATCTGTAACATTAGTAAACTTAATCAGCAACAACAGTTGCAACTTATGAATTCATTTCAGTCGATATAGTCAGAACCGTTCCGTACAGAAATTCAGTAAAAGAGACTCAAGAGTCACAGAAAATAATTAAATTTGGATAGCTACCATTCAGTTTCTCATTCTTGCGGATTCCAATCATTAACTCAATTAAAACCTACGCTTCTTTCTTGAATGCAGCCATTGAAAACGCTAGCAGCGGCTTCAAAATAAACAAAATCTATTTATAAATAAGCCCCTTTCGATTTAGTCGGTCCAGAAGGGCTATTTCAAGCATCCCTCGAGGACTGACCTCTCTAAATACGTCGGCCAATCTTTGATCGGATGAAAAACAGAACTGAAGCATATAAAAGTGGACGAGCTTTCCCTATTTTTCTAGAATACAATCGATATTATCTTGGATAACATTCATTAGACGGGAAACGGGATTAAACAAAAGAAAATATTACAAAAAAAATCACGAAGGGAATTTCTGAGATTTAGTTTCAAAACTAGCCAACCCAATCAGCTTTGAGACCTAGCAGACGTATGTCAATAAAATAATTGATAAAAAAATTAAAAGAAAAGTTTCTAGTCAAATGACCGTCAGCTAGTGACAGATTTAGGTGCCCCATTTTCGCATACAAGCCTCGAATAGGGTTGAAAAGTATATCGATTTGGAGTAAAATGAAGATATTTTTACGAGTGGCTCCTGGGGATAACATACCGAGAATTCGATTTTTCAGAACAGTGCTTATTTGTTTCCCTCGTGTTTCTATTTACTACAGAGGGTGATTCGTTGAGTAGTTTTGAGAAAAAAAGTTTTTATGAACATATGCTCGGAGTTGCTTCTTTTCTGAGATACAGGGCATTGATTTTTTTTTCAAACGTCTTTGTATATCAGAAACGAAGCAACTCCGAACATATGTTCATAAAAACTTTTTTTCTCAAAACGACTTAACGAATCACCCTCTGTAGTTTCGTACCGTAAATAGAAACACGAGGGAAACAAATAAGCACTGTTCTGAAAAATCGAATTCTCGGTATGTTATCCCCAGGAGCCACTCGTAAAAATATCTTCATTTTACTCCAAATCGATATACTTTTCAACCCTATTCGAGGCTTGTATGCGAAAATGGGGCACCTAAATCTGTCACTAGCTGACGATCTATTAGTAATCATTAGTTTAGAAGTGTAATGTAGGTTAGTCTGTGAGTTATACATTCAAGAGGACGCTCAACGTTTCCAGTTCGAATATGAAAAGCTTTTGAATCTGTTACTCATAAAATAACCTACAATACACATCTGACAAAATCATTTTTTACTTTTTAGTGCATTTGAATGAAACCTTTTGTCTCCAAAAAGTTTTTTTTATTAATGAATTTATTCTTTGCTTTTTAGTTAGTATGAATGTATCATAAAGCATGGACTGGTTCCTGGGAGTTTTGAGCTATCCAGTAGACTACAAGTAGACTAATGACCCCCCTAAATTGTTATGCAGGCTTATGGTCTATAGCAGCTCTTCAATGGGAAGGCAATCTAAATAATTTAAACTCGTCTGCCATCCTGGAGCGACCAACTGAAATTTACGGATTTCAACAAGACATTCATGATCTTCGACACCCCAAATAATAATAATAATAATAAGTTTAATCTCAATTTTAAAATAAATTATCACAATATAAATATATAACATGTAAATAAACTATAAAACAATCCCACGAAGTGAACTTGTGGTGGGATATTCTTCGCATCGTTTTGAATAATTAAAATTAATTATAAGTAATATAAATATTTTTTATGGTCCTTATTAGTTAGTATTGAAACACCAATTTGAATTTTTAGTACTTCATGAAATCAAATTTTCAGATTAATTTTATATGAGGAAATCGATGTAATGGTTTTATATTGTCAGGTACTATATCATAAACATATGGAGCAATATTTGTATAATTTTTTTGGCCAACTGTTTTGTTCTGGTATCGTAAATGTGATTTTTGTACATTATTTTATTTTTGTTTTTGAAAAGGTAGATCATTATATTATAGCAGTATAATTACTATCTAATGTCCATTTTTTTGCTTTCTCTGAATAAAAGATCAGATGAATATCTTATATCTTTTTCATAAATTATTTTAAGAAACCATTTCTGGAGAATTTCCAAAGGCATTTAATAATTGTCATTTACACCCACGCCCCATCCAAGAATGCCATAGCCTAGTTGCGTTTGTATAAGTGAATAATAAAGCATTTCCAATTGAGAAATGTTTAGGAATTGTTTAAGAAACTTGAATGTTGATAACAGACTTCTCAATTTTGAAGAGAATCGGACCATAATCACAAAACTCTTCCGCCATCTTGGATTCATGAATTTTGACAGAAACTTCACAATCTACTCAATATTCAAAAATGCCTACCACTGAGAGTTGTACCTGTCTGTCCAATAAAATACTTGGGATGAGTAGGGACCACATAATACTCTACAAACTTCTGATTTTGAAACATAATTTTTACTTTTCTTGATGAATCTGTCCAGAGACTTCGTCATTGGAGGGGGCGCTATCTTCAATTTGATTGACGAATCAACAAATGATTCAAGAATTTTATTTGAAAATCAATACAAAGAAATATTTCAATGAACTGAACACAACATTCTCATTATTGAGGGCTCGACATTGCAGTAGTCTTTTGTTCTCAGATCCATGGATTAACGTGACAGCTGAAAAGTGAAGTATTAATTCTAGGGTGGGGGGACAAAAGGGTATAAGTCCAAATTTGGTCAAGATGAGTTAACTACGACTTTTGTGTCCGTTGATTTTTATCGTTCAAATTCTTAGTATATACTAATTTGGCCATTCTGAATCGATAAGAGTTCGCAGAATTTGTCTATCTCTACCGTTCTTGAGTTGGACAGCTCTAAATCAGTTTTTAGATGTTTTTTTCCCGCAAAAAATATTTCTGATGAGTTTTCGACATTTTCGTTCAAAGATTCGGAATCAGCACGTGGAAATACGTTAAAAAAAATTGAATTTCGAAAAATGAAAAATAAAAAATCTCAGAAAATTGGATTTTTTAGCTTTAACACCCTTTACCGGCTAATCTTATATCTGAGCACATAAAAATCATACATTTTCGGAATAAGCATGACATTTTACGTATACAGTGCAAATTTCAAGTCGATGTGACGACTCAGTATTTTTCATGATTTTTAAGGGTGACCCCTTGCAAATTTTTTCGAGTAATTTTAAATTTTTCGATTGAATCGAAATATACAATACATACTAATTCGGCCATTCTGAATCGACTGGCATTCGCAGAATTCGTCTATCTCTAATCTTCATCGAGTTGGTCAGCTCTAAATCAGTTTTTAGATGGTTTGTTTGCCGCCAAAAATATTTCTGATGAGTTTTCGACATTTTTGTTCAAAGATTCGGAATCAGCACGTGAAAATACGTTCAAAGAAAAAAAATTTGAATTTCGAAAAATGAAAAATAAAAATCTCAGAAAATTGAATTTTTTACTTTTACTACCCTTTTCCGGCTAAATCATATATCTGAGCACATAAAAATTCTACATTTTCGGAATGAGCATGAAATTTTACGTATACAGTGCACATTTCAAGTCGATGTGACGACTCAGTATTTTTCATGATTTTTAAGGGTGACCCCTTGCAACTTTTTTCGAGTAATTTTAAATTTTTCGATTGAATCGAAATATACAATACATACTAATTCGGCCATTCTGAATCGATTGGAGTTCGCAGAATTTGTCTATCTCTAACCGATCTCGAGTTGGTCATTTCTAAATCAGTTTTTAGATCGTTTTTTTGCCGCCAAAAATATTTCTAATGAGTTTTCGACATTTTTGTTCAGAGATTCGGAATCAGCACGTTAAAATACGTTCAGGACAAAAATTTGAAATTCGTAAAATGAAAAATAAAAAAGTTCAAAAAATTATGTGTCATGATATACTCGACTTTTTTGTTCGTTGATTTTTATCGTTCAAATTTTCAGTATATACTGATTCGGCTATTCTGAATCGATTGGCATTCGCAGAATTCGTCTATCTCTAACCTTCATCGAGTTGGTCAGCTTTAAATCAGTTTTTTGATGGTTTTTTTGCCGTCAAAAATATTTCTAATGAGTTTTCGACATTTTTGTTCAAAGATTCGGAATCAGCACGTGAAAATACGTTCAAAGAAAAAAATTTGAATTTCGAAAAATGAAAAATGAAAAATCTCAGAAAATTGGATTTTTTACCTTTAACACACTTTACCGGCTAATCTTATATCTGAGCACATAAAAATCATACATTTTCGGAATAAGCATGAAATTTTACGTATACAGTGCAAATTTCAAGTCGATGTGACGACTCAGTATTTTTCATGATTTTTAAGGGTGACCCCTTGCAACTTTTTTCGAGTAATTTTAAATTTTTCGATTGAATCGAAATATACAATACATACTAATTCGGCCATTCTGAATCGACTGGCATTCGCAGAATTCGTCTATCTCTAATCTTCATCGAGTTGGTCAGCTCTAAATCAGTTTTTAGATGGTTTGTTTGCCGCCAAAAATATTTCTGATGAGTTTTCGACATTTTTGTTCAAAGATTCGGAATCAGCACGTGAAAATACGTTCAAAGAAAAAAATTTGAATTTCGAAAAATGAAAAATAAAAATCTCAGAAAATTGAATTTTTTACCTTTACTACCCTTTTCCGGCTAAATCATATATCTGAGCACATAAAAATTCTACATTTTCGGAATGAGCATGAAATTTTACGTATACAGTGCACATTTCAAGTCGATGTGACGACTCAGTATTTTTCATGATTTTTAAGGGTGACCCCTTGCAACTTTTTTCGAGTAATTTTAAATTTTTCGATTGAATCGAAATATACAATACATACTAATTCGGCCATTCTGAATCGATTGGAGTTCGCAGAATTTGTCTATCTCTAACCGATCTCGAGTTGGTCATTTCTAAATCAGTTTTTAGATCGTTTTTTTGCCGCCAAAAATATTTCTAATGAGTTTTCGACATTTTTGTTCAGAGATTCGGAATCAGCACGTTAAAATACGTTCAGGACAAAAATTTGAAATTCGTAAAATGAAAAATAAAAAAGTTCAAAAAATTGGATTTTTTACCTTTAACACACTTTAGCGGCTAATCTTATATCTGACCACATAAAAATCATACATTTTTGGAATAAGCATGAAATTTTACGTATACAGTGCAAATTTCAAGTCGATGTGACGACTCAGTATTTTTCATGATTTTTAAGGGTGACCCCTTGCAACTTTTTTCGAGTAATTTTAAATATTTCGATTGAATCGAAATATACAATACATACTAATTCGGCCATTCTGAATCGACTGGCATTCGCAGAATTCGTCTATCTCTAACCGTTCTCGAGTTGGTCAGCTCTTAATCAGTTTTTAGATGGTTTTTCCCGCCAAAATTATTTCTGATCGATTCAGAATTGCCGAATCAGTGTATACTGAGGATTTGAACGGAAAAATTTAACGGACAAAAAAGTCGAATATATAATACGGCAGACGAAACCTTCTGTTTTCAATCACATGTACGTGATTCAAGTCCGTACAAGTCGATAGATTTTAGGAAACTCGACCGGCTCAAACGATATAAGTGGACTTATACCATGCGGACCTGAAATTGCAAGTTGGAGTTATACCAAATTATTCCTCATATTACCTTGGAGATGATGCTATATCAATGTGGCCATTTGAGAGTAAACAACTTTCTTTGTCAATGGGCTTTGTTAACTCATTTCGACCAAATTTAGACTTATACCCTTTTGCCAATTGTTACATTCCAACCTAATTTTGACACCGCGCTTAGAAATCATCTCATTTTGAATGAAAAAAAATCTGGATTTATTATGTATTTCATTAGCAGCTATTGGTGGATGAAAACTAGAGACAATCAAAAAAATCAACTTTCTTAATTAATATGCGAATTTGCACTTTTAGATTTTTTCTTTTCAGTTAGAGCCTTTTCCCAATATCTATAAGATGTAGTTCAATGTCCAGCGTGGCTTTAGCCTGGGAAGTAGTAATTGTTTTCTGTTAGATATTGCAAAAAAATCACATTTTTCAATTTTCATGGAAAATGTTCCCCTTTTCAACGAGTAATATTCATTTCCCATTTGGATGGAAAATTCAAGCTACTCTACTGGGACATCATGTTCCAAAAATGGCACTACCTCATATATTATGGACGGATTATGTCTATTTTGGACAGTTCCAGCGGAATTTACTATTGCTAACATGCATCCAAATTGCCGATACTCAATAAAAAAACGATTATTCTGGATTTCCGTTCAGTTTCCATTTATATCTGATGGTACATCAGAATATAAAATCCGCTTCTATGCAGTCACGCGATGAGACAGAAATGGGAAATATCGTGGATATTATTTTTAGAACGAATTAACTGTTTTGTGGAATAATAGGATCTTCCTACGGTTTTGATTTCGCCAGAGATAACATTTCATGATGGAAGACATTTTGAAGGTATTTCGTGATCAAGTAATCGATTTTCTTTCGGAACTTCCAGGTGATTCCACGTTTCTTCTCCTCGCATATTCATATTATGTCGTAAATTTAATGTTTTTTCGGATGATATATGGCCGAGCAGTTATGAGAAACTGAAAAAGGTTTCCAGTTCAATTTATTTTGTTTAGGCGAATGGTAGATTATACCTGTTTGGAAATATATCATTAGTATAGATAAATTACATTCATGCCTTCTTCTACCTCATAACATATTATTTATTTTATTTACTTCCACATGAGAATTTACACTGGAAGTTTATCGAGATCAGTGATGATCTATTTACAGAACTATGAACATGTTTCGTTGCGGCTACCAAAAAGATCATTGAAATTAGGAAAAAAGTACATTGAAACAATGTGCACTATTTCATGAAAATAAAATGGAACTCTATATTGAAAAAATGCCATTTTTTACCTTTTCGTTCATTGGCACAATACATTTTTCATCGGGATAATGATTAAACATTCACTGACATTCGTATGTATTCATTGATACAATGAATGATCAAAGATTATCGATTTTTTACATTTATGAATAGGATTCGTTGCTGCTATAAACAAGTTCATTGAGATGAGGAAAGGGACACACTGAAACAATTTGAAATTGTTCATGATATCATCAGACCATAATTCATGGCCCCAGAGTACTGAGTTTTTATTGTAACAATGAATTCAAGTTCATCGAGATCAATGATGATATATTTCCAGAACTATGAAAAGGTTTCGTTGCGGCTATGAAAAAGGTCATTGAAATTAAGAAAAAAGTACATTGAAGCAATGTATACTATTTCACGAAAAAAGTGTAGTAGATTATATCAATAAATGCCATCTTCCGTCTTCAATCTAATGAATTTTTCTTTAATTCATTCGCAGTAAATAAGCGTACTTTTCTTTAAACTATCTGCATGTTTTGCTGACATTATTGTAACTTTGACATGATGAATAAATCCATTAAAACCACATTTGAGAATTTTTTTTGCCATAGTACCACAGAAAATTTTCCATTATACAGGGTGTTTAAAAAAAACTGAATTTGAGTCATTTCTATGAGTCCCCGGAAGGAACCCACTTCTGAGCCTCCCTGTGTGCTGAAACTGAGATCCAGTACATTTGATAGAATACTTAATGGTCTCATGCACTTATAACCCAAACTGCAATGTTTTGGGAAAAAATTGTTTTTTTTTTCAATGGTCAGGTTTTGCACAAAAATTTGGCAAAACAATTTTTATCTCGAAAACCGTCACAGGTAGGTATAGAGAATTAATAGGGAATCCTATAGGAATTCCAAAAATGAATCAATATATGGTGTGTTCCATTTAAAATAACAAAGAATCAACTACTTTCTGATAGAAGCGGCAACACTGTATTGATGAAAATATTTTAGACCGATAGAGCATATTTAAATATCCACGCCCACAAATTTTCTAAATGATCCGTCGATCTGTTCCATCCACTGTGAAACACCCGGTATATGGTGAATTGACATATAAAAACACTTCACCTTGGTTAGTTTCAAAATATCCCAGTTCTTTGGATCACTTCGATATTTATACAATTTTTTCCACAACTGTCAAAAAAAGTCCACTTTTTTTGTGTGGTTTGTGTGCGTAAAGTATTACAATATTTCACTATCAATATACGATTTCATTATTAAACGGAAAAGCGTAAAAAAGTGCACTTTTTTTAACGGCTGTTGCTAGGCAACCGACAGTTTCATGCAACAACAGTGACAGATCCGAATAATAACGAAATCCTGTCATAAAGCCAGTTCTCATTTTCTTTGGCAACTAAAAACCTATAAATATTTGATATACAAATGTTTCACCAATAATATTCTTAGCATTCTTACTATAGAATAAGTATTATCAAAATTCCAAACTATCGCGGCGAATATATTCAGGGGTAATATAATAAGTGGTATGATTATTACCGATAATTTTTTGGAATATTAATGAATTGCAATCCCAAAGCTGAAAATACAACGAGTCCGCAGGACGAGTTGTATTTTCTTGCATTGGGATTGCCAATGAATTGATATTCCAAAAAATTATAGGTTTTTAATCATACCACGAATTATATTTATGACGGCAATATATCGATTTGAAATTAAGAAAAATCGTGTCACCTGGTAATTGATGCTTTACTTCTAGCCGTATTCATTAATGGACATTTGTCCCCAACGATCGCTCATATTAATAAATAAAGATGACTAGTAAAAACACATAAATTTGACGTTTATAATTTAAATCAATATTTTCACTTGACAGATAGTAAAACAAAAACTAAGCAGGTTTATCACCGTGAAAATACAGCGACAAGGTATATTTTCACTGTAGTTCCGATTCTATTGGCTGAATTTCAAAATTTGAAATCCACTGATTGGTTGTTAAGCAAGGAAATATATTGTCAAAATAATAGCATATACCTCTAAGGAACTATTGGACCTAATCTACACTAGGTAATCCAAGGTAGGTATGGCTGTTTGGCCGTCAGAAACTAGTTGACAACAATAATTAATGAAATTTGTGAAATTAGGCATCTATCCAGATAACGAATTCTTGATAACTATAAAAAATTTAATTTAAGTAGAAATGAAAAGTGATGCAGATTGAACGGAGAAAATCGTGGATAGTGCAAATATGAGATTTCCTTGACACAGTTCAAAGAAAGAAAAAGGTATTCGTTGCTTCACGAGGATTATTTATTTTGAATACCAATCTAAGAGAATGAAAAGTTACTTCGATCGACTAGTTATTCGAAAGTCAAGTCAACATTAATAATAATATTATTGACGTCGATGAATATGTTATTTTAATATTCACTTCAAATTTTCCATTTTGCGGGATAGTGTGAAGAGAAAGAGATTTCGACTCTGTCGAAATTATTCGTTTCATTTGTTTGAAACTCAACTCTCCGGCATACTGTTCGAACTTTGTTCGAATGATGAATCGATAAAACAAATTTATTTCATATTAGCAAAAAATATGAATTGGTTATATTTTTTGACAGTTGTAGAAAAAATACTGTATGAAACTCGTGAGTAAAGTGTTTTTTTTTACTTGTAGAAATTGCCGCACTCCGTCTACGGCATCGTGCGTCAACATTTCCTACTCGCTTGAAACATAAATTACTATTTTTGACGATATTTCACTTCCCTTCCTAACCCTTTATTGAAGAAGCGGATCATCGGCCCTTCGGTTTCATTTTATCTTTGCAGTAAAGTTGAGAACAATTTTTGCGGTTTTGAAGCCTCTACTTTATTCAAGGTTCGAAAAGGGATCCAATATTTATTCACCAAGTTCATACCCGCGTACTGAAAACGGAAAATGAGCTCGCATTGATATGCACGGATTTTACGGTGGCTGGATGAAAATTGGAAGCGCTTAATAGCATAAATCGATGATGGTAAAGTGGTTTGTTTTTCGAGAGGCACATCCGATCAGAGCTTGCTCCTCATTATTTCTCGGCCGCACGCTAATGACGCCATTTGTCTGATCCTCTTTAACCCCGTGGAAGCCACTTCCCCCTTTGATTTGTCGCCGCTTTTAAATTTATTATGTTTGCATAAGCCGAGCGCGCAATCCGGTTCACACAGAAATTACAATATTCCAATGAAAAATGACGACGCCGAATTGGAGTATTCAATTTTTAACGATTTTTGTTTCCACGTGGATATGCCGTATTTGATATAGGAATTAGTGATGAAATAGGAATATGTTCTACGCCAGATGATGAAGTCATGGATGATAAAATAATACCCACATTTTCATACACTCAAATATGGTGTTTATTAAAGTCATATTCTAGAGCTTCAGTAGCTTCACTTCAGGAATGTTCGTTTTCTGTGAATAAATTGAATAAAAGTAGTTTAGGAATGGGCCAGTTCCACAGCATTTTTCAAGCGGAAATTCACGCCATTGAAAAGTGCATTCAGTTTAACCTTAATAGGAAATACCGGAAGAAAAAAAATCGTGTTCCTCTCCATTAGTCAAGCAGCCATCAAAGCGTTGAGCTCTTCTAACATCAACTCGAAGATGGTTTGGGAATGCCTAGACAAACTTAATGATCTAGAAAGGAACAACAAGGTGACCCTTCTCTGGGTGCCGGGGCACGTCGGAGTAGAGGGCAATGAACAAGCAGACACCCTGGCACGGAAAGACGCAGCAACGCCATTGATCGGGCCAGAACAATTCTGCCGACTTGGAAAATCTTACTTCCGAGAGGAACTCAATAAAGCTGAAGAAGCAATGAGAGCAACATACTGGCTAAGACTTCCGGGGCTGAGGCAGGCCAAAGATCTCCTCGGCAATTTCAACCGAGCAAGATCGAAGACACTGATTAACCTCAGCAAAACTAGTCTAAAGACAATCACGGGATTTCTAACGGGGCATTATAGACTCAAAGAAGACCTGAGGAAGCTAGACCTAGAGGAGGACAGCATCTGCAGATTCTATGGGGAACATCCAGAAACACCCCACCATATAGCGATGGAGTGTAACGCTGTACATCGTAAAAGATTGAATATACTGGGATCACAGCAGCTGACTCTGGGAGAAAAACCACGAGTAGACCCCCTCAAAATCCTAAAATTCCTGAAGGAATTGAGGCTTGAAGGGCTGCTGTAAACAAGAAAACCTTGTAATAGCAGAAGAAGATGGGGCACAATAGATCTAATCAGGTCGCAACGCATCAGTCACCATCCATAAATACCAACACCAATACCAATACTGTTACTTCTAGTGAGTTTTCCTGGAAGCAAATACCCCTTTTTCTTATTATGTTAAAATTAATCTATCCATAGATGTATATCCCTTTTTCGAAATAATCAACTTAGTATCCTAGGGGTATATGTTTTGCAGGAGTGATGAAAAACCAGCCTGAATTTCCATCGAAATAAATTCATACAAGCAGAATTTCAGTGGCGTCACCACAGTTTTATAGCTGATACATATTTTCTTATTCTTTTCAAATTCTACATGAAACACGAACTATATCTATTGCATACAATGACTGGTGTAAAACATATTCAAATTCAATCTAGCAGGTCAAATTTTATTAAGTGAACCGTACGGAATTTTTTCAGGTTTAGAAAAAATTTAAAACCTCATTGTCCAACTATTCTCTTTCTGTTCACGATAGAGAAAAGATCAAAACTAATAGTACAGTCGGTGTAGAAATTTGCTACACAATTATCCGGCTAGGAACCAAGAGCATTGCTTTGGCCTGGTGTGGTCAAAATAAAAAAATTTTAACAATTTTAAATGTAACGTATTTTATGAAAAAATTTTAAGACATCCTACCAATTTTACATGTTTTATATCAACTTTCATCTTGCACAATGTGTCACTTATTGTTGAACAACATCGCGTCTCACAATCTCAACAAAGATTATCCCTGATGATGGAAATGATTTATTAAATTTCCGAAAGCTTGGACAAACTTTAAAGTAGTACTCTTTGATTTTGCTGCAAAGCCCCACTATTTACTAGTTCCATACCTAACTAGTCAGCAACGACTACCCTTCCTCTATATATATATATATATATATATATATAATGGACACGCCCTCTATTATATGCATAAGCAACCGTAGACACGTGTTTCGAGCTTGCTCAAGGCTCTCATCAGTACGGTGAAAACAAGTGTAAAGATGTGCAACACTTGATTGCAGGTGAAACAACAAACAAACGGTGTACTGTTCCTGTTTTCATCTATGAATGGCCAACCGTTGGAAATAAGTATATATAAACAAAAATAAAGCTTGATAAACCTTCGAAAAGAAAGTTATACAATAATTTTCCTGTATAAACTATGGTTTAAGAAAAAAACATTATTGAAATTTTGTTAAGATTCCCAATATGGATTTGCGCGCAAATTTGTTCATGTAAATATTCGCGCGCATCCTATCGATAAAAACTAATTGGGTTTTGAAGGTGAAAAATACTTGTAGTCCTTTACAAGCTATAACTACTACATAGTTATAGCTGAAGAGGTATTTGCCTCGGAATTAGGTGAGCTGGATCAAACAAAATTTTTTTTTCGTCTCTAGTGTGTTTAGCTTGCGAATGTCGCCTTAGTGAAAATGTTCCGCATTTTTTCATTTTCAACATATATGTTGCCAGTTTTTGTATTACTCTTAGGATCTTGCTCGACTATGAAATAATTCGTAATTCATTTCGTTTTATTAGATACACTTTTATTAACTTCAACTCGTTTGGCCTTTGATGGAGCCGACCCTGCACTTTCTACTTCTGTTTCGATGTCATCAAATTCTGACACTTTTTCATCTATGATATAATCTGAGCCGCTGCTTTGGAAAGGTTCCGATTCCTTTACGGACAAATCACTTACATCAGACATAAACTAGTATTCTCTAGCCGCCACTGTTTATCCTTGATCCACGCTGGTCTACTATTTAACAGAACGTCGTCATCGGGCAATCGGGGGCCTGCTTGCTGTTTGCAAGTAATATCAAGTGATTTGATTTTACTTGATATCAAGTCAAGTAGTTCACACCGTAAATCGAGTCAAGTCAAATATCAAATTTTCAAAAGCTTGGGTTTTGAAGTGAAGTCAAAATAATATTTGATACGCCTCTGTTACCGTAGATGCCCGGAGGTGTTCAGTAACAACTCGAAATGAAAAGACATCACCATTCAACTGTTATTTACATTTGATGTTTGGACAGGCACCGAGAAAAGGAAGAGCAAGTTTGGGGATGCAAACATTTGCACCTCACAGGCAAAAGGATATTTTCCTCAGATTGGAGTGGTTTGCAAGTTCGTAGTTATCTGTTATACATTTTGTTCCAGTGTTCAAGTGCTTAGGAATCGAATGATATTCTGCAGTGACAGTAACCTGGCAATGTTCTTTTTTTCAGTCGTTATTTCATCAGTTAAAAGTCTTAAAATATAAAAAAATACGCAACAAAGCTTACAAATTAAAGCTTTCAAAAATTACAATTGACTTCAAAGTACCATTCTGGGTGAAAATATGATAAACGGACCCCACCTAAGTGAGGAATCACACTGATCGACCAGGACCGACCCGACCGTCCGCGACCGTCCACCTACGACCAAAAGTAGAAGTAGATCAATCAAAACTTTCGAAATCACACTGATCGACCATCAACGACCGACGACTAGAATAATTTTGTAAATCTGACATTAATTTGACATTCGAAAGGTTATGTGAATTGTCTGTTCATTTATTGAAAATAAGTTAAATTCATAATATCAATAGTTTTGCTTTAAATAATGAGCAGTAGTGATACTGAAGAAGAACATTTTTTTTTTCCGGTAGGAAATATACCTAATTACATGAGTTTTGTTGAAGTCAAAAGTTCATCATAAATGTGTGTCAAAATGACATTACGCCAGGAAAGTGTGACACCGACCAAAATTTCCAGCAGACTACAATTTCGAACATGGTCTTTGAAAAACGGTCGAAAACGGTCAATGACGATTATACAGTGTGAGTTGTGCGATAAGAATATACGTGTTGGAAATTTTGGTCGTAGGTGGACGGTCGTGGACGGTCGGTCATAGTCGATCAGTGTGATTCCGGCTAATTGGCTGACAAACTCATTAAATCCTTAGAGATCTTTGTCATATTGACAACATTGAAAAACACCACGATACAAAATTGTGAGTTTGTAATATTTGCAATTGCAATACTTATGTCGTGAATGATTGAATATGGTAAAGAAAAGGGGAACATTCCCCATGAAAATTGAAAAATGAAAAATGTAATTTATTTGTAATATCTAACAGAAAACAACTACTTCCCCGGCACAAGCCACGCTGGACATTGAACTACATCAGATAGATATTGTGAAAAGACTCTAACTGAAAAGGAAAGAAAAAATCTGAAAGTTTAAATTCGCATTTTCATTCAGATAACTGATTTTTCAAATTCTTTCTAGTTTTCATTGAAAAAATTATTAAATAAATTAGATAAGGAGAATGTTATTAAAAAATATCACTCACAGAAATCGTTCATTTCATTGAAGCAAGGTTCGCTTCTCTCGCATTTAATCCCCAATACATTTTGGTCAACAAAAATCTATCAGGTTCTTCAGAAGCATACACATCAGGGATGGATATGAGGGAAATATTTCTTCTGCGGTAACACTTTGAAAATCATTCTTTAACATAGACCTGTCATGAGCATTTTGATTTTAGTTCGAAAATATGAATAGAACATTCATAAAATCTGTTGTGGAATCATCTGCGACTGAAAGACAAACTTTGGTCGCCATTTTCCATCGTTCAAGATAACATGTTCCCCTTTTCAACATGAATACCTCCCAAGAGGTTATCTTGAACGATGGAAAATGGCGACTAAAGTTTGTCTTTCAGTCGCAGATGATTCCACAACAGATTTTATGAATCTCCTATTCATATTTTCAAACTAAAATGGTAAAGAACTTCCACAATTTCACTTTAAAACTCTTTATTCAACACGCTTGTTTATATACAACACCACCGGGCTATAATCATTATCATTTATTCATTTGGACTATCTAATTCTTTTCACTACTCAATACTGCATTAACTAAATAACTAGCGACACGCACGGCCTCTCAGGGTGGGAAATGATTCTTCTGGACGAATCTAGAATCCTTCCATCTCTTTCTACGCTAGACATCATAAGTCGCTTGTAGATGTCGTTAGCCCTTACTCGCGCAAGCAATGTTCGCGCCACTGTTTTTCTTTGGCTATTTCTCCACCAGATGGCGCCAGCCGTTCAGAAGTCTGGATATTCGAGACAATATGTTATGACTTACTGAACATAATCTGTGGTTATTTGTTTAGACCGGGGCAATACTTTTTGAAAAAAAAAATTTAGCTTCGATAAAATTACAACTTATTTAAAACACAAAAAACGTTTTCACCAAGTTTTATATGCAGTGCGCGCGTAAAGTAAGGAATAATTTTTTTTTTCTTAATATGAAAATATTTCGAAAAAATCCTCGGATAGGTCGATTTTCTTTTCCGATGGGTCAAATTTGGAACCCTACCAAAAATATATAGGGTTTTTCGCCTTTGAGTAAAAATTTCTTTGATGATATTTTTAAAAGAGACACCCAGTATATTTTTCTACACTTGGTAAGGGATCGTCATTACAAATCTAGTGATACCAGATTTGGTGGATTTATTTTAAATGGCTGCATTAGTAAATAGAATGAAAATTTGACTCCGCAGTTACTTTTTGCTTAAAAAATAAGTAAAAAACAACCTCTTTTGTTTTGTCACGTGTTACTCTAAAAATCCTCAAAATATCAAGTTTTTTTTTGCAAAATTCGAAAAATGCTAAATGAAAAAGTTGCTCAGTTTCCAATTTTATACCTTTGCTCCAAATTTGGACTGTCACTTGGACTTTTTTCCAATTTTTTTAATTTTTCGAATCTTTTGCTCTATGACATTAAATTTTCGTACCATTTATATACTGCTAAGAATTTTTCATGAATTTGGGTATCGCAAATCGTTTCTTTGTTTAACAATGATGCCAACAAAACGAAAACGTGAGATATTGACGTTATGATAAAATACTAGTGGATAAAAAAGGTGTTGTGGTGTGAGGAAGGGTGAGTTTTCGTCAAAATGAGATTTCGATGGTTTCAAGTATAGAAAACGGGTGACCATGGGAATGTAGGTCGTGATACTCTAAAGAAGGATAATCCTGTTTTAAGTGGATGAAATTGTTGTTTGAATATCGACCTTTTTGGATTCAATAAGGTCCCTTTGCCCGAAACAAGGTGAAGGCTGTGTTATTATCTGCAGATTCGTTTGCAAAATACGTGAACAGCATTCAATATTTTGGCATAATTATGTGGAGCTTATTCATCAGTCCGTATTTACTACATTCATGTAATAATTAACCGGTTATTAGGGTAATTAAAAGAATATTAGTGAAAATATACTTCACACTTTTCATATTCATTTTCGGAATGAGCATGAAATTTTACGTATACAGTGCAAATTTCAAGTCGATGTGACGACTCAGTATTTTTCATGATTTTTAAGGGTGACCCCTTGCAACTTTTTTCGGGTAATTTGAAATTTTTCGATTGACTCAAAATATACAATACATACTAATTCGGCCATTCTGAATCGATTAGCATATGCAGAATTTGTCTATCTCTAACCGTTCTCGAGTTGGTCAGCTCGAAATCAGTTTTTAGATGGTTTTTTGCCGCCAAAAATATTTCTGATGGGTTTTCGACATTTTTATTCAAAGATTCAGAATCAGCCCGTGAAAATACGTTCAAAGAAAAAAATTTGAATTTCGAAAAATCTAAAATAAAAAATCTCAGAAAATTGGATTTTTCACCTTTAACACCCTTTACCGGCCAATCTTATATCTGAGCACATAAAAATCATACATTTTCGGAATGAGCATGAAATTTTACGTATACAGTGCAAATTTCAAGTCGTTGTGACGACTCAGTATTTTTCATGTTTTTTAAGGGTGACCCCTTGCAACTTTTTCCGAGTAATTTCAAATTTTTCGATTGACTCAAAATATACAATACATACTAATTCGGCCATTCTGAATCGATTAGCATTTGCAGAATTTGTCTATCTCTAACCGTTCTCGAGTTGGTCAGCTCGAAATCAGTTTTTAGATGGTTTTTTTGCCGCCAAAAATATTTCTGATGGGTTTTCGACATTTTTGTTCAAAGATTCGGAATCAGCACGTGAAAATACGTTCAAAGAAAAAAATTTGAATTTCGAAAAATCAAAAATAAAAAATCTCAGAAAATTGGATTTTTCACCTTTAACACCCTTTACCGGCCAATCTTATATCTGAGCACATAAAAATCATACATTTTCGGAATGAGCATGAAATTTTACGTATACAGTGCAAATTTCAAGTCGATGTGACGACTCAGTATTTTTCATGATTTTTAAGGGTGACCCCTTGCAACTTTTTCCGAATAATTTCAAATTTTTCGATTGACTCAAAATATACAATACATACTTATTCGGCCATTTTGAATCGATTGGCGTTTGCAGAATTTGTCTATCTCTAACCGTTCTCGAGTTGGTCAGCTCGAAATCAGTTTTTAGAAGGTTTTTTTGCCGCCAAAAATATTTCTGATGGGTTTTCGACATTTTCGTTCAAAGATTCGAAATCAGCACGTGAAAATACTTTCAAAGAAAAAAATTTGAATTTCGAAAAATCAAAAATAAAAAATCTCAGAAAATTGGATTTTTCACTTTTAACACCCTTTACCGGCCAATCTTATATCTGAGCACATAAAAATCATACATTTTCGGAATGAGCATGAAATTTTACGATTACAGTGCAAATTTCAAGTCGATGTGACGACTCAGTATGTTTCATGATTTTTAAGGGTGACCCCTTGCAACTTTTTCCGAATAATTTCAAATTTTTCGATTGACTCAAAATATACAATACATACTTATTCGGCCATTTTGAATCGATTGGCGTTTGCAGAATTTGTCTATCTCTAACCGTTCTCGAGTTGGTCAGCTCGAAATCAGTTTTTAGATGGTTTTTTTGTCGCCAAAAATATTTCTGATGAGTTTTCGAAATTTTTGTTCAAAGATTCGGAATCAGCTCGTCAAAATTCGTTCAGAACAAGAATTTGAAATTCATAAAATGAAAAATAAAAAAGTTCAAAAAATTATGTATCATGATATACTCGACTTGTGTGTCCGTTGATTTTTATCGTTAAAATTCTGAGTATATACCAACTCGGCCATTCTGAATCGATTGGCGTTCGCAGAATTCGTATATGTCTAACCATTCTCGAGTTGGTCAGCTCTAAATCAGTTTTTAGATGGTTTTTTCCCGCCAAAAATATTTCTGATGAGTTTTCGACATTTTTGTTCAACGATTCGGAATCAGCACGTAAAAATACGTTCAAAGAAAAAAATTTGAATTTCGAAAAATCAAAAATAAAAAATCTCAGAAAATTGTATATTTCACCTTTAACACCCTTTACCGGCCAATCTTATATCTGAGCACATAAAAATCATACATTTTCGGAATGAGCATGAAATTTTACGTATACAGTGTAAATTTCAGTCGATGTGACGACTCAGTATTTTTCATGATATTTAAGGGTGACCCTTTGCAACTTTTTTCGGGTAATTTCAAATTTTTCGATTGACTCAAAATATACAATACATACTTATTCGGCCATTCTGAATCGATTAGCATATGCAGAATTTGTCTATCTCTAACCGTTCTCGAGTTGGTCAGCTCGAAATCAGTTTTTAGATGGTTTTTTGCCGCCAAAAATATTTCTGATGGGTTTTCGACATTTTTATTCAAAGATTCAGAATCAGCCCGTGAAAATACGTTCAAAGAAAAAAATTTGAATTTCGAAAAATCTAAAATAAAAAATCTCAGAAAATTGGATTTTTCACCTTTAACACCCTTTACCGGCCAATCTTATATCTGAGCACATAAAAATCATACATTTTCGGAATGAGCATGAAATTTTACGTATACAGTGCAAATTTCAAGTCGTTGTGACGACTCAGTATTTTTCATGTTTTTTAAGGGTGACCCCTTGCAACTTTTTCCGAGTAATTTCAAATTTTTCGATTGACTCAAAATATACAATACATACTAATTCGGCCATTCTGAATCGATTAGCATTTGCAGAATTTGTCTATCTCTAACCGTTCTCGAGTTGGTCAGCTCGAAATCAGTTTTTAGATGGTTTTTTGCCGCCAAAAATATTTCTGATGGGTTTTCGACATTTTTGTTCAAAGATTCGGAATCAGCACGTGAAAATACGTTCAAAAAAAAAAAAAATTGAATTTCGAAAAATCAAAAATAAAAAATCTCAGAAAATTGGATTTTTCACCTTTAACACCCTTTACCGGCCAATCTTATATATGAGCACATAAAAATCATACATTTTCGGAATGAGCATGAAATTTTACGTATATAGTGCAAATTTCAAATCGTTGTGACGACTCAGTATTTTTCATGATTTTTAAGGGTGACCCCTTGCAACTTTTTTCGGGTAATTTGAAATTTTTCGATTGACTCAAAATATACAATACATACTTATTCGGCTATTTTGAATTGATTGGCGTTTGCAGAATTTGTCTATCTCTAACCGTTCTCGAGTTGGTCAGCTCGAAATCAGTTTTTAGATGGTTTTTTTGCCGCCAAAAATATTTCTGATGGGTTTTCGACATTTTTGTTCAAAGATTCGGAATCAGCACGTGAAAATACGTTCAAAGAAAAAAATTTGAATTTCGAAAAATCAAAAATAAAAAATCTCAGAAAATTGGATTTTTCACCTTTAACACCCTTTACCGGCCAATCTTATATCTGAGCACATAAAAATCATACATTTTCGGAATGAGCATGAAATTTTACGTATACAGTGCAAATTTCAAGTCGATGTGACGACTCAGTATTTTTCATGATTTTTAAGGGTGACCCCTTGCAACTTTTTCCGAATAATTTCAAATTTTTCGATTGACTCAAAATATACAATACATACTTATTCGGCCATTTTGAATCGATTGGCGTTTGCAGAATTTGTCTATCTCTAACCGTTCTCGAGTTGGTCAGCTCGAAATCAGTTTTTAGAAGGTTTTTTTGCCGCCAAAAATATTTCTGATGGGTTTTCGACATTTTCGTTCAAAGATTCGAAATCAGCACGTGAAAATACTTTCAAAGAAAAAAATTTGAATTTCGAAAAATCAAAAATAAAAAATCTCAGAAAATTGGATTTTTCACTTTTAACACCCTTTACCGGCCAATCTTATATCTGAGCACATAAAAATCATACATTTTCGGAATGAGCATGAAATTTTACGATTACAGTGCAAATTTCAAGTCGATGTGACGACTCAGTATGTTTCATGATTTTTAAGGGTGACCCCTTGCAACTTTTTCCGAATAATTTCAAATTTTTCGATTGACTCAAAATATACAATACATACTTATTCGGCCATTTTGAATCGATTGGCGTTTGCAGAATTTGTCTATCTCTAACCGTTCTCGAGTTGGTCAGCTCGAAATCAGTTTTTAGATGGTTTTTTTGTCGCCAAAAATATTTCTGATGAGTTTTCGAAATTTTTGTTCAAAGATTCGGAATCAGCTCGTCAAAATTCGTTCAGAACAAGAATTTGAAATTCATAAAATGAAAAATAAAAAAGTTCAAAAAATTATGTATCATGATATACTCGACTTGTGTGTCCGTTGATTTTTATCGTTAAAATTCTGAGTATATACCAACTCGGCCATTCTGAATCGATTGGCGTTCGCAGAATTCGTATATGTCTAACCATTCTCGAGTTGGTCAGCTCTAAATCAGTTTTTAGATGGTTTTTTCCCGCCAAAAATATTTCTGATGAGTTTTCGACATTTTTGTTCAACGATTCGGAATCAGCACGTAAAAATACGTTCAAAGAAAAAAATTTGAATTTCGAAAAATCAAAAATAAAAAATCTCAGAAAATTGTATATTTCACCTTTAACACCCTTTACCGGCCAATCTTATATCTGAGCACATAAAAATCATACATTTTCGGAATGAGCATGAAATTTTACATATACAGTGCAAATTTCAAGTCGTTGTGACGACTCAGTATTTTTCATGATTTTTTAGGGTGACCCCTTGCAACTTTTTACGAATAATTTCAAATTTTTCGATTGACTCAAAATATGCAATACATACTAATTCGGCCATTCTGAATCGATTAGCATTTGCAGAATTTGTCTATCTCTAACCATTCTCGAGTTGGTCAGCTCTAAATCAGTTTTTAGATGGTTTTTTCCCGCCAAAAATATTTCTGATGAGTTTTCGACATTTTTGTTCAAAGATTCGGAATCAGCACGTGAAAATACGTTCAAAGAGAGAAATTTGAATTTTGATAAATGAAAAATAAAAAATCTCAGAAAATTGGATTTTTACCTTTAACACCCTTTACCGGCCAATCTTATATCTGAGCACATAAAAATCATACATTTTCGGAATGAGCATGAAATTTTACGTATACAGTGTAAATTTCAGTCGATGTGACGACTCAGTATTTTTCATGATATTTAAGGGTGACCCTTTGCAACTTTTTTCGGGTAATTTAAAATTTTTCGATTGACTCAAAATATACAATACATACTTATTCGGCCATTTTGAATTGATTGGCGTTTGCAGAATTTGTCTATCTCTAACCGTTCTCGAGTTGGTCAGCTCTAAATCAGTTTTTAGATGGTTTTTTCCCGCCAAAAATATTTCTGATGAGTTTTCGACATTTTCGTTCAAAGATTCGGAATCAGCACGTGAAAATACGTTCAAAGAGAGAAATTTGAATTTTGATAAATGAAAAATTAAAAATCTCAGAAAATTGGATTTTTTACCTTTAACACCCTTTACCGGCCAATCTTATATCTGAGCACATAAAAATCATACATTTTCGGAATGAGCATGAAATTTTACGTATACAGTGTAAATTTCAGTCGATGTGACGACTCAGTATTTTTCATGATATTTAAGGGTGACCCTTTGCAACTTTTTTCGGGTAATTTCAAATTTTTCGATTGACTCAAAATATACAATACATACTTATTCGGCCATTTTGAATTGATTGGCGTTTGCAGAATTTGTCTATCTCTAACCGTTCTCGAGTTGGTCAGCTCTAAATCAGTTTTTAGATGGTTTTTTTCCGCCAAAAATATTTCTGATGAGTTTTCGACATTTTCGTTCAAAGATTCGGAATCAGCACGTGAAAATACGTTCAAAGAGAGAAATTTGAATTTTGATAAATGAAAAATTAAAAATCTCAGAAAATTGGATTTTTTACCTTTAACACCCTTTACCGGCCAATCTTATATCTGAGCACATAAAAATCATACATTTTCAGAATGAGCATGAAATTTTACGTATACAGTGCAAATTTCAGTCGATGTGACGACTCAGTATTTTTCATGATTTTTAAAGGTGACCCCTTGCAACTTTTTTCGAGTAATATCAAATTTTTCGATTTACTCAAAATATACAATACATACTTATTCGGCCATTTTGAATTGATTGGCGTTTGCAGAATTTGTCTATCTCTGACCGTTCTCGAGTTGGTCAGCTCTAAATCAGTTTTTAGATGGTTTTTTCCCGCCAAAAATATTTATGATGAGTTTTCGACATTTTTGTTCAAAGATTCGGAATCAGCACGTGAAAATACGTTCAAAGAGAGAAATTTGAATTTTGATAAATGAAAAATAAAAAATCTCAGAAAATTGGATTTTTTACCTTTAACACCCTTTACCGGCCAATCTTATATCTGAGCACATAAAAATCATACATTTTCGGAATGAGCATGAAATTTTACATATACAGTGCAAATTTCAAGTCGATGTGACGACTCAGTATTTTTCATGATTTTTAACTTTTTTCGAGTAATATCAAATTTTTCGATTGACTCAAAATATACAATACATACTGATTCGGCCATTCTGAATCGATTGGCATTCGCAGAATTTGTCTATCTCTAACCGTTCTCGAGTTGGTCAAGAAACAATTTGAAAAGTAAGCGTGTAAAATTGTAAAACTTTTCTTTTTTGAAGTAAATCAAAATGACCAACAAAACAACTATTGAAACTATAGTTTTGCTGCGTTCTTAGATTCAATATAATACCTTAGTTTAAAAATGAGTTGAAACAGCAAATATTTGAAATCAGACAGCCAGCCCAATTTGTCTTCATCCAACTCAGGTCTGAGTTCTACTAACATTTACACTCCTATCTTAGCGGTGGGGCTGTTTGTTTGTGGAACACCAGTGAAAGCACTTAAAGCCGAAGATTAAAGCAGAATAAAGTCAACAAAGTTGTATTAGTGGTTTTCGAAGATGTAATAATTAGGTATACCTAATGTTGACAAATCAATAATTGATCATACACCCTACTTTACAATATAAATACGTTGTTAGAAAACAGTTGTTAGAAAACAAATCGTTTGAAATATTATCGTATTTCCTTTACAACTGAAAACAATTCTCAAGTTTAGTTTGCTGCTACATAACTAAAAGTCGGAGGAGACAAATAGAACTCTTAAGGGTAATGATTCAACTGAAATTAACGAAATTTCTGATGGAATAAAAATAAAAATTGAAAAAACCGGATGGACCTCGTAGAAAAACTGGGAATAGTTTTATTTACCTAACAAGTGCGGAAAGTAGTACTTTTTCGCACGCGACGGCAGTTGCACGAACGACGCGGAGCCGTTAAGGGCGGAAAAGACATTTTCCGTAAGAGTTAGGTACAATATTTTTCCTACGAGTGTTTTTGACCATCTTATTTATGAAAAAACAACTTTTTCAATAAACAAGTTTTTATAATAATGATACAAAATGACTCATAAGAGAGAATAGTTATAGATCATTTAGTTAGTCCTAAATATCCTCATTTTCAACAATACAACGGAAAAGTAAAAATCGTACGGAAAAGTAAAAATAGTGCGGAAAAGTAACTTTTCCGCACGCTCGTAGGAAAAATCTTTTTCAGAACCTTGGAACCCAAAATAAGGTTAATGAGATGCTATATTCAGTTCAAGATAAGGATGGTACATCATAGGGATATCGAAAAAGATTAGGATACTATTGATTAAATGGTAAAAAAATCGTGATAGAAGGGACATTCTGATGGCGCTATAACATTTCCAAAGAAAATAGATTTTCAAATTATTTCAAAATATTGAATTCTTTTACTACTGATTGAATTTTTCTCTGGCGATAAAGAGCTGAAACAATGGCAATTTCCTATTTGTATACGTAGACTTACTGCGAATGACAAAACAAAGAAAATGCAGTTCTTCCAATTTTAAATGAATTTTATTTTAGCATGTATTGCAAGAAAAGAGCAAATAAAGAGATTCGTTGAAAGAAGAAGCAGAAGAAATTTACAGTTGAGAATTAATTATACGGCACTGATATGATTTTGGCAACGTATAAAAAAATTACTAAAAGAAGAGAATAGCTTAGATAACAGCCAATCTCCATAACGGCTATGGCCTTCGAAGATGGAGAAGTGAATATACACTCAATGACAGATGGATATTCTTCCTCTGTACCTAATGAGTAAATATATTCAGAAAGAATTACAACTAATTCTCCGAGTATTCAAAATTCGATCAACTTCAAGTCAACCATGACATAAGCGAAGTTACTTCTGTTAGAATGGAAGTAGTTGGATACAAAATTTTTGAAGTCTCATTTATGTCATAGTACTTTGGCTTGAAATAATTTGGTTTGTTGATGAGTTCGAACATAGATTACTCAAACATCACAATATCTATTCATATTCATAATAATATATCAATAACTGATACATAAAAAAAGTTTTTCAGAAAATCGACGGGCAATAAATCGAGAGGATCCTAATGCAATAACCATGGAAATTACAATTTACGACAGCAATCAAAATGCCACCGACTTATAATTACGACGTTAAAAGTGGCTAGGGTGAAGAAGCCTGAGTCTGGGGCTAATCTGAAAGCAATTGCCTAATCAAAATCTTTGTTTCATTTCGGATATAACATCGGGGCATTCTATTGAAAATGATAAATTGAAACTGATACGATTTCATGTTGTATCTAGAGCAATGGCCAGTTTCGAATGAATTTCTTAATTTTATATTTACTAATTGGCTTGCTCAGCGGATTCTTTCTATAAGTAATCTCGCACACGTTTTATGAATGAGCTTGTCAAGACGTCATTTTTTCTTTGAACAAATTTCATATTGGTTTGATTATCATATGAGATGAAAGAGTAGCGATTATTAGAGATTATATATTAGGGACTTTCGTGCTACAAGCCTCTACACCGCGACCTTTTCAGATTTATTGTGTTTGTCCTTCTTTACGAGACTCCACAGGCTAGTTTTTAGAACTCCCATGAATCTGGGAGCTCTTGGTTTTTCTTCTCCCAGCGTTAGAAACCTTTGCCTTGACAAGCCCTCGCAGTGGCATAGTATGTGTACTGATGTTTCCTCTTCTTCCTTGACAGAACCTGCATAGCATTTCTTCTGCCAGGCCTATTGTACTCATATGTTTGTTGAGCCTACAGTGCCCTGTGAGAAGTCCTACTACTATTCTAGTAGTGTTCCTCTTCTGGCTTAGTAGATAGTCTGTGAATGTTGGCTGCGGTTGTTTGATAAACTTTTTGGCATGTCTCATCCCTGGTGCATTGTTCCACCATTCTTGAGACTTCTGTTGAATCCATGATTTGGTGTTTGTTTTTAGTACAGCTTTTGCTATACCGCAATACGGTTCTGGGCCATTCAGGGCCTTACTTGCTCCTTCTCGGGCTAGTGTATCGGCCTCTTCATTGCCTCTATAACCTGTGTGTGCTGGTACCCAGGCTAATGTCAGTCTGTTCTGACTGCCCAGCTCTTTTAGGGCTTCTATGCAGTCCCAAACAAGTTTTGAGGTAACTTGCATTGAGTTGACTGCTTTTATCGCAGCTTGGCTATCTGAGTATATGGCAATGTTTTTTCGTGAAAAATTGTGCCTTATTAGCTCTTGTGCACAATGGTGTATTGCAACGATTTCCGCTTGAAATATCGTCGCATGTTTGCCCAAGCTCAGTGAGATTTTCATCTTCGGCTTGGTTCCGTAAATGCCGGCTCCTGCACCTTCATCCGTTTTGGAGCCGTCAGTGTAGACAGCGATTTCCGCATTGATGGGAGGCCCCCCTTCCACGCATTCCTGTCCGTTATACTTGTCTTGAAAGTTTTGTCAAAACTATATCTGGGAAGAATGTCATCTGATGGCATTCTTGTAACCGGGTCGTTATCCAACTCTTCATATAGCTTGTTGTAGTCTCTCCCGTGCATATTGCTAATGGGTGATTGTCCTCTAAGCAACCTGCTCGTGACAGGCCTGGCTTCGGCTTGGATGTATATGTGTAGTGGAGGTAGGTTGAGCAAGACCTCTAAGGCGGCACTCAGACATGCTTGTCTTTGTAGTCCTCCAAGCTGTCGAGCCACTCCTGCCTGCTTGGTCTTTGGCCACCATACCACCAACCCATACGTTATCATGGGTCTGATAACTCTGATGGCGTAAAGCCATGTAGTCATTTTTGGTTGTAGCCCCCAATTTTTCCCGCACATTCTCCTGCACAGATTGAAGGCTACAGTACTTTTTTCTATGGTTTTTTGTAGGTGTTGATTCCAGGTCAACTTATGGTCGAAGATGACTACTAAGTATTTTGCCTCTTGGGCAACTGGAATGAAAGAGTACGCCATGATCACTTAAAAAAATAAAACCACCATGGTGAATACTATAAAGTGTTTGGAACATCTTTAATGTCACGAGTCTCGTAATACCACAGTTATTTCATTCTGCTGCATATTTTCCAATAACTTGTTTTTGACATATGGAGACCGGTAGACAATGGCAACATTCCATCCGTTCAGGTAACCCAGTCACCCCAAGTAAAACGAAAACATATTATTGAAAACAAAGCAATAAGCAAGGCTGTGATTATAAATTGCGAAGATTTTCCAACCGCTATATCAGTTTTCTTGTTCATGATGGAAAGCAACAATGGCGACGAGGATGGGATGAAACTTTTGCAGTTATTATCACAGTAGTAGTAGTAGTAATCCTGGGGAGGCCGCTGCCGCAGCCAGGCAAGAAGGCCCCAATGGGCCCCTTTTGCCATCCCCCGCTCTCCACATAACTACATTGCCTCTTCTAGTCTTCCTTTCCGAACCTTTGTGACCTTCTAGTGAAGGTCAGTATGTCCGTCCACTCTAGTTCGATTAGTTCCTTCTGTTGGAGTTTTTCGACTCCGAACATTTTGAATCTTAGCCTTCCGTACGGCTCACACTCGCCAAGGAAGTGAGACGAAGTTTCTTCGTCTTCTTCGCACATATGGCAAGTAGGACTGTCTTTTATACCCATAAGTGACAAGTGTCTACCTAGTTTTTTATGGCCTGTTAGTATTCCTACAAGCAGGCGTAGTGTTTGGCGATCTCTGCCTAAAAGCCACGACATCCTTAACTTGCTAGAGCCGGCCAGAAAGTCTTTTGACTACCACCTGCAGCCGGCGGTATTCCTCCAAGATTCGTTTAGTTTCTCTTTCATTTATCTCAACCTCTAAATGAGTTGGGATGGCTAAATATTGAGAAGAGAAGGGTTCTGCATGCCTGTACCTTATTTCATAAGATAGTCACGACCCAAAAACCACCATATCTATCACTTTTGGACCAATATCCATAGTGTCATTGTACTATTCAAATCTCGGCTCACGCCACCCATCCCTCTGCTCATATCGGTCCTCTTTCTCGTAATTACTAAGTTTTACAACTGGATTCCGGAAGCCCTGAAGGGAATGAACATACTCAGTTTCAAAAAACATTTAAAAAATATCCTGCGTACCTGTGATATGAATTTCTGATGGGTATTCTCTCGAAATGAGCTATCCTAATTAGTTTGTTATTATTACTAACTCAAGTGTAAGTTCTTGAACTAATGTATATTCTTATTGTTGTATTTGTTAATCTTTTTGTTTTTTATTTCTTTGTTTATTTTTACTTTTAAGATTGAGTGTTAGAAAGCACTTGCCTGACCCCTGTGGGCCAGTCAAAAGCTAACTCTGCCTTTTGGTAGATTTATATATTTTAATGTCAATCAATGCTCGTTTTTTCTCTGCTTCTACCCATAAAAGCGTTCATTATTATTATTATTTATAATGGACAGAATCTATTTTCTCATTTTTTTTATAAAAAAATCGTTCTAGAATTGATATTAATATATCCTGCAAAATGTTTAAATAGAGTACAGAATGTTAATTTGCCTTCAAAGATATTGGGTCTAATGAATAAACCTTAAACAAATGCTTGTACTTAGATTTCTTGAAACTGACCTATCTATTTTATTAACTAATGAGAGAGACAAACCTATAGTAAAAGCTTTTGCTAGTTTTTATTCATAACACCCATTAACTTTAATGTGGAAAGTCAAGTCATGTATATGTTCCATTTCACGGCTGACGTTTTCCTTCCTTGAACGTCCCTGTATGCCGAATCTCGCTTTGTAATCTTGATAAACGAAGGTGCATACTCCGCAACGATTTCATCACAAACAGCCCGCCTAACACCCAGAATGGTATTAGGTGAAGATAAAGTGCAGGTAATTTAATTTTCGAACTAAGAAAAGAAGTGGGTAGAGGTATCGAGAGCCCCATTGTGTCGGTGCTTTATGGCGCTTTCAAAGATGGAAAGCAACAATGGCGGGCACAAAGCATGAAATTGGATGTTTTATATTCAACGGAGGTGTCACTCATAATAAACGTTGTTTATCTTAGTGCAACTATTTTCGACGGTGGTGCTTTGCATGAAAATGGCTTTTTAGCGGATCGCGCGTGGAAAATACTGACGGTATGTATAGATTATAGACTGCTTTGAGTCTTGGAACTGATGGAATTCAGATAATGTCTTGGATAGTATGTTACGATTGGTTTTCATACAGGTCGGGATTTGAAGATGATATAAGCCGTATTAATTCAAATTTAATTAGTGCGGTATAATTAATTAACTAATGACAAAGGGAAGGACTGACTCATTGGGAAGATGAGAAAACAGGATTTGCTTCAAGGCACAATATTCATGACTCAGAGTGTAAGACGAAAATGGGATATTCAAAAAAGGCAGTTCTTGGGAGTATTAACTCAGCATTGAATACATTTAAGATAAAGGTCACACAAAAGATGGAAACAAGTTTCGGTGCACTTTGAATGGTAACAAATTGTAGACAATTAGATGTAGTAGTACCAACGACTGAAAAACAGATTATTTTAAAACAAAAACGGAATGAAATGCGAACCATATCAAACCTTATGGTGTCAGAAATATGTCGAGCGTTGATGATGGGTTGGGTTCGACTTGTTATATTTGTAGTGATTGCCCAAAAATTATGGTTTTGGATCGTCTACATGATTTCCCTCGGGTTTATAAATGACATATTATCTATATTCATTAAGACTCCAAAATATATTTGAAGATTCGATAGCCAGCAAAATATGGAAAATAATTTGAATTCAAGATTCAAGTAAGCGGAACAGTGTTGATCATTGTCTAGTACAAAAGTTTTCAAGAATAAAACATACCTTTCTACAAAGGTATTTATGATATACTGCAGAAGGAGGGGGAGGGTTAAAAAAATCATTTGTGTTTAGGATCGTCACCAATAAATCATTCTGATAATCTACAGTAATAATTTCACTACAGAACACTGTTTTTATATAATATAATGAAAATAAACTTCAGATACCATGCATGTGTATAACATGTTATGAAAACTCTTCGGTGTACCAGCTGTAGTGGGATTAGTGGAATAAATAATTTTATCAAGTATACAAATGAAGAAATCTGCATTTGTATTGGTGATTGAATTGATCACGCAAGTGTTGGGTGTTGCTTTGTTTGAGGGGCTGGGGTTCAGATGGCGCCCGTGGTTTAGTGAACGCTAGGCTGCGGGCGGTGTCTCAACTCCTGCCTTGACATGGAGAGTTTGTTGAACCATTTGTTGCAGACATTAGTTATTGTCTGCAGAGTCCTACCCTATACTGACGAGGGCAAGAACCCAGAAATCGATCCATAGGTGGTCCAAATGTTTCAATGAACATTTCCAGCAACTAGCAATTGCACGGAAATTCATTAGGTTTAATTCAACGTTCGTCGTGGTATTAGCCAGGAAAGTAGTTGTTTTCGATGTATTTTCGACCCAATTTTTCCTATTGTATAGGATTATGAATGGCAATGAGCCCGTCGTGATAGGGCAGAACACCTTGTTTCTCTCTTGACAAGCTTATTGTGAACAATGCAGATTTCTTCATTTGAAGTATGCTAGACTGACATTTGACGCATACTAGGAACAAGAAAACTCCATTGTTGTTTGGATTTTTGGTTGCCCTAGACGACTTGATCTTACCGACTCGAAAGGAAGAAACTGTGTACTACCAAGACATACCGTGTTGATTGGTGCTTACATTGCAGGAGATGACAGTTTCACGCGGTGAGTGAAATCATCGTAGTAGTGTGGTAGGTAATAAAGATACTGGGAGTAATGCAGATCCTTCGCCATAAATTAGAACGCTCTCAGGGACGTTCACATATATTTCCTCAATTAATATATGAATATTCTGAATATCTAGATGGATTAGATTGAATCATAGAAACCAAAGATGTTTCATGCAAACTATTTTTGAGTCACTTAAAATAATATTTTATTTAAATTTCTCTGAGTTGGAGAAATACAAAAAAATATCACAGATTTTTACAATATTTTTGATCAACTGCTGCCTTCGGAAGGGGTTGTAACTCATAACCTTTGATGGATTTTTTATGGTATTTTCTTATGAAGTTGAACATTCATACGAGATCATCCAAAGGGTCCAGTCACTTAAAAGCTTCTGACATTTTTTTGAGAACATGCCTAACCTAACCAAAATATTTTATTAAGTCATAATATGACCGATTGGCAAGGTTATGACGTCATAAAATTTAACACCCAACTGCTAGTTTTTTCAGAATCGGTCAATAGAAATATAGAAAATTCATAGGTAACATTGTCCGACAAAATATTCGAGACATTCTAAATATCTGATGGCCACAATAGTTTGCAGGAGGAGGGGGGGGGGGGAAGGGCCAAAAAAAGGCTCGTTGCCAAGAATTTTCACGAATAGCATGTTAAAAACATATATGAGGTATCAACGGTTAGATTATAATTTTTTTCCCGATTTTGGGACCTATAGGCCTAACACTTACGGAGTGATTCACGCTTTTATTTGATCATTAAATTGCAGATTTTTCCAATTCATAAAATATAAAATAAAAATCCCGTAACGGTTATAAGTTTCCACTCAATTGGCAGTTGACACAGTTGACACACAAACCTAACCTGAGCAAGCTAACACAGGTTTATGTGTCAATTGTCAACACACAAACCTAACCTGAGCAAGCTAAAATAGCCTGCAAGTCGAAAATGCGTGTATTATTTTTTCGCTCGCACTTAATGTCGACCGATTTCACTCCAAATTTAGAATTTACGCATTTTCAACTTGCAAGCTATGTTAGCTTGCTCAGGTTAGGTTTGTGTGTTGACAATTAACACACAAACTTATATTAGCTTGCTTAGGTTAGGTTTATGTGTCAACTGTCAATTGTCAATTATTATTTGGGTTCCATTTAGATTTTTTGTTCATTAAATTTTTTGGCGGACAGCGCTAGGAATGTAGCGAGTTGAAAATGCGTGAATTAGTTTTTTGCTCGCATTTGACACACAAACCTAACCTTAGCAAGCTAACTTATCTTGCGAGTCGAAAATGTGTGTATTAGTTTTTCGCTCGCACTTAATGTCGACCGATTTCACTCCAAATTTAGAATTTACGCATTTTAACCTTGCAAGCTATGTTAGCTTGCTCAGGTTAGGTTGGTGTATTGACAATTGACACACAAACCTATGTTAGCTTGCTTAGGTTAGGTTTGTGTGTCAACTGAGTCAACTGTCAATGTTTTTCGCTCGCACTTATGTCGACCGATTTTACTCAAAATTTAGAATTTACGCATTTTCAACTTGCAAGCTATGTTAGCTTGCTCAGGTTAGGTTTGTATGTCGATTGACAGTTGACTCAGTTGACACACATTCCTAACCTTAGCAAGATAACATAGCTTGCAAGTTGAAAATACGTAAATTCCAAATTTGGAGTGAAATCGGTCGACATATTATTATTTGGGTTCAACTTAAATTTTTTGTTCATTACATTTTTTGGCGAACAGCGCTAGGAATGTATGGATTAATTTGGTGTACCTACATTGTGTAGAATAAATGAAGAGGAATTTTGTATAAAAGTGTTTTATTTATAAAATTGCAAAGCGCTCTCGACTTTCGTCATCTTCAGTGCTCCAAATCAGGTAACAGGAAGTTTTACAATTTGTGGAGACATCTTAAATATAATTATTAACATTTCTGCTTGATTCTCACGAAAATCGCGTTAGAAATCAGAGGCCATGTGAACGTATCCACAAATGTTTCCACAAATTGTAAAACTTCCTGTTACCTGACTTGAAGCACTGAAGATGATGAAAGTCGAAAGCGCTTTGCAATTTTAGAAATTATACACTTTTATAGTTGTTATAGTTGTGTATTATACTATTCTGAATGAAATATCCACATTGAACATTGAAACATTTCGAGTAAAAATAAAAACTGATCATTCCGCAATTTATTGTACTCACCAGCTACAGTGAGAGTAGCGTTTCTGCTGCGAGCTTTCCCCAACACGTTGCTAGCCTCACACCAATACACCCCTGCATCCGATTCCTTCCTGCTCTGCGCCACTCGCAGGAAGAACAAATTTCCTGCTGGCAACAGAACTCTGTGAGAGCGAGCGTCTTGAGGGGCCGTCCTAAGGACGAGGCCGTCTTTATACCAGGTGATGGTTGGTTCGGGGTCCGCCTGAGCATTGCAGTTAAGAGTGGCGGGTTCGTGGCGAGCTACGGTGGTATCGACAGGGTGTTCGGTTATTCTTGGAGGTTGATGGTTCGTGTGATGGTATCCTGAAAACAGACAAAAATATCAGTACTGTAACTGGATTCGAATGTTGAAAGGCATAACAGAAAAACTATTTTGAAAATTCTTTCAAAGAATTCAAATATTGATTTACTCCGTAACTTTTATGGGAAATTATCCCACCCATAAATTATTTATATTAAATTTCAATTTCTAGTCAGTTCAATATTTCATACCTATGAATTTCCATTATAATTTTTGTAAATATTTTCTATAGCTGAAGCAATTTCTACCTACAAACAAAATAGGAATTTAACTTCTCAAGAATGAATTGATGAAAAAGCAACCTTTCCGATATTATTCTGTAAAAATCCTGAGGTCTCTCTGGAATATTTGCCAATAACCAGAAATAAGGTTCAAATTTTATTATATTTTTTTATTTCTCGCTATTAATACGACTTTGCCCGGACAACATCTTCGGCGACTCAAACAGTACGAATAGAAGCCTCGGCTATGATACACAGTTATCCAAATGAATATATTCCATAAACAAAATTTATTTTTCAGAGCTTTGATTCAATTACTGATTACAGCGGGAGATAATTTTGATTTCGTTCCTCGAATCTAGCTATAACAAATGGTAAATGATATATGATATATTTCAGTGACATCTCAGTTTTTTTACCAAACCCAATTAACACAGGTACGTTTTTCAAACGTGTTATAAACGTGGGATTGGTTAAACAAACGTTTCTGGTTGAAAATATTAACGAAAAAAATTTAGTGTAATCTTCAATGTTGAAAGAATACGTTATATAGATGTGTTTTTCAACGTTACTTCCTCAACAACTCGATAAATATACGTTTATCAAACGTTATGTTGATTCAATAAGAATTGTTTATGAAACTCGCTCTATGCGATTCATTTATCAATGTTAATGATATGTCCATCAACCTTTTATTCAATATATAAATATAATTATATAAACGATATTGTTTTACTGAGTATCTTCGACGTTCAATACGCCTGATTGAAAACGGCAATAAAGCGATAATGAGTAAGCAATTGGTTTAGTATAACGTTGTTATACATGCGACGTTTTTCCGTTGAAAAAATATTTGGTTTTCAACCATTTCACAACGTTATTTCAACGTCCTTGTACTCAATGGGAAGAAAATATTAATATTTTCGTAGAGTAGTGAAGCAGTCCCGAGTAGCACACCCACATTGGAACAATATTGATACAATATTGTGAAAATATTGGCAAAATATTCAAATAATAATATTGGCGAGAAAAAAATGTGAACATTCGGCAATATTGGTCCAATATTTAAAAAATAATATTGGTCTAATATTCTCAAAGCAATATTGGCCTCAAAATGTTAGGCGATATTAGTACAATATCGACAAAATATTAAAACGTAATATTGGCGAGATAAAATTATAATTATTTCGGGATATTGGCACAATATTACTTATTTATTTTTATTTATTTTAGACATAATACATCCAACAGGCCTAGGCCCAAGTTAGAGGAGTATATAATAAGACAAACAAAAAATAAAAATTAATGTTTAAAGAGTGAGAGAATAATAATAATAATAATAAAAATATAGAAAGCGATAGAAAAAACTTCTAACAATAAAAAATTAACTAGTTCGGTAGGAGAGTATACAGTTGCTTTCTAAATTGAGTAATATTGGAAAAGAAAACATCAACCGAAGGTACATTATTTAAGCTTCTACACATAGATGTAATTGGACTATGAAAGTGGTGTTGTGAATTCGGTACATCTATTCTGAAAAACTGTTTTGATCTAGACGAAGTACGGGGTAAATTGGAATTGAGTAGGGATAGTAGGGACGTTGAGTCAATGTGATTGTTGATCAGTTTATATGCGAATATTATGTCCGCTATCTCCCTACGTTTTCTCAAACTAACAAATTCAAACTCTTCCAACAGTAAATCATACTCGTAGTGACGTTGCGGATAAATGTTGTGTTTCTTGAAAAACATAAACTTGAAAAATTTTTTCTGGACTGCCTCTAGGGCTGATATATATTTGAAATGGCTTGGGTTCCATATTGCACTGCAGTACTCCAATTTGCTACGTACTAAGCAATAATAGACAGACTTGATTGCTTTGAGACTCGTAAACTCCTTACAATTACGTATCAAAAAACCCATAGAGTTATTGGCATTGGTTATAATTAATTACTTGGACATTATACAAATAATATTAGTGAAATATTGAGGAAGCAATATTGGCCCCAAAATATTCAGGGATATTGATACAATATCATTTGCATATATTGGCAAAATATTCAAAGTGAATATGTTGCCTTGAAAACATTGATGAAATATTTCCAGAAAATGTCAAATAATTTGAAAATTCTACAATTTCGTTTCTACTTCAATTTACCACTGAGTGGATTGACTTGTAAACGCATTGTGAGAAGCCTTATTTAATATATGTTACTATTATTCAGCTGTTGTTCCATATGTGGGGCCACCTAGCGGTTTCTTACCCAAGTTTAATCATGATTCATTTCAATATTGTTTATTGAATATTCGGCCAATATTCAAATTTCAATCCTAGTATTGTATCAATATTGTCTTTAAAATATTGGCGTAAGGTTTTCGTAACAATCTCAGTCAATAGGGTCAATATAATTTTTAGAATATCGATTAAATAATATTCCACCAATGTGCTATCAAACTTGGATATACAATATTGTTTTTTATCTCTAAAATCGATATGAGAGTAATATTGAAATCGCAATATTGGAGCTAGATGCTGGAAACAATATGTAGGCAATATCGCTCTATCGATATTGGTGAACATTATTGAACCACTATTGACGCAATATTTCATAAAACAATATAAATTCAGAACAGTTCGAGCCAATATTCCACCACTATTATTGATGAAATATTGTTTTTCCAATATGAACCCATATTGGTTCAATATCATTATTACATTTACAATATATCCATATTGGCCCAATATGAAAACAAGATTCAGCCAATATGAGGTGCTACCTGGGGTAAAAACATTTGCCAGTTCCTATTCTACTAAAATGCTGAGCACCCGAAGGCAAGCAACCATTCCTTGTTATCACCCTACGATGCTGTAAATAAACCAGGAAATGAAACATATTATAATCCAATTTCTACATTCTAGCTTGGCACTCTAAACGTTCGCTAGACAATATATATGGACTGATTCAATACAAGGCGTCTCGACGCTCGACGTCTCCCAAGCCGGGTCGACGCAGCAATAATACGCCAACAATCACACCGGAAAATGGGAACGAGCGTCGAATTACAAATATAATGGAGGGTATTTTCCCTATTAACAACGGTTACAACTCCGAAACGAACAATTTTCACGGGATGCCTTTTTCAGGTTTTAATGAGTTGACCCTTTTGTTTGTGGAATGGAAGCATTAACTAATATCTATGCTTTCAGTATGGTAATGAACTTGTAAAGCGTATTCTGAATCGCCACTGTGCAGAGTTGATGAGAAATCGTGTCCATTACGTTATGTTATGTTACACGGTGTATAACAGAATTATTTGCGTCATGGGAATAAGTGAAGAATAGTTATTCACGCAACCAGTTATGAAAAGACAATTTTACATCAGCGCATCATCACGAAAGTAAAATTTTATTGCGCCGCACAGGTTGGGTGTGTAGGGATTTTTTTTTTTTTTTGGCTTTGGATATGAACCTTTAGCCACACACATTACGTTAATTCTATTCATCTGTATAACTGTAGGTCTTATATACATATTTTGTTCGCTATAACAAATTCTACAATTAGGTCATATATAACTTTATCCTCCGTTGCTAATAAGTTTTGAATACTGGTGGGGAATTGCAAATTCATTTGTTGGAGTTTTTTCATAAAATTATTAATTCCAGGAATGTTTTCACAGTTGAAAAATAGATGATTCAAATCAGCTTTTTCGTAATCATATTGACAAAGGGGTGATTCAAGGATTCCAATTTTATGTAAATGGGCCGGGAAGCAGCCATGATTTGATTTGAGTCTTGTTATAATAGTGGAATATTTTTTAGGGACATGAAATAGATATATGTGGGGTACTTTTTTTGGGAGTTCCTTGTGTATGAGGAAGTAGGGGTTGGTGGACTTCCCTGCTATTTCTGACCACTTTTCCATCCATTCCTTGTCTACATTTTTTCTATAGACACACAAGAGATCATTCGTACATGGCATTTTATCTAAATTAGTACAAGTTCGTGTTTCTTTGGCTGCAATGTCTACCATTTCATTTCCAATAATGCCACTGTGTCCTTTGGCCCAGATAAATATTACTTTGCTGTTAATGAGCGAAAGCTTATAGAGTAAATATCCTATTCTACAAACATTGGGATTTTTGTACATATTCTGTGAGAGATGCTCAATACTCTCTAACACTGATTTTGAGTCAGAGATGATCACTGATTCGTCTATGCCATTGTCCAAGCACCAAGAAAGGGCTTTTTCAATGGCAAACGCTTCAGCGCTGAAGATATTGCACACCGCTGGTAATTGGCTTTTAAAAGTCTATCAGTCTATCTGGGATACAAAAGGCAGCATCCACTCCTTGTGAATCCTTACTACCATCCGTATACATAACTAAATTAATATCTAGGTGTGTAGGGATATATTTTTTATTATACTTCATTGAAATCACCTTATTTTCATCTATACTAGTAATATTGTAAGACGGGCTTTTTCGGGCTAGCGCACGGAAACATCGCACGGAAACAGTGCACGGAAAAACTTTCAGAATAACCATGGAAACGAATAATACATGCCAAACACTGTATTGTCAGCATTGTTTATTCCCTGTCAATCAAATTTATGCCAACAAAATGAACTCAGAAGAAAATCCTGAAATTCCCGATAATATCCTAGAGCAAGCGGCACAAGCGACCGCGGATTCATTACCAGTAAAATCCTGGTTGAGATATGAACACGAATATCAACTTTTTACAGAATGGCGAAAACTGAACAAAATCAAAACTGTAAATGACGATATTCTTCTATAGTTCATTTTGTCGAAAATGCTAAATCCATGAAATCTTCCACGTTATGGAGTCGATTCTCAATGCTAAAGAGTTGTTTGGCCTTAAAAGATAATGACATCAACAATTATCCAAAAACTATTGCTTTCCTGAAGCGTCAAGTTGTAGGATATATTCCAAAAAAGTCCAAATATTTGACAGCAGAACAAGTAACATTTTTATGTGAAGCTTCAGATAAACATTATCTACTACCAAAAACAATTTTAGTGTTTGGGATCTTTGGTGCGTGTCGAAGAGATGATTTAATTTTTGATTTAGACGATGTGGTAGATAATGAGCGCTTTCTCGTCGTGGAAAAACTCATACTTCAAGAAGTTTTACAATTACGAATGAAGGATGTACATTTGAGCCTTGCACAATTTATCGTAAATATGCAGCTCTACGACCTAAAACTATGAAAAGACAAAGATTATTTGTTGCATATCGAAATGGAAGGTGTTACAATCAGCACGTCGGATGCCATACCATCAGTGGTGTTCCGAAAATTGTTGCAGAATACCTAAAACTAGAAAATCCCAGAAAATATACCGGGCATGGACTAAGGCGTTCTTCGGCAACCATGTTGGTGGAAAGCGACGCTGATTTACTGAAAAGACACGGAGGGTGGCGTTCTTCCAATATAGCAGAAAGATATATAGAAGAGTCTATACAAAGAAAAATTGAGGTAGCACGTAAACTGTTTAACCCTCTCACTCACAAAATACAGCAACTGTATCATTCGTTCGAGAAAATGAAGACACGAGTGAAGACATTTGTGAAGAGTCTGAAACTCGTCTGGACAACACGTGCACTCCGGTGACGTCATGCTTATGTCAACAAACGCTGCATCTTAGCGTAAACAACAACCAGTGGCGGAGTGGACAGGGTCTTGTCACCAGTGCCAGCGTCACATTACTAAAATTGACAAAAAACGAAAATCGATATATCCGGCCCCCGAGGGACCCCATATCCTATACAACTACGGCGGCATGAGAAAAATGCCGCCGCAGTTGTATTGTCTATCTACTCCCTTTTCCGGCTAATCTTATATCTGAGCACATAAAAATCATTTCAAGTCGATGTGACGACTTGGTATTTTTCATGATTTTTAGCTTTTTGCAACTTTTTTCCAGTAATTTTAGATTTTTCGATTGACTCAAAATATACAATACATACTAATTCGGCCATTCTGAATCGATTGGCGTTCGCAGAATTTGTCTATCTCTAACCGTTCTCGAGTTGGTCATTTCTAAATCAGTTTTTTGATGTTTTTTTTCCCGCCAAAAATATTTCCGATGAGTTTTCGACATTTTCGTTCAAAGATTCGGAATCGCACGTGAAAATACGTCTAAAGCCAAAAATTTGAATTTCGGAAAATGAAAAATAAAAAATCTCAGAAAATTGGATTTTTCACCTTTAACACCCTTTTCCGGCTAATCTTATATCTGAGCAAATAAAAATCATACATTTTCGGAATGAACATGAAATTTTACGTATACAGTGCAAATTTCAAGTCGATGTGACGACTTGGTATTTTTCATGATTTTTAGGGGTCCCTTGCAATTTTTTTCGAGTAATTTTAAATTTTTTGATTCACTCGAAATATGCAATACATACTAATTCGGCTATCCTGAATCGATTGGCGTTTGCAGAATTTGTCTATCTCTAACCGTTCTCGAGTTGGTCATTTCTAAATCAGTTTTTAGATATTTTTTTCCCGCCAAAAATATTTCCGATGAGTTTATGACATTTTCGTTCAAAGATTCGGAATCGCACGTGAAAATACGTCCAAAGACAAAAATTTGAATTTCGGAAAATGAAAAATGAAAAATAAAAAATCTCAGAAAATTGGATTTTTTTACCTTTAACACCCTTTTCCGGCTAATCTTATATCTGAGCACATAAAAATCATACATTATCGGAATGAGCATGAAATTTTACGTATACAGTGCAAATTTCGAGTCGATGTGACGACTTGGTATTTTTGATGATTTTTAGGGGTGGACCCCTTGCAACTTTTTTCGAGTAATTTTAAATTTTTCGATTGACTCAAAATATGCAATACATACTAATTCGGCTATTCTGAATCGATTGGCGTTTGCAGAATTTGTCTATCTCTAACCGTTCTCGAGTTGGTCATTTCTAAATCAGTTTTTAGATATTTTTTTCCCGCCAAAAATATTTCCGATGAGTTTTCGACATTTTCGTTCAAAGATTCGGAATCGCACGTGAAAATACGTCCAAAGACAAAAATTTGAATTTCGGAAAATGAAAAATGAAAAATAAAAAATCTCAGAAAATTGGATTTTTTTACCTTTAACACCCTTTTCCGGCTAATCTTATATCTGAGCACATAAAAATCATACATTATCGGAATGAGCATGAAATTTTACGTATACAGTGCAAATTTCGAGTCGATGTGACGACTTGGTATTTTTGATGATTTTTAGGGGTGGACCCCTTGCAACTTTTTTCGAGTAATTTTAAATTTTTCGATTGACTCAAAATATGCAATACATACTAATTCGGCTATTCTGAATCGATTGGCGTTTGCAGAATTTGTCTATCTCTAACCGTTCTCGAGTTGGTCATTTCTAAATCAGTTTTTAGATATTTTTTTCCCGCCAAAAATATTTCCGATGAGTTTTCGACATTTTCGTTCAAAGATTCGGAATCGCACGTGAAAATACGTCCAAAGACAAAAATTTGAATTTTGGAAAATGAAAAATAAAAAATCTCAGAAAATTGAATTTTTTACCTTTAACACCCTTTTCCGGCTAATCTTATATCTCTTCACATAAAAATCATACATTTTCGGAATGAGCATGAAATTTGACGTATACAGTGCAAATTTCAAGTCGATGTGACGACTTGGTATGTTTCATGATTTTTTTGCAATTTGCAATTTTTTTCAAGTGATTTTAAATTTTTTGATTGACTCGAAATATACAATACATACTAATTCGGCCATTCGTTCAAATTCGTTCAAATACGTTCAAAGACATGAGTTTGAATTTCGAAAAATGAAAACTAAAAATCTCAGAAAATTGGATTTTCTACCTTAAACACCCTTTTCGGCTAAATCTTATATCTGAGCACATAAAAATCATACATTTTCGTCAGTAACTGCAGTTTCACAAATTGAAACTTCAACAGGACTGATCCTCTGTGCAACAATACAAATTGTACAATAAATATAACCATTAATAACAATTCAAAGTAAAAACAGTATTTATGAACGCTGCTTTGATAGTATAGTTATAGTTAGTTGATTTTCAACATTCTCAATCTAGTAGTTCCAAGTTTTTTCTTTCTTACAACTGTGAAAATAAAAATGTTCCAAATTTCTGTTGTACTTATCTTTTTAATGTTATATTTTATTATTACATTTTCATTTTCAACGAAGTATAATAATAAATATCGTTCATTACACGTCCAGAAATGCTTTTTCGTATTTGTTGTTTTATAAGAGCGTGAAGAATAGCTTGCTATATGTTGAGAGAGCATTACAATTTCTCCTCTACTCGTTCGAGGAAGGGATATCGACGTGAGCTGTGTGCGGTATGTCGCATTGCTACGTGGTCCGTTGATGCGTCGGGTGGGATAACAGGAGAGGCACACAGTAGTGCGTTTCTCCTGTTTATGTGGTATTATCATATCATTGCGTTCCTTGTTGCTCGCGTAGATTTCTTTCTGTAGCCCAGATGAAAAGTTTCCGATACTTCATGTAGAGGAAGCATTACAATTTCTCTTCTACTCGCTCGAGGAAGGGATATCGAAGTGAGCTGTGTGCGGTGTTAATGCGTCGGGTGGGGTAACAGGAGATGCGCACAGCACACATTCTTGAGGATGCTAAGTTTGTTGGCGAAACGTGCGTCGAGTGGAAGTGACGTGGTTTTGGTGTTTTGGGTAGCTTCTATTTCTTGAATTTTATCAGTGCTCATTTTCTTTGTTCAAACCTCCAGTTTCAAATGGCATGAAAAAAATATATTGTTCGTATGGAAAATATATCGTTAAAAATTAAAAAAAAAAAACAGAAACTACTTATAAGCGTTGAGTTTGTTGAAAAAGGCAAATTTTTCATTCAATGGGAGATGCCTGTCAATGTCAATGACAACACCGCAGGTTTTCAAAATCTATTCAAATATTTTTGTTTCATCAATTTCATCTATGTCAATGAGAACAAAAAGTATTTTACCCCTTCACCACACAAGTAATTTAATTCCTAGATGCGCATTTCGATAACAAAGTTACCTTCATCAGTAGGATTACTAAACTAACTGTAAATAGGCATACCAGTCTTTTTTATATCAAATAATTAATTACCATGGGTTAATCTGTGTACTGGAAGGTACCCTACCTGATGGGTAGGTATAGCCCACCCAATAAACAATACACCATAGGCACTTAATTATTCCTTTACTGGTATCAAGTCAAATAGTTTGGAATTTAATGGACCATTATCATTATTGAGCAAGGGTTTCGAGCCCCTTTTTCGAATAGCGATACTCTCATAGCAATCTAATTTTCTGTAATCATCAACAGGTTTTATTAATTTTAAATTTTGGATATTAATTTTGTGATGAGTTTCTAATAAATGATCCGCAACACTCGATTTATTTTCTCGTGAATATTTAGCATGTGTCAAATGTTCACGGAAACGAACATTCGTAGATCTTTTGGTTTGGCCATAATATACACTATCGCAGTTTTGACAGCTAATTTCATAGATTCCTGATCTCTCCAAAGTTGGAATTTTATCTTTCGGATTACCTAACAACTTTTGGAGATTGTTCGTATTGCTATGTACTAGCTGAAGGTTTGCGTCTCGGAAAATAGAGTTGAGACCTCTCGTAAGCCGTGTATCGTGTGTGATTTTAATGAACTTTTTCCTGTCTTTAGGTTGCTCTAGTGTGGTTATTTGTCTTAAGGACGTTCTGAACTTTTTCTTTTTCACCAAATTATCTACCATTTTCGGGGAATACCCATTACTAATGGCAATTTCCTTAATGGTTTTTATTTCTCGTTGAAACTGTTCAACACTGAGTGGGAAGTTCAACGCCCTGTGAACAAGAAAATTGAAACTTGCCATCGTGTGCTGAATGTGGTGGTTGGAATCAACGGGTATAAATCTGTTGGTGTTGGTATGCCTATTTACAGTTAGTTTTAGTAATCCTACTGATGAAGGTAACTTTGTTATCGAAATGCGCATCTAGGCATTAAATTACTTGTGTGGTGAAGGGGTAAAATACTTTTTGTTCTCATTGAGTGACACCACAGGCGTCCAATATCCCATTTTCGATTCATCTATGTCATTTCAAATATCCTTGATAGTATCATATTCTTATTTTTCGCCTGTGTTAAGTAACACATTCACATACCTAGTGAATCGTTATACTTTGATATGATCAATCAGCACACAAAGGGTCTATTCTATTCAGATTCACCCTGTATATATTACACCTTCACCACAAACTACTGTGATCGTTTCTCCCGGTTTCCAAATCCTCTCCTTACTGTTTGATAACGTCAAATACCAACTTACTGACATTGATTTCCAGGAAAGTCATGTCGGGAAAATGAACAAGGCTCATCCGATTTATGGTCCTTAACTGAGGGTGAAATATCGTGAGTATTGCAGGTCTACTAGTCGATTAGTTAGTCGATCTTAGAGGGCTTTACATCATTATGATGGGCTTACATTTGATCCTACCTCCCTCAACTAACCTATCTACCATCAAGGATTTCAAAATACGGGAGAAGATAATAATCAGGGTTATTTATATTCCTAGGGTTCATTATTCATTTTGCAACTATAAACCCTTGTTTAGTTTCATGAAAATATACTTTTTCGTCGACCTCTACAAAAAATTACATATTACGTAGTAATTTCCGGACGAAAAATCGACTATTTTTGAAGGCAAGTATTTTTCGTCCGCAAACACTTTTCGTCCGCAAACGCTTGTCGTCCGCTGTTGTCACTATGCCATATCAAGTGCTAGGAATCGCACGTCAAAAGGTAAGACCTCGTTAATCCTTGGCTCGCACAAGTTTCTACTTTAGAGGGCCGCCGTTCGTAAGAGGACGACAGCTGGTTAACGAAAAAAACAATTTCGAAAAGTGTTTGAGGACGAAAAATACTTGCCTAAGAAATAGTCGATTATCGATTGGAAAATTGGAAATTAGTACATAATTTGTAGAGGTCGGCGAAAAATAGTTATTTATGTACCAAGGACGAAAAACTGTCTTTTATAGTCGGGCGCAGCCGAGGCTAGCAAGCAGGCGAGATATTAGACAGTGTTTCGCCGAGGTGCATATTACATTATTTTGTCGACCTCAACAAATTACCTACTAATCTCCGATTTTCGAATCAATAATCGATTATTTTTCGTATTCCGTATTTTTCGTCCGCAGGCACTTTTTGTCCGCTGTGGTCACTATGATACAGCATAGTGACTACAGCGGACGAAAAGCGTTTGCGGACAAAAAGTGTTTGCGGACGAAAAGTACTCGCCTTCAAAAATAGTCAGTTTTGCGTCCGGAAATTAGTACGTAAAATGTAATTTTTTGTAGAGGTCGACGAAAAATGTAGTATACACCTCGGCGAAACACTGTCTATTGTCTCGCCTGCTTGCTTGCCTCGGCTGTGCCTCAGCTATCAATTTGCAGGCTAGACTATAATAGACAGTTTATCGTCCTTGGTAAATAAATAACCATTCATTCGAAATATGAAACGAGTATGTTTATCTCTGTGAGAAAAGAAAAAGTTTCCGAAGATGTAGGGTATTTTTCTACAACCCTGAACACCGTGATAATCTTTTACTATACGTCATTTACGTGAATTTTCAGGTAAAAAAAAACTCCGCTGTGTTGAATTTCACTAAGCTTTTATTCATCAGCAGCCCTATATGAGCAGGAGCGCCTTTTGAAAAATAATTATCCTTGGTGAAAGTTCGCCATATTCTACTTATACAGGGTGTTCCTTAAAGACATGCTAATATTCAAGGGGGTGATTTTTTGACTAATTTTAAGGAAAAAACTTCCTATGAACTTATGTCCTAAAAGTCTTAACTTTTGAGATACAAGGTGATAAAATTTTGAAAAAAAAAATCAGTTTTTTAATAATAACTGAGATAATATTGGAGAAATATTTATGAAATTCAATACATGTCTTATGCTTCAATGTGCATTTTGTGATGTACGAAAAATTTCATTTTTTCTACCAGTGGCGTCCGTCCAGGTTTTGCATTGAATATTTTTGGAGAAAAAAATACTACGCCACTGCTTTCTCTTGAAATAAAAATTACTTTTGGGATACTCATTCATTTTTGAGCAAATTTGATCTGATGGGTGTTCTTTGTCCGACGCATGGTTTTCGCTTAAAAAAATTAAAATTATGTTATTTCAGGATCATATCGCAGTACCGATTAAAATTTTTTAAAACATAAATCTAGTTAGTCTGGAATAAATGACGTTTTTACAAACGTCGATGAAGCAATTCTAATTTAATTATTTTAATCAAGAATGGATTCTCATTCATTTTGGAATAAATCTGATCTCTTAATTTGCAGGAACATTTCCACACCGCATCATATTTTTGAGGAATTGATCCTGAACTAAAATAATTTTAATTTTTTAAGCGAAAACCATGCGTCGGACAAAGAACACCCATCAGATCAAATTTGCCCAAAAATTAATGAGGATCTCAAAAGTAATTTTTATTTCAAGAGAAAGCAGAGGCGTAGTATTTTTTTCTCCAAAAATATTCAACGCAAAACCTGTACGGACGCCACTGGTAGAGAAAATGCAATTTTTCGTACATCATAAAATGCACCTTGAAGTATAAAAGAGATGTTTTGAATTGCATTAATATTTCTTCAATATTATCTCAGTTATTATTAAAAAACTGATTTTATTTTTCAAAATTTTTTCACTCTGTATCTTAAAAGTTAAGACTTTTGGGGCATAAGTTCATAGAGAGTTTTTTCCTTAAAATCAGTTAAAGAATCACCCCCTTAAATATTAGAATATCTTGAAGGAACACCCTGAATAGGTACAAATAAAATAAATGTACTTTTTTTTTAAAGCTTTCATTTATAAACTATTGAAATACAGAGTAAAAACTAATAATGTATGAAAACAAAGTACTTTTAAAAATTTAAAAAATTCCGTAATGTTTGCGGCTTCATTCACTTTACACCTCTAACTTTTGAGGAGATATTTAAATTTTTAAAAGTGTTTTGTTTTCATGCACTGAATATTTTATATTACTTTTCAGTTCTTCAATAGTTTCAACTAAAGGTTTGGTTTCAATAGGATTTTTTACATTTATTTTATTTGGCACTTTTTAAGATTAGAATTTGTGTGCCAGGAGTAAAGATGGATTCACAATAACGTCACTGTACTTAGCGTATTCCGCTTATTAAGCCCTTTCATTGATACCGATATCATAAGTATAACTTTTATTGTGGAAATGATAAATCGTCATTTTGTGACGTCCGCTTTTTTGTACTCGCGTGTTTGTTTAACTCGGCTACGCCCTAATCAACAAACTTCACGCTCATACAAAAAAGTCCTACTTTACGAACTTACGTCTATAACTACTTTGAAATTGTTTTTTCAGTACATATTTCCCAGGCTGAATAATAACTTTCAAATCCCGCTGAACGTCATTATGCCAGTTTCGCAGTTTTTCGGCAGATGCAAAGTATCGTATTCGTCCATGCACTTTCGAAGAACAAACTAACGAACCCTCTTCAAATTACCTAATAATTGGCAATATTCCCAGTCTGCTAGAAGCACCTCACCCGCCAAATCCGGTAAAATTTGTCACAATTTTCTCATCCCCTAGCTGAGCCAATTTTTTTAATGAGAGTATGTCACTTAATCTTAATCTGAAGAGTTACTTCAGATGAGCCCGTGTCTCGACTTTGCCATCGATATCGCCAATCCTTGTAGAACGCAGTGGCGGCAAAAAGAAAGGGGACTGGAAACAATTTCACATATTCTGTCACAAACACGGACTCATTCATCCAGTCTTAAAAGCTAACAAATAAATGATTTTTAGTATTTATTTGATGCGTCCAAATTTGTAATACCCACAAACAACACTTATACCGGGTGCCCGTTTTTCGAGCTCAACAATGGGGATCTCAGTTATTATAAGAGATACGAGGTCGGTTCAATTAGGGCAAAGTTGCGCATTTTCATGCCGAACAATTATCTGAAAGAAAATTTGATGTATAATTTTTAGTTTTCGAATTATTGGAAAAAAACGGAAATTTGTAATTTTCGTTTTTATTTTTTCAAGCGAAAACCAAAAGAACTAGACGTTTTTAACTAGGACGTCCTTCAGGCACTTTTTCACAAGGAATCTTAATCCGTCATCCAAGGCATTCTTGATGCCCGAGTTACAACACTCAAATTTGGTTTTTCTTATGAGCGCCATACTGGATTTTTGCAAAAGTGTTGGCATTCTTTCCAAAGCACTCTTCGCAGAAACGACTTGTTCCTAATTTTGATCAGGATGTGAGATTCGATGATACTGTGTGATATATCATTGTAATCAGGAAAAAAAAATACTTTTCAAAAATGAAAAAATCCAATATGGCGCTCATAAGAAAAACCAAATTTGAGTGTTGTAACTCTGGCATCAAGAATGCCTTGGAAAATACGATGACAGATTTAGATTCCTTGTAAAAAGTGGACGTTCTAGTTAAAAACGTCTAGTTCTCTTGGTTTTCGCTTGAAAAAATAAAAACGAAAATTACAAATTTCCGTTTTTTTCCAATAATTCGAAAAATTACACATCAAATTTTCTTTCAGATAATTGTACAGCAAGAAAATGCGCAACTTTGCCCTAATTTAACCGACCTCGTATCTCTTATAATAACTGAGATCCCCATGGTGGAGCTCGAAATACGGGCACCCGGTATAGTGTTTGAAAGCTAAATGGAATGAATTTATTATTTCTGAATATGAAGATATTTCGGAAAAATCTTCGGACACATTGATTTTCTTTTCCGATTGGCCAATTTTTGAACCCCACCCAAAACATATAGGATTATCCGCATTTGAGTAAACATGACTTTGGTGATATTTATAAATGGGACACCCAGTATATTTTTCCATGTTTGATTAGGGATCGTCATTACGAATTCAGTGATACCAGGTTTGATGGGAATATGTCAAACGGTTACGGATATATGGGCAAAAAACTTCCTCGTATCTCTAATGAGTATGACTGCGAGACTCTACGGGATTCAGAAGGTTGTCTCTATCGCACTCATTGGGCATATGCGGAGTGCGGAGTGCGGCATTCCTACGAGTAAAAAAAAACACTTTACTCACGAGTTTCATACAGTATTTTTTCTACAACTGTAATAAAACACAACCAATTCATATTTTTTTGCAAATATGAAATGAATTTGCCATATTTTTATTGATTCTTTATTCGAACAAAGTTCGAAGAGTATGCTGGAGAGTTGAGTTTCAAACAAAAAATGAAACGAATAATTTCGACAGAGTCGAAATACCTTGCTCTTCACACTATCCCGCAAAATGGAAAATTTGAAGCGAATATTAAAATAACATATTTATCAAAGTCAATAAATATTATTATTATTATTAATGTTGACTTGCCTTTCGAATAACTAGTCCATCGGAAGTAACTTTCAATTTTCTTATATTGGTCTTCAAAATAATCAAACAATACTTACTCGTGAAGCTACGAATACCTTTTTCTTTCTTTGCACTATGTCAAGGGAATCTCATAATTGCACTATCCACGATTTTCTCCGTTCAATCTTCATCAGTCTTCATTTCTACATAAATTAAATTCATAGTTATCAAGAATTCGTTATCTGGATAGATGCCTAATTTCACAAATTTCATTAATTATTGATGTCAACTAGTTTCTGACGGCCAAACAGTCACAGCTACCTTGGATTACCTTATTGTGGATTATGTCCAATAGTTCCCTATTATTGTGAATATATTCGCCATGATTGTTTTGAATTTTGATAATACTTATTTAATAGTAAGAATGCTAAGAATATTATTCGCGAAACATTTGTATATCAGGTATTTAGAGGTGATTAGTTGCCTAAGAAAATGATAACTGGCTTTATGACAGGATTTCGTTATTATTCGGATCTGTCATTGTTGTTGCATGAAACTGTCGGTCGCCTAGCAACTGCCGTTGAAAAAAGTGCATTTTTTTACGCTTTTCCGTTTAATAATGAAATCGTATGTTGATAGTGAAATATTGTAATACTTTACGCACACAACCCACACAACAAAGTGGACTTTTTTGACAGTTGTAGAAAAAAATAATGTACATAATTTCATGTCATAGCCGGTTAGTTGGATTTTCCTGTACGATATCTTTTTTCGATTTCATCGTCGCCACTGGCAAAGATAAGGGGTGGAAAGTCTCCTAAATCCAGAGAAAGATACTGAATGACTTTGCAGTCCAAATCTAAAATCATGGCAGCGCTCTGCGGTAATGGGTTTAATATGGATTGTAAGTTGATCCTGGACATTAGGAGTATAGCGCGGTAGAAAGAATTTTGGCAATGTTGGGGAGTTCGAGAGTTGGAGACCCCTTGTGAAGTTTGTGCGTGAGGTGAATCTCTTTATACATCGTTGTGGTGAAATGATGGCAGATTTGAGATATTGATCGCGGAAAATTTGCGTTTTTTATTATTCAGAATCCAAAAATGCCTCCGATAAAAGATAACGTACGAGGTGTTATGTGCCATTTTGAGGGCGTCAGCTTTTGTTTCTACGATGGAAGTTACGTACATGGAATACCAAAGGGGAAAATAGTTGAAGTTTGAAGACAACAGATGATGTTCGTCTTTTTTATGAGAGAAATGAAGAGTACGTTCTATATTATAACAACACAACTGATATTACAAATAATAGTGTTGGTAGAATTGGTACTTGATGGAAATCCATAGTTTATGACACCTAGGTGAGCACAATTAAATTTCCACAGACTTTATTATCCCCATTGACATGTTTCGCTACACTGTAGCTTCCTGCTAAAGTAAATAGTAGTACACTAATTTTTTTCGTTGAAAACCACTTAAATACCGTTCTTATTAATTGGGTATTTAGGACAATGCAATATGAAATTTTTGTAATAGAAAAAAAGAAAATGGCGGCTTCATGATGGCGGACGAGATTTGTGATTATGGTCCGATTCAATTCAAAGTTGGTATGATGAAAGGATTTTCGGGGTCAGAGATTATGATGTTTTTTTCAATATTCATAAATTCAAAATTGGTATGTGGGGGTTCTTTAGATCATATGTTTCAAATTTTTTGTCAAAAATGTATAAATTAAAGATGTCGTCTCCAAGATGGCGGACGATTTTTGTCATTATGATCTGATTCGATTCAAAATTAGTGTGTGAGGGATTTCGGGGTCAGAGATTATGAGTTTTTTGTCAAAATTCATGAATTGAAGATGGCAACCGAAAATAGTGGCCGAGTTTCGTGATTACGGTCAGATTCGATTAAAAATTGATATAAGGGGGTTTTCGGGATAGGAGATTTAGATTTTTCAGTCATAAAAAAATATTATGTAGTTTAAAAATACTAAAAAACACGCTTTACTTCCAAAATGGACTAAAAAGTAAAAGATAATTGATAATTCAATGTAAAAAAAGCATAGGGTGCTTGACGAAGTTTTCTTGAGCTCTTAGACGCTCAGTATTGTTATATTAAAATAAAAAATATATGAATGTAGATCGGAAGCACCCAGGCTTTCTTCACATTTGAGTAATTCAATTGTCAAATATTTTTTACTGTTTAGTCCATGTTGGAAGTAAAGCGTATTCTTTAGTAAGTAAGTACTTTTAAACTACATAATTTTTCCAGTAGCCCATTCTCGAACAATTTTCAAAACGAATCTTCACGTGAATATTTTCATAATGCGTTAAAGTTCAATTTAAAGTTCAACACAGGGCGATACGAAAAAAATTGGGTTGGATGGTGGAACGAATTGTCAATTATTTTTTACTTTTTAGTCCATTTTGGAAGTAAAGCGTGTTCTTTAGTATTTTCAAACTACATAATCTTTTTTATGACTGAAAAATCTAAATCTCCGACCCCGAAAACCCCCTTATACCAATTTTTAATCGAATCTGACCGTAATCACGAAACTCGGCCACCATTTTGGGTTGCCATCTTCAATATAATCTCTGACCCCGAATACCCTTACACACTAATTTTGAATCGAATCAGATCATAATGACAAAAATCGTGCGCCATCTTGGAGCCGCCATCTTTAATTTATAAATTTTTGACAAAAAATTTGAAACATATGACCTAAAAACCCCCCACATACCAATTTTGAATCGAATCTGACCACAATCACAAATCTCATCCAGCATCTTGGAGCCGCCATTTTGAATTTATGAATATTAAAAAAAAACATCATAATCTCTGACCCCGAAAATCCGTTCATCATACCAACTTTGAATTGAATCGGACCATAATCACAAATCTCGTCCGCCATCATGGATCCGCCATTTTCTTTTTTTCTATTACAAAAATGTCATATTGCATTGTCACCGGAATTAATTACATAGACACATACATACATACAAGTGAAGCTAATATAAGCGTGTTAATAACAAGAGTTTTATCATCAACTTGAGGTATTAGTTTGACCATACAAGATGGAACACACTGTATAATTGACCATGTGTAATGTCACCAATGAACAATAATTTTAATATTATCTTATACTGATGAATGTTTATATCTTGATTACTCAGAATAGTGAAAATTATTCAAGGTAACGTTTTTTGTTGTTTAAAAACAGAGAGAAAATAAGAATTTTCAACGCCCTCTACCGTCAAAACTAGCCTATAGAAAAAGTTTTGCTAATTGGACTTTTTGTTTGGAATGGCTTGGACTACAACATATCAAAAATTCAGCCGATTCGACAGAGGGCCAATTTCCCTATAGAAGTGTGCGGTGTCCTTTAATAAAACATTATCTTGAATTTGAACCGAAATTCTTTTCCATACTGACAATACTTTTATGGCGAAATCTGTCACAGTTGTGGGGAATAATCAGGGAAAGTTATAAGGAAACTTATGAGGATTCCACCAGTGATATTAAATCCGGGGTGTTATTAGAAATGATAATATAGCTACTACTTTCCGATACAAGCAGCAACACTGTATTGATGAAAATATTTTAGACGGATAGAGCATGTTCGATAATTCACGCCCACAAATGATCAGTCTTTTCATTCTCCAAAAACTTCTAATGTTCTATCCACTGTAAAACACCCGGTTGTCGCTTCAACAATCAGAAATAACAACTTTACTCTCATTTGTATGAGATTGTTTCATGCAGAGTCCCTAGTCATCAAGGAGGACTAGTCATCGAGGACTAAAAAATCTCCAACAATATCGACTGATTTTTTCTATGTGAAAAATGTTTATCAAATAATCTACCGCTGATTACTTAATGGTAAATAGACGGAATAGCTGCTTCCGATCTAAGTCTTGATTGGATTACTCGATTTCTGCAGAACCAATAAATCTCAGCGAAAGAAAGAGAGAATAATGCAAAGTTGCAGAATCAATATCCAATTCCGAGCTACAGCCGTGCTCAGATCAAATGATATATTTCTAATTCCCCACATTATTAGTTCGTATATTCAAGAGTAATATTTCCTGAGATTATCCGAGATATTTTACTTTTTGACGTATTAATTTATCGACTCCCAATGCTCCTACCGAAAATTAGATTACTGAATTCCGGTTGATTTTTAGAAATCGAGATGTGTACTAACGACTTCATCGAGAGACAATCAATTCGTTATCTGGAAATTCACAAACGGCGATAACTTATTGAATAAATTGGATGAGGATCTGAAATTACTTATTGGAAAAATTTTTGATACGTGATTTAGACTGAAAGTATCTGATGACAGCTTTATGCTCTGTGCTATAAAAAAGGAGTTGTATTTGTACATCTATCTGCAGTTTGATCTTTCCTATACGTCAAATTGTCTGGGTACCTGGAAGGTAACGAAAACACAGACCAACTTTCACAGGCCCAGAACCAGTAAGTGGAAGAAAATGAAACACTAAACACATTGGGACCAAATCGAAGGGCATCGACACAGCATAAAGCTATTATGAGGCACCCAAGCCGAACACTGTCAGCTGTCATTGTCAACCTCAGATCTAAGATATGCACAATTACCGGCGAGAAGAGAGAGAGAGAGAGATATATACTTTATTGTCCAAAGAAATTTGTTCTCATTGACTAAGAGACTCTAAATTTCCAGTTGCGTTAGGATGATATTCGATTCTTGAAAAAAATCTTCGAAAAAAATCAAATCGAAGGACATTTTTAACAGTGCAGAACGGCACATAAATCAATTTCCCCGTATTCTGAATTTGCTCTGTGAAAAAAATCTATTATTCGAGAAACATTGTCGTTTCGTCTTTATAAAAACAGTACTTTTATTATGTTTGGAGATGATATTCTTATTTGTTTTCAAGGCAATGGACCTTTTCAGTCATTTTAAGAAAAAATATATTTCGAAATATTTCATTCTCACGTAACTCCTATCCAGTTTTCGATTTTTTGTTTCGTCAACTCACCGTATCAAATTGAATTGAAAACGCCAAACTCCAACGATCAGACGCAGAAAAAGAGGCGAGAAGTCAGGTGACGTCAGTGCGCGACTGATTCTGATTGGTCACTATCGGCCATGTCCGTGTCATCCCAAACTTCGGCCAATTATATTACAAGAAGACGTCACAGTTGAGGAGCGTTTGAAATTACACATATTGAATTCACGTTTTCCATATTGAATAATGAATCGCCACTAATTTTTTATACCTACTTTCAGTCCAGATACTTGTGAATGAAGCTTACTTTCAATTCATCGGTGTTAGTGTTATTGAATACAACAAATTGAAAATCTAGAATCCTCGTACCATGAGTGACTTTGATATTAGTAATCTAACGGGTCAATTGATCTTTATTTAATCTTGAGATTTATACCGATTTTTTTAAATAATAATTATCATCGCTCATCAGGATTGATATTTAAGTAAGCTCAATTATTTTTTCTGTGATGGTATTGGTGAGATTGTTAATTACTTCCAGATGATGATGTACATTTGTGTGCATGAAAAAGTCGTACAACAGTTAAAAGCTATTGTGAGCCAGACTTGTCAATCTCAATTAAATTATCGACTTTGACAAGTACTTTTTATGCACACAACTGTACATCATCATATGGAAGCAATTATCAATCTCACCAATACCAGCAAGAAAATTAATCCATTAATCATATTCCAATATTGAGCGGCAGCGTTGTTTCTACTGATTACAATTTTCCTTATCGAATCATTTCCTTTCTTTGGTCTCATTTAACACGGTTTTCGAGCGAATCTAGTCGAAGGAAAAACAAACAGAGATTCAATATTCCACCATTGATATGCGTTTCCTCAGAGATAAAATCCTCTTTATCAGGACGAACGACAGACAATAACGAGTTTCCAGGCGTAACTTCCAAGCTGGCGAGCGAAGAAAAGCATATGCGGGCAGGTCCGTAGGATAGGCTCAGAGCAGGACCGACCCCAGCCATTACGTTCTGAATGAGTTGATCATCTAAAAAATGGTAATTTGTAATTTACGTAACAAGTTCGGAAAAACTGTTTTAGGATGTGTTGTGTACACTATTTTTATAAATTATATATTTATTGGATTGACTTGGTCTTTATCTGATGGAAATCTATAGCAGGATTATGAGGATAGATTTTCATAGATTTTAAGACACTTGCAACATGTTAACGCAGTATTTTGAAGTGTATATATGATGTGAAAAACACGATGGTTTTGTATAGCAGTATCCCAATAATAGTCGTGACATGGTACTTTAACTGTTAAGCGGCAGTTTGAGTACAAGCCACAATGGGGTACTAGTCTATCATGTAGAAAAATTTCAGAGTAATCCGAGATCATTTATATAATTTTTTTGTCTGCTTATGTTTCTAGAAGCATCACCGAAAAAACCACCTATATTGTGCACGTCCGTTTAGGTACGATCTCCTTATCTGCAATTTGTAAGATTCCACGCGAATTAACAACTTAACGCGCAGTCTGTCAGTTTCAGTACATTAATTACCGTGTATACTGATACATTTATATCGAAGTATTTTCGGTAATCGATTTTTGAAAGGGCATTACTAGCTTGGATCGAATGTGATTTGTGCCAGAAGGAAAGTTTATTTATTAATATTTTTTTAATTTCATAGTAGTGATGTGTTGTTTTCTGCGAATATCTGAATAGTTATTAGGACACAACAATTCTATAATATATTCAACAATAATTGACAATATATTCCAACAAACTTGTGTCTTTCAATTTAGTCAGCCGGAGAAAATATATTTTTTTCAATTGGTGCCCCTTTTTACCTACTTAGAGTACGCCTCAGCGTGTGAAAAACAAATTAAAAAAAAAGCGCGATTTTTAGTTATACATTATAAGTTCTTATTTCCATTATTTTTAATAATGAAACCAGTATTTATAATTTCAAAGTGCACCAACTGAAAAAAATAAAGTATACGTGGATAACTGGTCTTTTAAACATTTGTTCTCTTTTGCGCGTCTGAAAGACCTATTTATCCACTTTTACTTAAATATACTATGAACAATCGGAGAAAATAATATACAGGGTGTAATCTAACCTCTTGCACCTCTTGCACCCTCGTGAAAGACGGGTACCATTTTATAATGAAAGGCAGGTGTGAAAAATTCGAAAAAAAAATTGTGGAAAGTTTGAATTGTGTTGGAAAATTCGTCTAATCGCTGGGAACCGGGGTCCGTCGAACGTCAGCTGACCGGAGCAGAGCCCAAATAATACTGGAACTGCCGGATGGAAGAAACTGTGTACTTTCGAACAGTTGTTTCCAAGATTTTCCGAATTTTCCAACAAAATTTAAAATTTCCACAATTTTTTTCTTCGAATTTTTCACACCTGTCATTCGTTATAAAATTGCACCCGTCCTCCACGCGAGTGCAAAAGATTAGATTACACCCTGTATACTCGGCTGTGAACTATCAGCCTCAACAGTCATTCTTCAACTTTGCTGCCCAGTTGAAAAAAACGATGGATAATACTGGGTGAATCCTATTCAATGCGTCGAACGTTAATCGTAAGTCGAAAAATAAATCATATTTTTTGTAGTTCAACAAAATAGTTATTTACCTAACGTGCGAAAAGTAGTACTTTTCCGCACGCGACGGAAGTTGCACGAACGACGCGGAGCGGAGTTCGGGCAAGCCGTTAAGGGCGGAAAAGACATTTTCCGTAAGAGTTAGGTACAATATTTTTCCTACGAGTGTTTTTGTCCACCTTATTTATGAAAAAACAAGATTTTTAATAAAGAAGTTTTTATAATAATGCTACAAAATGACTAATAAGACAGAAACATAGATCATTTAGTTAGTCCTAAATATCCTCATTTTCAACAATACAAAAATCGTGCGGAAAAGTAAAAATCGTACGGAAAAGTAAAAATCGAGCGGAAAAGTAACTTTTCCGCACCATTTTAAATCGTACGGAAAAGTACAACTTTCAAAACTGGGTACCCTAGGCGAAATTAATAAGTGGAAATTTTTCTGTCAAATATTTGACATGTGATAGTTAACATTTTGCTTTTATGTACAAATGGAATGTTATTTTTCATATGAAAGGAGATAATATTTCATAATTATATATTCACTAAATATTTCGAATGTGTCTGAAAATATTTTGAGAACTTGCATTTCAACGATGAAATAGGTCCATCGGTAAAAATGTATATCAATCAAATCTATCTATGCTTGACTTGATGAACTTAATATTTGAAACAATTTTATTCAACTTATATTTTCGTGAATACTCGGCTGAAATTTGCAACAATTCCTTTTCACATCACTTCCCAATAGACAATTCACATGGACCAGTCAAAACTATTTTGGTTCTGCGTGATGTGCAATGCAATTTTAGGTTGAAAATGGCGCAAAATGAATTTTCCTTTCTCACATACAAACACCGCCACTAATACCAACGCGTAACTGTCATTATATCAACAAAAACCATTCATGGCCCACTGATGTTACAACTTGTTTTCTCTCAGAATAATCTACAAGTCAGTTGAATCAACCATTAATTTAATATATTTTGGTGTGAAATTTTCTTACCGAATCCCCGCGTGCTTGAATTAATTGCTGGAAATTTATCTCGTACATCAATTTTTTTTTACTCGGGTAATTTTCAAAAAAATCATGTACTCGAAAAATTTCCGGCAATAATTCAAGCACTAGGGAGATTATAAGTGACAATTTTATGATTATTGATCTGACAGGAGTACCTTGCAACGTCAAATGAAATATTACAAAAATTATAAATGCAAATGTCACATCACGAATTCAAGAAATTTACGGTATAAGTTCTTATTTGTAATAATGAGACCAGTATGAAACCAGTGTTTGAAAGACATTTTTATCCACTCATCCTTTAATATACTATTTCAACCGATTGGGATATTACTTTTAATCAACCCACTTCAATTTCAAAACTCTTATCAAAAGTCTGACTACACTACTGGATTCAGAGAATATCGAAAGATCACTGTACATAATTTCATTAAAATCTTATTTTTCAAATTGAATTTCCTTAATAACGGACACATTTGAACGCAATCTTAACATAAACAATTTGTCACAAATCCAGTGTTGTAGTCAGAAAAAAAATATGTAATTTCTTCTAGTTTCGACCTTGAAAAATCAGAAAAATTGGCCTGAAAATGAAAATTCATATATGAAATTTGGTGCCCTTGAACACTTTGTAAATGTTTACTACCTGATGGAATGAAAAATCTTTCCAATCCATTGAAAAATTTATGATTTATAGGGTGCTTTCATGTTAAGTAGGATAATAATTTGATATTTTTATACAGCTAGGAAAATATTTTTAAAAAATTGCCATTTTCAATTTTCTCTCATTATCTTTTCAAACTTTGTATATGCGTATAAAATTCAATTCTAAGCAACTTTTTCAAATAACTTTTTTTGATATCTTGACATATTACCCCACTTTTTGCCTTTTCATAGCAATTTTTTTCAATTTGCCGCCATACCAGCGATCACGTGACATGTGTCAAAATCGATTTTTAGGTTATCGGACGTGTACAAACTTTTCCCAAGAATCTCTTTTCTAATACTCTAATAATAAACTTTTTTTCCATATGGTACATACTTTTTGGCGGTCACTGTATGACATCTTCAAGTAACTCTTTTGCAATGCAACAATTCCGAGCTATCCTGTACTAGTGCCGTCCCTGCGTGAACAACCTGCTTTACATTCATGCTGTATAAAGGCACTAACGCACCCAACTTTCCCTCTTTTTATCTGTATTGGTTTCCTCAGATATCATCTTAATATGCCATATTTTTCATGGGCACTGCGCTTTTCCGTTTTATTTTTCGCGAAGGTGCCACAACTTATGGCCACTTTCACCGAGGGATTTTATCCAAAACACGGAGATCTCGGATTTGCCGAAAAAATGTTATGACTGATGTCCGGGATTTTGTTTTATAGCATAGGAAAACTCGCGATGAATACTCTAGTGGAAGGGAAAGTCCCAATAGGCATAACGGCAAATGTAGATAGGGTTTGAAGCATGGGGAGAATGCTCAGCATGTATCTCAAAGAACCATTTGGAAAATTTTGATAATATTTGATTTGGGAGAGCCTGCAGATTTCAAAGACTGAGTCCCGATATTTAGTCCGCTTCTCCTCCTCTTTTCGGACGATGTTCGTTCCGCCAGGAGCCGAAAACTCCAAGACGAAAATCGTCCTACTTTGATGGTCGAGGAGGACTACATCAGGCTTATTGGCTTGTATTTGCCTGAGGGTGGGGAATGAGTAGTTCCAATATATTTGGCACTTCTCATTCCCTACAACGGACTCAATATTCCCTGAAGCATAAGGCAACATCGGTGTCTATACCGTACGAATGTCGTAGATGGTAGTACAACACTCGTAGAGCCGCGTTATGCCTGTGGATATAGGCTGAGACCGCATATGCTGGACATGCTAACAGCAAATGCATTACGGTCTCAGACGCCCCACGACATGCTCTGCATCTAATGTCGGGGACCTCTATACCCATCACGCGGCTACGGTAGACCAGGATGTTGAAGACACCATCCTGGCAGGCCATTATGAATCCCTCGGTCTCCGACTTCAGCTCACTTTACCTGAGGAAAGCAAAGGTCATGTTTTTGGATAAGCCAAGGTCTTCAATGTTCTTAAAGAAGACCCCATGCATTGGCTTATCCTTGTGCAGCTGCAGAGGGACCTCAGTCTCCGCAGCTTTGATGTGAGCTTATTGCTGAACGGGTTTCAACTCGGGTTCGCCCTTTCAGTGTTGAATACGAGACCAAGTTCATCGGCTGCCCGGATTGCTGCCTTGAAAAGAAATGCTCCAATCCCTGCTTTTTCATGGTCGCGGACCATGTAGAGAAAGGGATCTGAACTCCTGATGACTTTACAGGCTCCATCCATTCTGTTATGTAGATACTCCAAACTCAAAAGTACCCGGGCCCCCCTGTTGTCTGGGGAAGTATAATCGTGGAACGGACGATTTGAGATGCAAGCTCCTATGAAGATGCATCATTTTACGAGTTTTAACGTCGAGTTGTTACTATTCCAAAGAAATAGAGTATAATCGGAACGACAAGCATATTAGTCGCATCAACTTTGTTCTTTCCCGACAGTTCTGATATACGTCTCTCCGATGATGTAAGATGCTTCCGTCTACGAGCTGGGGACACCCTCTCCGTATCCCTCCCATCGTCCTCTTTTGAGATGAACCGTGGCACATTTGTCAATAATTCCGAACTCCATTCCGATAGCACGCGTGTACTCTTGCACCACCCTCAAGGACTGAAGTGGGCTCCTTTCTCCAAAGGCATACAGTTTGAGGTCATCCATATGGTTGACCTTATGCCTCCGGCTGCTGGGGATGCCGCAGTTGTATCCACGGGTTATCCTGAGTACAACAGCAGAATATTCTCTGTGGCTTCTTTGGAACTAGTCTGCCACCGTTTTCCTTTGTGATTTTTTATGTTTCGGGAGAGTATTTTCAACAAAAATCCGATTTTTTATGTGTTTCCCTTGTGTATCCTAACTACGTTACAGAGGGTGATTCGAAAGGTCGTTTGAAGAAAAAAAAGTTCCTAAGAACATATGTCCGTTGTTGCTTCGTTTCTGAGATACAGGGTGTTGATGTTTTTTTTCGCCTTGTATCTCAGAAACGACGCAACTCCAGATATATGTTCATAGGAACACGAGGGACGCATAAAAAATATCGGATTTTTTTTAAACAAAAAAGTCATAGAGGAAAACAGTGGCAGACTAGGTCCAGTGAATCCATACAGAAAGTTTGGAGAGAGTTTTTATCAGTAAAATTTGTACCGAGGGACACTCTAACCAGAATTTCTCTGGTAGCAAATTCACAAATAAGAAATTCAGACGAGAACAACAGCTTGATACTTATGTGACAGTGCTATTATTTGTTTCTATTGCCTTGGGCGCAAAACCACCGTGACTGATGTTGCAGATTGTATTCGAGTCTTGGTTGTGTTTTGTTTTTATTTCTTTTTCTTTCCGTACGTGTTTCAAATTCAAGCTGTGAATAATGGACGCCTTACGAAAAATCCTTTCCCTTTTTAGCCACTTCAAAATGTTGTCTGGTTTCCCTGTTGAATGTAAAGTGTGTTTGGGTGTATATGGAGACTGTTAACTTGAAGATTTTCATCTCGTAAAAATACATCCGCGATTTGAAGTTGCACTAGAAGTTTTTCTGCCATACGCACGTAAAGAAATGATTACTTTACCATCTTGACATATTTTTTTATTCTCCAGATTATACAACATCAGAAAATTGAAGGAAATGATAATTTTAAAAATTTTGTGTTGTAAACTTTTGAAAAAAATATTATGTAATGAGCTCCATAGTTTGGCCGTCCGGAAAGAGATGGAAAAACTGAATTCACCAGATTGATCTACGTGAAACTGTGAGAATATCCAATTCAAAAATACTTTTTCAGATTAGACGACGCATTTACTATAGAAACCAATTATAAAATCATTAGTTTTTGCGCAAAACCGATCCTGTGATTAGGAGCTATCTACCTTATTGGCGCTACCAGCTACGCAGTTTTGTTACAGAAAGGTGCTTCGTTATCTTCACTATCGCTTTTGGAGACTATATCCCCACACACCCATCAATATCAACTTCTCTCATAATTTTGCTTCTGAGTGTAATGGCATATTTCCGACTTCCCTTAATTTGATTTTTATAGCTAAGAAATCGTGGGAGAGGAGATATCTTCTAAAAATTAAACGTCTAGAGTTTCATTAATTTCGAGATCCAGCTATGCGCCAAAACTCAGAAATGGCTATATCTGTGATTAAATCTAAATGAACATATGTAAAAGTCATTCATTTTATCTCTATTCTCGAAATTAGTTTCTCGACAAGTGACTCTCCACACAAATAAATTCACGATTTGTTTTATGATATCTCCTAAGTAAACTATGCTTTTCCCAGATTTCCTCTGGTTCCGGTTTTACTCATATTGCCTCAGAGATTTATGGATGTTTTCGTGTTCACAATTTTTCACTGATACGCCATATCTCAGTGAACTTTAACTCAGATGAATACACCTCGGGGGCTATTCTTGACGTTTTCTTGAAAATTCTGAACAAACTCGTAAATAACACGAAAGGGAACTACACTTGAAACATGGAATTTATCCATTGGTGTAGTAAATGGTGCGATAGGTTGAAATAATTGATATTGAGAAATGCTTTTTGGCAAATATATCAATATGAATATATATTCCTCCGTTCATCCCTTGATTGACATAGTCGAATTGTGTGATATACAGAGACCGCCAAAAATATGTATCATATGGAAAAAAAAATTATGAGGAAAAGTATGTGCATGTCCGATAACCTAAATATCGATTTGAAACATGTCACGTGATCGCTGATGGTATAGCGGCAAATTGAAAAAAATGACTATGAAAAGACAAGAAGTTGCTGAAATTCAATTTTATACACGTACACCAAGTTTGAAGAGAAAAATTGAAAATAGCAATTCTTTTCCTATCCATATTAAAATACCAAACTTCCTTTTTATGAATAGCTTGACTATAATGAAGCATTTGTATCTTAATGATGATGACAAAACTTTCTCATTTTCTCCGCACAAGAGAGCACTTAATTTAAAAAATTAGATTATGTCAGAACCCTGGCTGTTATATTGGTTCGTATCTTTCAGTTATATCAGAATTCCACGACCATTGTGGTACTCCAAAAACATGTTTTATTCACGATTATAATCAAGTTTCGATGATAATCGCAAAAGCGTTTCACTTCGTATATCACCTTGAAAACTCCCGAGCCTCTTTAATTTGACGCACTATTTTTAAGATTATGTGCGAAGTGAAACGCTTGTGCACGATTATCACCGAAAATTGAGTAAAATGTAACAGCCAGGGTTATGACAAAAACAAATTTCTTCGAATTTAGTTCTATCCGGTGTGGAGAAAATGAGACAGTTTTGTCATTATCATTGAAATACAAATGTTGCAGTATGGTCAAGCCATTCATAAGAAAAAAAGTTTGATATTTTTATGTACAGGGTGTTTCCGAAATTAGAAAACTTATGAAAATGTATTATTATTTGGAACATAATGTAATAATAATAATAATAATAATAATAATAATAATAATAATAATAATAATAATAATAATAATAATAATAATAATAATAATAATAATAATAATAATAATAATAATAATAATAATAATAATAATAATAATAATAATAATAATAATAATAATAATAATAATAATAATAATAATAATAATAATAATGTCCAAATAATTTTTTTTCGACAAAAATTTCGTTTTATTTTGTCGTTTTCTACAACCCATTCCATTAATTGCTCTAATTTCGTAGATAGGAAAATATAAAAATAGCAATTTCCAATTTCCTCGTATTATCTCTTCAAACTTTGTTTATGTGTATGAAATTGAATCTTAAGCAACTTGTCAATTAACTCTTTTCGATATCTTGCCATTTACTCCACTTTTTGCCTTTTCATAGCAATTTTTCTCAATTTGCCGCTATACCAGCGATCACGTGACATGTGTCAAAATAGATTTTCAGATTATAGGACATGAACAAACTTTTCCCAAGAATTCTTTTTGAATACTATGATAATACACTTTTTTCCCATCACTGTATATGACCCAATCTTGTTTATACATACGGTGTAGCTCAAAATATCTTTCAAAATGCTTGGGTTTTTTAAAATCTATTGCAATGAAAAAAAATTTAAAATACAGGATCAGTTGAAGAGCCATGACCGAACAAATGTGCTCTTTCTTTAGAGATACACCATGTATATTATAACATATTTCAATTCTGCTCGAATCTCTAAACAAAATTGATATAACCTAAATTTAACCATTTTCGAAATCTCGAATTTTTAAAATAAAATATTTACTATTTTCAAATATATAAAAGAAAAATCCCTAAATGATGGATATTTATTATAAAACTTACATACGGTGGGGTATATAGATATAATTGAATATTAATTATATTTTATTTTCAAAGGAAATTTAATTAAAGAGAACAATTGTTCAGGGATGATAAAAATACATGAAACGAAATAATGTATTTATAGATGAATATCCTGGATATTTTAAATTTTATGAAAATAATAAGTAGTTAGGCCAGAAACAATGAAAACAAGTTTTAATAAACAAAAATTATTTTCTTCTATTTGAATTCTATTCGATAAGGTGCTCAAAGTGTTTACCATTTACCTCCCTACAGTAATGAATTCGCTATAACAAAATTGTGGTAAATCTAAAATCATGTTGGGAGGAATGGTGGAAATTTCATTATTTATCCTTTCTTGCAGCTCTTCGATATTTTACGGCTTATTTTGTGTGGAACACATTATTTATGTGGTTCTTCAGAAAAAAATCAAGTGGGGTCATATCGGGAGACCTAGCTGGACATTCAATAGCCTCCCTATTTTTGCATAATTTATTAATAAGAAATTTCGTTATTAGAGGGTGTTCTATTAAAGAAAAAGCAACTTTGTTTCGACGTGCCTTTTTGACTGATTCTGTATATTTGATTTTTCTTTATTCTAATACACTACACGAGTTTCTAAAATATTTGCATTCTAAAATTTTTCGTTACCTATCTTACTTCAGGAGATAATTGACCCTGTATTTATGTAAGCCTGCTGCAATGAAAGAGATATTATGATCAGCATTTCCTATGATTTGATGAATAAACATGTTAAAATGATCTAATGGTATATTCTGATGTCCCAACTCTCCTCTGAGAACGTTTTTGAGAATTTTTTCAACTATCTGGGAATCTGCAAATGTATTACAATTCGTACATCACATTCCTTTTGCTCACGTTATCCTACCCAATTAGTGGAATCCCTAATTTCACCACATACAAAAACAAAAACAAAAACTTTGGGAAACGAACGAGAAGTTGTTTATTTCCTGCTACTTTATTTCAGTGGGGAGGGTCAACAGGAAGCGATAATAATGCTAATCCTCCCAGATTAATACGCTGGTGTCTTACATTTTCAGCTATAAAGTGCTTTATTTGAGTGGGATAAATAAAAGCTAGATACAGCCCTTTTATCAGGCTGATTTATGGATAGCTAGCTGCTACTCGAGTGGAATGTCGCGAATTAGAACTGCTCCACAGGAATGTTTATCTGATGAGGGTAATTGCCTTGTAGTTTCGTGGCATACTAGAACTATTACAGATACAATTATTGGCCTCACAACTTCGTTATATTACAACTTCCTGAATTGAAATGAATTGTCTTCGAAATTTATTTATTTGAAAGATATAACTTGAATCAATACCAGATTGATTAGCTATTTGTATTACTAGAGAGGAAAGTGTCACTTTTCCTCCCGCAGGATGTAGTTTACATAACATCCGAGTAAACATCCAAGGGAGGAAAAGGCACTTTACTCCCGTGTAATATATATATGATTTTTCCTCCTACCCACTTAATGAACTTTTTTTTCAAATGTAAAGCGCATCTCAACTGCTTTTGAATTGAATCGATTGGCGTTCGCAGAATTTGTCTATCTCTAACCGTTCTCGAGTTGGTAAGCTCCAAATCAGTTTTTAGATAATTTTTTTGCCGCCAAAAATATTTCTGATGAGTTTTCGACATTTTCGTTCAAAGATTCGGAATCAGCATGTCAAAATACGTTCGAAGTCAAAAATTTCAAAGTCGAAAAATGAAAAATAAAAATCATACAAAATTAGATTTTTTACCTTTAACACCCTTTTCCGGCTAATCTTATATCTGAGCACATAAAAATCAAACATTTTTGGAATGAGCATGAAATTTTACGTATACAGTGCAAATTTCAAGGCGATGTGACGACTTAGTATTTTTCATGATTTTTAGGGGTGAACCCCTTGCAATTTTTTTCGAGTAATTTTAAATTTTTTGATTGACTCGAAATATACAATACATACTAATTCGGACATTCTGAATCGATTGGCGTTCGCAGAATTTGTCTATCTCTAAGCCTTCTCGAGTTGGTCATTTCTAAATCAGTTTTTAGATGTATTTTTCCCGCCAAAAATATTTCTGATGAGTTTTCGACATTTTCGTTCAAAGATTCGGAATCAGCACGTGGAAATACGTTCTAGGACAAAAATTTGAATATCGAGAAATGAAAAATAAAAAATCTTAGAAAATTGGATTTTTTACCTTTAACACCCTTTACCGGCTAATCTTATATCTGAGAACATAAAAATCAAAAATTTTCGAAATGAGCATGAAATTTTACGTATACAGTGCAAATTTCAAGGCGATGTGACGACTTAGTATTTTTCATGATTTTTAGGGGTGAACCCCTTGCAATTTTTTTCGAGTAATTTTAAATTTTTTGATTGACTCGAAATATACAATACATACTAATTCGGACATTCTGAATCGATTGGCGTTCGCAGAATTTGTCTATCTCTAAGCCTTCTCGAGTTGGTCATTTCTAAATCAGTTTTTAGATGGTTTTTTCCCGCCAAAAATATTTCTGATGAGTTTTCGACATTTTCTTTCAAAGATTCGGAATCAGCACGTGGAAATACGTTCAAAGACAAACATTTGAATATCGAAAAATGAAAAATAAAAAATCTCAGAGTTTTTACCTTTAACACCCTTTTCCGGCTAATCTTATATCTGAGCACATAAAAATCGTACATTTTCGGAATGAGCATGAAATTTTATGTATACAGTGCAAATTTCAAGGCGATGTGACGACTTAGTATTTTTCATGATTTTTAGGGGTGAACCCCTTGCAACTTTTTTCGAGTGATTTTAAATGTTTCGATTGACTCGAAACATACAATACATACTAATTCGGCCATTCTGAATCGATTGGCGTTCGCAGAATTTGTCTATCTCTAAGCCTTCTCGAGTTGGTCATTTCTAAATCAGTTTTTAGATGTATTTTTCCCGCCAAAAATATTTCTGATGAGTTTTCGACATTTTCGTTCAAAGATTCGGAATCAGCACGTGGAAATACGTTCTAGGACAAAAATTTGAATATCGAGAAATGAAAAATAAAAAATCTTAGAAAATTGGATTTTTTACCTTTAACACCCTTTACCGGCTAATCTTATAACTGAGAACATAAAAATCAAAAATTTTCGGAATGAGCATGAAATTTTACGTATACAGTGCAAATTTCAAGGCGATGTGACGACTTAGTATTTTTCATGATTTTTAGGGGTGAACCCCTTGCAATTTTTTTCGAGTAATTTTAAATTTTTTGATTGACTCGAAATATACAATACATACTAATTCGGACATTCTGAATCGATTGGCGTTCGCAGAATTTGTCTATCTCTAAGCCTTCTCGAGTTGGTCATTTCTAAATCAGTTTTTAGATGGTTTTTTCCCGCCAAAAATATTTCTGATGAGTTTTCGACATTTTCTTTCAAAGATTCGGAATCAGCACGTGGAAATACGTTCAAAGACAAACATTTGAATATCGAAAAATGAAAAATAAAAAATCTCAGAGTTTTTACCTTTAACACCCTTTTCCGGCTAATCTTATATCTGAGCACATAAAAATCGTACATTTTCGGAATGAGCATGAAATTTTATGTATACAGTGCAAATTTCAAGGCGATGTGACGACTAAGTATTTTTCATGATTTTTAGGGGTGAACCCCTTGCAACTTTTTTCGAGTGATTTTAAATGTTTCGATTGACTCGAAACATACAATACATTCTAATTCGGCCATTCTGAATCGATTGGCGTTCGCAGAATTTGTCTTTCTTCAACTGTTCTCGAGTTGGTCAGCTCTAAATCAGTTTTTAGATAATTTTTTTGCCGCCATATAGTCCAAAGAGGGTATGGTTGCTGCTTTAGTATAATAATTCTATATTTACTAAATTATTCATGATTTTCGGTTCAACCGCAAACATCTCTGTGAAGTGCGACAAAACACATTTTAGGTACTCAAATACTCGCATATCACATTTGCATGAGAAGGTAGGAGTCTTCACAAACGATATGAAATTTTCCTTTTCCTTCCCCGATAATTTTTAGTAGAGTTATGACCAATCAAATATTCGGCTCCGCCAGAACTTTCAGCGGCGGGTAAGCGTGAACCTGAAATTTGATGTCGGCGTTCAATCACGTTTTCTGAGAAAACGAGCGCCAAATGAAATCTGTCATACATTCTTTTGATTGACATTTGGTATCTTGATACATAGGGTGTTCGGTATCAATCAATTACCATTCTATTAGTTTTTATTTCATCTCTGAGGAGAGGTAACCAGGTGCGGTCCATTTCAATGGAATTAGTTGAAAAGCAGTTGTTCGATAAAAGAATGCACGCAGTTTCCTTTAACTTTCTTTTTTCTTGATTTGATTCTCTCAATAAAATTTTGGTATTATTCCATTCCATCATATGATCGCCATCAAATGTTAGAATATGTTCGGATATTTTCGAACCCATTATTTTTCGATTTCTGATGTAAAATATCCGAAATATTCTAACATCTGATGGCGATCATATGTTGGAATGGAATAATAACAAAATTTTATTGAGAGAATCAAATCAAGAAGAAAAAAGAAAGTTAAAGGAAACTGCGTGCATTCTTTTATCGAACAACTGCTTTTCAACCAATTCTCTCCTCAGAGATGAAATAAGAACTAATAGAATGGTGATTGATTGATACCGAACACCCTATGTATCAAGATACCAAATGTCAATCAAAAGAATGTATGACAGATTTCATTTGACTCTGTCAAAGAAAGATCTTATTTCCAAAACCGCAATTCAAATTCAATTTCTTCAGCGTCTTTCCAAGAAGTTTTGATAACGGAGGCAGATACAGCCTCCGAAACGTCAACAATTTTCAAAAAAAGAGAAGTATTCTTTGTTAATTCGATCTCATTTTTTCGGATAGGCAAATTCAGTGTAGGGTACGTTACTGGCAAAAATTAATTTCTTTCAAGACAGCAGTCTTGTGAACGCAGTAACTTATCGGGCAAATTAATTAATTTGCCCTTCTACACTTGTACAGATTTCTTTGGATTAACATTTTTTCATTTTCAGATTGTGGAAGGTCATAAATCCAAAAATATCATCAAAAAATAAATGTTCAACTCCTGGAATTTTGGTAAACAAATTTTTTTCGTGTTTATCATGGTTCCAACTAGTAACATGCCAAGTTTGGTGTACAATCGATCCTCGTCTCAAAACTCAATCGTACTGGATTAACAATATACAGTAATTATTCCCAAGAAGCATATAGTGTTTCAATTTGCGTTGTACTAGCGCTATTTCCAGAGCATGATTAAATATGAGTTGGACGGTGTAACCATGCATTTTACGAGTGTGCATGCAGTGTTTTATGCGACCCGGAATGACTGGTTGGTCGGCATGATTAAAGTCGTTAAAATAACGAGAGAGAGAAAGTGAGAGGAAGAATAGAGTTTGTTGAGTCAATGGCTTGCCGTATATGTCAAAAAACTGGGATATTATCAGTGACCCCAAGGAATTCAAAGACTTGAGACCAATCTCTATTCTGCCATGTATGTCGAAAATTTTGGAAAAAATAATGAACGAGCAGCTCCTGTTATATGTAAAAAACTCAAACTTTCTAAAAGTGTCTAGAGGCACCCCACAGGGCTCCATTCTTAGTCCGTTGCTCTATGCACTCTACACCTCTGACTTCGGGAAGGTCTTTCGTGAGTGCAAGGTACAATATTATGCTGACGACAACCAGATTTATTACTCATTTCACAAATCCGATATTGAGTCGAGCTGCACTATAATAAACAATGAACTAGAAAAAATTAAACAATTATCACTGGCTCACTCTTTACTTCTAAACCCAAATAAATGTTCCGTAATTCTTTTTGGCCCTAAAAATGATTTAAATTATGCCACAGATAAAATAAAAATTGAATTGAATGATAAAACATTACCTATAAAAAACAACACGAAAAATCTAGGGGTTATTTTTGATAGCAGTCTAAGATTCGTGAGTCATATTTCAAACTGTATATACAGCGAGCCTTTTTCCGCTTGAAAATCCTTCATAATAGTCGAAAATTCCTTAATAAAAAACTTAAAATTATGCTGTGTGATTCCCTTATCCATATTCAACCATGGTGACGTTGTGTATGGAAACTGTCTTACTAACACAGAAAAACGTAGAATACAGCTCCTACAAAACTCCTGTTTACGATTAATTCATGGCATTCGAAAATATAAACACATATCTCATAAACTACAGGAAACGGGGTGGTTGAATATGGAAAAGCGGAGAAAATTACACGAAGTATGCTTGTATAACAAAATAATAATATTCAAGAAGTCACCATATCTTTACAATAAAATCATATTCAGGTCTCACGTGCATAATAGAGGAGCCATATCTCCCCCTCTCCACAGAACTACGCTATTCGATCGGAGCTATACTTTTAACATTGCGAAACTATATAATGCACTTCCCGAAAACATGAAAATGTTGGCACCTGAAAGCTTCAAAAAACATTATCGAAGATACCTATTTGAGAAATGTTAAAAAAGATATATAATAATATACGTGGTATATAACATAGGATAATTGGGATATGTAGACTACAATTTTTAGTGTATTGGGTGTTATGAATAAAAACTAGAAAAAGCTTTTACTATAGGTTTGTCTCTCTCATTAGTTAATAAAATAGATAGGTCTGTTTCAAGAAATCTAAGTAAAAGCATTTGCTTAAGGCTTATTCATTAGACCCATTGTCTTGAATTAGTTACTAGAGGGTAACATATGGAAATATTTATGGTAAATAGAATATACATAATGTTGTATTGTATGCTATAGACTTAAGTTGTATGATGAATGTATGAGGTTGAGTGGAAGATCAGAAAACGCTACGAAGAGTGGGAACGTACTCTGAACTCCTCCCTTTCCAGGAAAATTGTTTTTTTTTTGTTTTGAATCCGGAGTAAAGACTATTATTATTATTATTGTTATTATATTATCCGAAAAACCACAAAAACATGAAATGACGTAGTGTACTTCATTAACAGAAATGCTTCTGTCAAGGTTCAATTATGGAGCACGCTAGCCAGGAAAGTAGTTACTTTTTTTGTCAGATGTTTTCTATATATTTTCCCACTTTTTTTTTTATACACACTTGTTTGGCTAGATGACAAAATACTGCTTCTAGGTACAAAGAAATTCAATTATTCAGCAATCGAACGATCGACAAATATTTTGTTTGGTATCACAAAACTTTTGAGTTTCTAGACAGCGTCTTGAAGGTACGTCTTATATAGCTGATTGGTGTCATTAGCGTGAGAATAAATTGTCTATTATTGGGAAAATATGCTATTTACCTTCCCTAGGCCTTTCTAGTATAATAATCTGAACTTATACACTAATCAATAGAACATGAAATAAGTTATTATTTAACAAAAATACGATTAGGGAACCGACTTTGCAATCACATGAGGGACAGTCCGTAGTTGTATTCTGTTATGTTTTGGACACGCAAAGGTCATTTATTAATTTGTTATAAACAATTAAATAAAAAAAAAATATTTTTTTTAGTGTTGTGCTTATAAAATGAAATTCAATACATCAATCTGGTTGCTCCAATGGAGTGAATTGTAGGGAATTGAAATACGAACAAAATGAAATTTGTTACGACCCGATCCGATCATTATTAATGGAGAAAAAGTGGAATAACCGGCAAATTTTCCATTCGCATTCGCCATTTTTTAATTAGTAGGGTTGGCATAAGATGCCTAAAAACCCTGGTGTACCGACTTATACCTGCAAATCTGCATTGCCAACTTGATTACGAGAAAAAAAATGAATCCGTGGGCTGTTTTTCGAATATCCCGCGACACTTGAGTGCACCGCCACCGTCGGTTTTCTTGTTAGGGTTAATTTTCATGAACAGAAGTTTGAAGTTTTGCCCGCGATTCACGAACATGAAATGATTAAAACAATATAATTATTGTAATATACGGAATCACTGTCCCCAATCAGTTCTAATTGTTACATTTTCGACATGATTTATTAATTTTTTTGCTGAAATATGATTAACTCAAATTTCACATAGAAGTATTGCAGTTCATCTGCATCGCATGGAAATTCACCATTAGCACCTGTCAATCTTATGCGCAGCGCATGCTCTCGCGCTGATATCTGTGCATTTGTGCCCGAGTTTTCACTATAAACTTTTTTAAAGAAATAAAGAATAATTTTGTGACTTTGAGTTTAATTGCATTTGGGATTTGATATTTGTGATGAGTTAAAGTGTTCTATTGTTCTTTCACTTTTAAAAAACCGTTCAATATGACATTTAATAGTGAAAATATTTCCATTGTGCAATTTTGTTCGACAGAAAAACGTATTTTTTGATCAACTTCACTAAAAAGATTTCCCCATTTTAAAATAAAAGGAATGCATGAAAAATAACCAAAACTTTAACAAGCTTACTGAAGACAAAACATTGATAGATTTCAGTGGGAATAGAGAAAAATTTATATTTTTTACTTTATCGTGGACTTTCGCTACTTATGGAAGATTTCAAGAAACGCATCCAGAGTTGATTGAATTAATTAGAAAACATTTTTGCCATTAAATATTGTCAACATGCATAGCGTTTTGAAATGAAATGTCTGTTTTAAAGTATGTTCAGATTCTAAGTGGTGAGTACTCAATTTCTGTACTGAATATAAATTAGTTCCTACCTACTTTGTTCATCTTTCTGGATTGTCGGCACAAAAACGGAACATGATCAAATTATTAAAATATAAGGAAAATGAAGAAATACATTAATAATATAAGAAAGTTGTACATTTTTTTTATTATACCACAACTATTGACTTTCTAAATTTTTAAATTTTTTTTGGAAAAAATTACACAATTTTAGTAGTGTTATTTTTACAATAAAACTTTTGATCTTCCATTCCGAGTATGGACTATTACTTTCGTATGGTAAAAAAAAAGTTAATAAAATTCCTCAAAATTCAATTAGCAATCACAATCATCATTTCCTTGGAATGTTGACAGTATTGACACGAGGAAGATGACGCCATCTCTGGAGTGGATTATAAAAGTAGACCACTAATTCATTTGTTTTGTCTTCAAAAAATTCTAAACAAAATCTAATCAGTTGGTACACCAGGGTTTTTAGGCATCGAAGGTTGGCACTTTTCATGAAAGTAGTGAATTACAAGTACTTCATTTATGAGCAAAACAGGTGCGTCGGACCATTAGTTTTGGAACGATTGCAATTTTCATTATACCGGGTGAACACGAGGTGAGGTACGCCTCCCAGTTGTTCTATAGTTTTTAAGACACAGATTTCAAAGAGAATTAATTTTTTCTCATGACTAGAGGCTAACAAGATCGTTTAAAAAATAATCATCCTGAATTTTCACACATAATTTAAAATAGTAATTTACGTAACAAGTTCGGAAAACTGTTTTCGGACGTGTTGCGTACACAATTTTTTCGGCAACCGTGTAGAATAACAAATCGAGACACATTTATTTTTTATATTTCTTTGTAGAAGAAAATTTCGAACATTTTAATTCTTATTTGTATTAAATATCGAAATGCGAACAGAAGATAGGTACTAACAGAAACGTTCTAATTCTTATTTATATAAATATTTATATTGAAATTTGGGCATTTCCCGTACTAGTCCGGAAAGTACGTACTTCCCGGACTAGTCCGGGAAGTGATACTTTCTCAAAGAAAAATCGTCCGGAAAGTAGGTACTTCCCGGACGGTTGCGAAAAAGGATATTTCCACCTGCGAGCATGACAGGGAAATTTAACGTGCCGCTACTGACTGAGAGAAAGATATAAAACAAACAAATTTAATTTATACTCATGCAATCGAGCGAGATTCTAATTGAGGCTCGAATCAGACAGTGAATTCAGAAATCAGGGAATTGCAAAGGGTTGCTTTGGGTGGAGCACAGAAAATTCCTCTAATTCATCCCTTTGCGTTTAATCGCTCTAGTAGCCCCTTCGGGCTATGGGAGTTGGAACTCTGGTCGGGAATTAAAAATGTTCATTCGAATTTCTGATACCACAATCGAAATCATTCGGCTGCGATAAATAAAGTTTTTGATAAATGAGTTTATTATTGAAGATTGTTATCAAGTATTTCTCTATAAGATTTAAGGTTTGAAGTAGAAAACGTACATAAGTCATGAAAGAAAGCTAATTGGATGACAAACTAAGGAATACCTAGTAGAGAAAGAAGATACCTTTTAATATTTCTTTAATGTTTGGAGGTTGAAGATTTCCCAAGAAAAACAAATTATGCCATCACAGCATCTTTAGAAGGTAAAAATTACTAAGACATAACAAACAATGGATTTCAGAGCCTAAGCGATATAATATAGTTATTAATGAGTCTTGTGGAGCAACCCCACGATCAAAATAAAATCACTTTTAACAAATGTGTCATACAATTTTTTTTGTAAAACAGGTACTGCTAGTAAGAAAAGAACAAAAAAAATAAGATCTATAAGGATTCGAAGACACGATCTTTGGGTTACAAGGCTGACTGGCAGATGCTTCAACTATAATAAACCCCAACGCACTTTATTTATGAATGTCATTATTTGTCAGTAATGAAGGACCTTCTACAGTTGGACTGAATACTACTTCATTTGTAAGTTCAAAAGGCATCAGTATTACCAATTGCACAAACGTCTAAATACATGTGTGAACTTTTATAAATAATTCTTTTTGAGTATAGGTGTTCTGATTATAATATCCGATTGAAGTGTTCCTGTTAGAGAGATCCAAAAGGGAAACAACTAGTCATTTTTTGTACACCTAATGAAATCAGTGAAGTAATTACCACTAATGAAAAATAATGAAAGAGTTTTAGGGGGCATTGAAAGATAATTACCATTCAATTACGCGGATACGTTGTATGGACATAATTTAACTCTTATGTATAAACATAATATCCAGAAAGTTCGAAACGTATGATTTTTGGTGTAAGTAGGCGACAACGAGTATCAAATAAATTGAAGGAGATTGGATGGTTACATAAGGACAACAGGAGAAAGGTTCATTTTAGTACCTTGTCATAAAATAATTCCCAAATACATACCCAATAATACTAATTCAGCCATTTTGAATCGATTAGCGCAGAATTTGTCTATCTCTAACCATTCTCGAGTTGGTCAGCTCTGAATTAATTTTCAAATGGTTTTTTGGCCCCTTGCAACTTTTTCGAGTAATTTTTAATTTCTTTCGATTGACTCGAAATTCAGAATACATACTGATTCGGCCATTTTGAATCTATTGGCGTTCGCAGAATTTGTCTATCACTAACCGTTCTCGAGTTGGTCAGCTCTGAATCTGTTTTTAGATGGTTTTTTTGCCCCCAAAAATTTGTATGATGAGTTTTCGACATTATTGTTAAAATATTCAGAATCAGCACGTCAAATTACTTTCGAGGACAAAAAATTCAAAAAATGAAAAATAAAAAATCTCAGTAAATTTTATTTTTCATCTTAAACACCTTTTTCTTAAATCTTATATGTGAGCATATAAAAATCATACATTTTTGGAATGAGCATAAAATTTTACGTATACAGTGCGAATTTCAAGTCGATGTGACGACTTGGTATTTTTGATGATTTTTAGGGGTCCCTTGCAACTTTTTCGAGTAATTTTTAATTTTTTTTTATTGGCTCGAAAATAACAATATATACTAATTCGGCCATTTTGAATCGATTGGCGTTCGCAGAATTGGTCTATCTCTAACCGTTCCCGAGTTGGTCAGCTCTGAATCAGTTTTCAAATGGTTTTTTTGGCACCAAAAATATTTCTGATAAGTTTTCGACATTTTCGTTCAGAGATTCGGAATCAGCACGTCAAAATACGTTCGGGGATAAAAATTGAAATTTGAAAAATTAAAATTTAAAAAGTTCAAAAAATTATTTATCATGATATACTTGCCTTTTTTGTCCGTCGAATTTTTTCGTTCAAAATCCCAATATATACCAATTCAGCAATTCTGAATCGATTGGCGTTAACAGAATTCGCCTATTTCTGAACGTTCTCAAGTTGGTGAGCTCTCAATCAGTTTTCAAAAGCTTTTTTTGGCACCAAAAATATTTCTGATGAGTTTTCGATATTTTCGTTCGAAGATTCGGAATCAGCACATCAAAATACGTTCGGAGACAAAAACTTGAAATTCGGAAAGTGAAAAATAAAGAAGTTCAAAAAATTATCTATCATGACTTACTCGACTTTTTTGTCTGTAGATTTTTTCAAATTCTCAGTATATACTAATTCGGCCATTCTGAATCGATTGGAGTTCGCAGAATTTGTCTATCTCTAACCGTTCTCAAGTTGGTCAGCTCTGAATCAGTTTTCAAATGTTTTTTTTGCGCAAAAATAATTTCTGGCGAGTTTTCGACATTACGAATAATGAATTTAATTAAAATTAATAATGAATTAATGAAAATGTTATGATGTACATATAATGACAGAGTATTTTCCCCCTCGGAGAAATCTATATTACTGAGTATCCATCATCTCATCTGTCATTTTACTTTTAACACTAGTGCTGAAAATATTTTTAACACTAGTGTTAAAAGTGATTTTGTGAAAAAGTCAGTTTTTAGTTCATATGTCAATGAATTAAAAACGTACTCTTTAATGACAGCTGTACAAAAAAATAATGACTACATAACTGATATTCATTGTATACCGATTGTGATCAAGTATCATCACGGTTTTAAATGGGTATTTAACCGAGCACCAAGCTAATATTGGTATGATTTCCAAATATTTTTCTTGTATCACCAAAAATGATAGTTGACTATTAATTCAATTACCAAATTATTTTTCCCCAAAGTATTTCATTTTTGAAGTTTATTCATATATTTCAGCAGCAACAGCAATCTTACTTGAACTCTAAATAATTGAGCACCAAAATAAACCTAGCTTGCGAGTCGAAAATGTGTGAATTAGTGTTTTGCTCACAAACCTAACATGAGCAAGATAACCTAGTTTGCTTGTTGAAAATGCGTGAGACATTTAATGGTTTCGTTGTTCATGTCTTACATTAGGTACGACTCTTATATATAAATGAAATGTTAGCATACCTATTACTTTTCAGAATAATTCGCATTCTATTATATGCTTCCGCAATAAAAAGCCTAAAAAATATATTGAAATAACTTGTGTCAGTTGGGCTATTTTCTCTCACTTCTAGGTATTGGTTCATATTGCATCTAGCTGGTTTATATTATTTGAAATAATAAATGATCGAAAAATAGTTTTTTTCTACATTCATGCAAAAAGCAAAACTTTATTGAACTATATTTAGTGAAAAAAGAAGTTCTTTATTGCACTAGTGCAATAAAGTTTTTATTGCACTCATCTGTCATTCTACTTCAACGTGCTGTGATCATGACAAACATAAAAGTTCGAACCCACTACATATTTAGCAGATATTTTGTGAGAATGGCAATACGTTTTAAACAGTTACATATGTTATATTATTTTGTATTAATGTTAGCAGCTAGAGCTAAACCAATGCCTTCCCGAGAAAAACTCCATATTCAAAACTGATGTTCTAAACCGTCTACCTGCAATGAGCAAACTGTTTGTACTATGACCATACCTCGTGATAACATACGCGCTCACGGCTACTATGAGTTTTATTTTTATAATGCAACTGTGGTTATAGAAACGTCAGTCAAAAATTATTTCTGACAATTACAGAATTGAAAGTTTTAAAATGAGTATTATTAATTGGAAAATAGATGATAGTGATCTGTTTCAATGCAAATCGATAGTAATAATCAATTATTTAAGTTGCGCTTTTCATTTTCCAACAACTAGTGCCGTACCATAATAAATCATTTTTTGCTTTTTGCATGAACGTAGAAAAAATGTTGTATGCAACTCGGGCAAAAATTGTTTTTATTATCACTCAATTTCACGTCGAGTGCAATAAACACTTTACTTTTTGTACTTGTTGCATAAATAACTATTAAATGCTGAGTGGTACACGGTGTAGAAGAAACCCTTATTTTGTCCTACTCAATTGTGATAAAACTTAGTTTTCTTGAAGTTTTTTGGATACTGTATTTGAAGTAAGCATTAAGAGATTGAGGATGATCAAGTATGAAATCCAGAAATTCTTTATTTTGAAAAATTTGTTTTCATGAATCTCCCAGGTTTTCGGAGAAAACCTCTCAAAAGCGAAGCTTGTGCGCACATAGGAGATCCTAACCTACAGCTTATGTGCAAGTGAATTCCAAGCCTCCTGGATGAAATCACACGCTTTCAACACCATAATTACTTTCCTCTTTTTGAAATTGATATACTTCAGCTTATACGATGTTGATCAGATTTTGTTTAGCCCATATTTAGTTAAATTCTTTGGCATTGAAATCATCATTCTATCAATTATCGTACTTAGTATTTAAACAGATAATAACGTGTCAAGGAAGTTTATATTATGTATATGTACACTAAATTTAATAGAGGCACCAAAACACTCCCTTGTGGAACTCCAAAAGAACCATTGATATTGGTTGATGAACTTTTTCTCTGTGAATTGGTTTCGATCACTGAGAACATTCTTAAACCATTTGAGTGCTATACCTTGTATATTCGCAGACTCAATTTTTCTCAATTGTTTCGAAGACCATGTGTCAATTCAATTCGTTTTAGAAGTAAATATCACGTCAATGATTTTAACATTTCAATAGATTATCGTACCTTATAATGAACTTGTTTCTATAGCAAGCAACCACAAATTCGATAAAGATGAATTAAAAATGTTTTTTTGTTGAGAATCTGATAAAACGGTTTACTTTCAAGCTGACCGATAATTTTGTCAAACGTTTTTGGTGGTGATAGAGCAGTGTGATTACCTCATAAAGTTAACTGGCTTCAGCAATAGAAGTGAGTTGTAATAGAAGAAGACAAAATGATAGATATACCCCACAGATTTCGAAGACACCATATACAGTATAGGAAGGTATCTTGGGTATGGTAGTTTTATGAGAGCGTAAAGAATAGCTTGCTATATGTTGAGAGAGCATTACAATTCCTCCTCTACTAGCTCGAGGAAGGGATATCGACGTGAGCTGTGTGTGCTGTGTTTGACGTGGTCCGTTAATGCGCCTGGTGAGGTAACAGGAGAGGCGCTCAGTAGTGCGTCTCTCTTATTTATGTGGTATCATCATATCATTGCGTTTCTTGTTGCTCGTGTAGATTTCTGTCTATACCCCGGATGAAAAGTTTCCGATACTGTATATCTGATTCTGGCATGCCTTTCATCATCAGTACCGATAACTGATATCAACAAACAAGTTTGGACAATGAAAAGAATATTATTGATTTCACCAACTTGTGCGTATCATCTTCAATAGTAGTTACTGGTAATTGAAATCAAGATGGAGTTTGCTATTATTTGGTCACAAACTGACCATATTTCAAATTACAACCACTATCAACAATGAGTAACATCCAGATAAACTAGAATATCAGCATCAAGTATTATACACAAAGAACTGACACACAATAGCATCGAACAGAAGAATAGCAATAACAATAATGATCACGATGAATTTATTTCCATTACAAAGCACCAATCTCCAGTCGATGCATTCCAACAACAGTTTTTATGCTAGGCTGAGTTTTTCATCAGTGCTGATACCCCAGACATAAAATAAGAATGAAACTCATATCAGGCCAATAATAGAGCCTGCAGTTTTAATAACGTTGTACCAGTCCCCCTTAAATCATTGCCTATACGAGGAAACCTGATCGCATTCAGAGTTTTCGACGTGGATAATGGTCTAGACTACAGATTGAATTCCGGAAAAGTGATGGTCAAAAGAAGATTTACTTTGATGCTGATGAATATGCATGTCATCATAATTTAATATAGAAATCAATAAAAGTGGCGAGGTATTACCAAAGGACCAGCTTCAGATGAAAATAATATGATTTTTGAAGTTTCCAATCTGTTGACAGGTATCGTTTATAATATTTATTTGTTGAACTTCCCAAACAACTGACAGTTTTTTGGTCTTTGTTATTTGAATCGTTATGAACTCGAGAATGGTTGAGAGCGGAGCCCAGTTACTTTGGCAATAAAGTTCTGCAATAATTTTTTTTTAAATTTTTTGTCAGAGAAACAGTGGGGACAAAATTGAGCAAAAAATGTGTTTTTTAGGGATTCTAGCCCTGGTACAGGTTTTCTGGGCCGGTATAGCTCAATAAATAAGTCATAACTTCCGCATTAGGTACTCTGACGGTTTCATATTTCGGATAGACAATAACAATGGTATGAGAAAACAAACCACGTGTTCAGAATGGTTTTACCGGGCGTCCAGGGCCGCCTTCATTCCAACAATATATCAAAACTTCATATAATATCCCATTTTAATCCAGTACGATTGGGTGTTGAGACGAGTATCGATTTTAGCACCACCAAATTTGGTATGCTAATAATTTGAACCATGATAAACACGAAAAAATATTGTTTACGGAAATTCCAGGGGTGGAACGTATTTCTTTTTTGTTTAAAAATAAATAAATAGATTTTTGCTGTAATCTTGGAAAGTATATGATTTATCGGTGGAAGACAGTTCAATGACAATTCAATTCTCCACAAAAACTATTCTCAGTAATTTTTTACGAAATGGTCTCGTTTTCTCAGGAAAAGTGATTGAACGCCCACATCAAATTTCAGGTTCACGCTCACCCACCGCTGGAAGTTCTGGCGGAGCCGAATATATGATTGTTCATAACTCTGCTGAAAATGATCGGAGAAGGAAAAGGAAAAATTAATATCGTTTCTGAAGACTCCTACCTCCTCATGCAAATATAATATACGAGTATTTGAGTACCTAAAATGTGTTTTGTCTCACTTCACGGAGATGTTTGCGGATGATCCGAAAATCATGAATAATTTAGTAAATATGGAATTATTATACTGAAGCAGCAACCCATAACCTCTTTAGGCTATATGCAACAATTTTAGAGTAGTGTGACAGGTCCCACTTATACATGCAAAAAAAAACTTTATTTTACTCCTGTCTCATTTTCACCTCACCCATAAAACCGGCATTCTCTTCAGTAAATGTTGAGAATAATCGCTTATTCATATCCTGCATATGTTTAATAATACTATTGTGAATCGCAAACCTCAAGCTTGAAATCACATACTTCATTTTTTATGTAGGATGTGTATGAGCGATTATTTTCAACATTTACCGAAGAAGTTGCTGGGATTATGGGTGAGTTTGAAAGTGAAGCAGGAGTAAAACCCAGTTTTTTCTTTGGCATGTATAAGTGAGACTTGTCTCACTAGTCTAAAATCGTTGAATATGGTCTAATTATTTCATATCAACTAAAATATCCATGACTTTCAGATTCTCTGTAAATATCGTAGAATGGTTATGTGAAGTGGGATAAAACACATTTTGGGTACTCAAATATTCTCATATTATATTTGCATGAGAAAGTAGACGTCTTCAGGAACGATATCCACTTTTTCTTTTCCTTCTACCATAATTTTTAGCAAAGTTATGACAAATCTAGTTTTTAGCCCTGCTGGAAATGGCAGTGGTGGGTTAACGCGAGCATGAAATTTGATATATAATAATAATAATAATAATAATATCGATTTTATTGACAATAACCATACATATTAATATTAGAAATATAATACAAGCATGAAGGTGGTGTCAAAAAGCAGAGTTCAAAATTCTGTTCGAAAACAGATTTTGTTCTTCCACTCAACCATGTACAACTTAACCTAGTCAATACAATTTATTAATACTATTTGTTTTAAACAAAACAGCTACCTGAAGGGAAAAACATATCAAATTAAACAAAATAAACAATACTGCTCATCGATTTGAAGAAGATTTATAATTAAAGCAACTATAGAAACAGTAGATATACATATAA